>VXBO01014513.1:2381-95799 GCA_013400135.1 Rhinoptilus africanus
AAGTAACTGGAGTTTGTCCTGGGTGTTTGTACGTAAGGAAGTTTCTAAATGGAATAGTGTTATTGTCAGTTTGTTCCACTGTAAATCAAAGAATAATGTTTAGAAAATACACTGTGGGGTTTCATATAATTCTTGAATATTTTACTTTTCCCTTGCCTCTGTGTGTTGGCCTGATCTTCCCATTCTGGCAGATAGTTCTGTTGCAGTGTGCTTCCTAGTGTAACAGTTAAGAGGAGAAGACATTACTGAAATATGTATTTCTGTAATTTTTGAAGTTTTTGAAGTTAGTGTTAAAATGCTTCGTAATTTATAATTGTACAATAATACTACAAGAAAGTAAATTTTTATAACCAAATTAAAATATGTACCATGTTAAAACATCTACTGTAATTGCTTTAAAAATAGGACAGAGCATTTCATTTGTAGAATGTTGACTTAGTGTTCCATTTTAGGATTGGTTGTATTTCATGAAGATAAAGTCTTATTCAAGAGTCTATGTACACGTATGCACACTCAAGTGTTCAAATTAAATATGTTCTTGTACATCTGTGTCTACATAAACTTATATTACAGATAAATATACTCATACACACTATATATAGAATACTTACTGTGAAAAGTCTGCATTACTTAAACCAGTGCAGAATTTGGGTGAACATCTGCTATCTGTATACACTGAATTTTATTGTACTGTATATGCCAGACTGAAAAGTATTTATTAATGTATTTTATAACAGATCACAACACACTGTAATCTGTTGTGCAGCATAGTTCTGCTTTTTTAAGAATTAGACTTCTAAATTTGTGTACAGTTAAATCTATAAGGTTATACAGAAAATTCATCTGAAGAATGTTGTTAGGTGTTAAAGTTCAAAAGTTGAAAAGCCACAGTGATTGATAATAATTTTTGGTAAGTGATTTTGGGGTCAGGTGGCCATTTTGTCTTTCCATGACACTTGGCATTTCCTTTTGTTGTTGTGTTTGAGAAGTGTCACTTCCTGCAGTAACATGAAAAGGCCAAGCGAAAGCATATTAACCAGGTTTCTTTTCTCCTGTAAGAATGATTTTTTCCCTTGTAATATACTGTATTCTTGCATACCATTTTGAAGGGTGTGCAAGGTGAGGAACATGTAGGACGATGTCTTTTCTTTCTCCATTTCCTTATCAGTTTTGTTCTGGCCTTATTCTGACCTGATGTTTTCCACAAATAAGAACGGAAGTAGCCTTATGTGCAGATTCTCCCTATCTTGCTAGAGAGAAAAAGAGCTTTTGCAAATACAGTACAGCATTCACTGTCCCATTATCTCCATAGTGGGCTACAAGCACATGAGTTCTAAAGCCTTCCCAGGTAGTAAGATCATCACTGCAACAGAAGGACACGTGGTTTACAATCTCTTTTGCACGGAATCCTCGTGTTACCACTAGTTTATTAAGTGGTGGTATTTTAGCAACGTGGTGGTCTATACTGTGCATGTACCATACGGAAATGTTGACTCTGCTATTATAAAAAGTTTCAGTGGTGTAATATATTGGTCATAGATTAAATTCTAGGATACAGATTGCGTGAATGGTGTTTTTCTCCTTCAAAGAGGCAACTGTTTCACTGCAGAGGAATAAAGATTGTGTGTGTCGTTATAAAATAGGATGAACTTATGCAACTGAGTAGGATGGGTTTTTATTTTATTCCCATAATAAGAGTTATTTTACAGAGTATTGCAGATATGTCTGAGAGTTAATTGAAGCTATTTTGTATGTATGCTATCAGAAATATGACTTAGTCATTATGATTACCCCCTATGATAATATATTAGCCACAATAACATCAAAATGATAAATTTTAGCTGACTATATTTGACATTCAAATGTAGGTGTTAAGCCTTTATTCATACTTATTTACTGTTACTGTATATGAGATATCAACAGAATAAAAGCAAGACTTGAAAAATACAGAAATGATTGGTGTGGGCTTGCCTTAGCAGATTGTCTGGAATCTGAGGTTTAATTTGAAAATTAATTATGAAAGTGAATGCAACTCATTGGGAATTACAAGTACTTAATTGTGCTCAACTTTAAAATCTACCTTTTGGCACTGAAATACTGGAGAGTATTTCATGTTGAGAGATGTAAACCACTTTTGTCAGATCTAAGATTTGTAATGGTAAATTTAACCCTGTGTTCTTCAGTCAGTTCTTCAGAGTTAACTTCCTTTTCTACATGCCAGTAGAAAAAATAACAATCTATGGAGTGGATTTCTTATATACGCATGTGTGTGTTTATAAATGTACGCCTCACTAATCTTTTCATTTGTCAGTTTTATTGCTCAGTGTGTCAGAAATCCATGTATACATATAACAGTTTAAATCGCTCACTTTTCTCAATGAAATGAAAGGAAATAAACCAGATCAATATTACTAAGTTTACAAGATTATTTTTTTTAACCTTGCCTACAGCAGCAACTGAATCCTACTTTTGGCTTGCAATGTGAGCTTTGCTAACAACTTCTGTGCAGGAAGAGACATGATTACAACTTTCCTCTCCTGTAGACCCAGCTTTGACAGCAACAAAAGTCAGTATTAAAAACTGACACACTGTTCGAGCACATATCTGATGTTTTAAGAGAACTCTGGGAAAATTACTTATAGCCAGGGCCACTAGTTCTCCACCATTTCATACCTCCGTAATTTACTATTCACATTAATCCTTTGTCTCGGTTGCATGCTTTGTAATGTGGGCTTACTTCTCTTTTTCTGACTCTGAAAATGTGAGTTGAATGTATACTTCTGTGAAGCTTTTTCCAGAGTTTTCAGACAGTCTAAGTGCTGAGCTTTGAACTGTCTCATTAGTTTTGATTTTAACAAAATGTTAAAAGGACAGTTTAACTTATAAGACTGGCGCTTTTGAACGCCTGAGCAGTTGAATGGGTATTTCTACTTAACCGCATAATGTAACGCCTGGTGAATTGTGTTTCTGTGACTAAATGAAAAACAAAAAGAAAATGTTTATAATTTTGCAAGTTGAGATGTCATTAAACGTGTGTTTATTTCTGTGAACAATTTGCATGCAGGGGTTGGGAACTTTTTATTTGTATATAAAAACATTTCACACTTGTCTAGGTGCATTAGGAGATGTTTATTGTCCTTTGAAGCCCGTCGTAGGGCTGCTGGTAATGTAACTGTGGTCTGAACTCTTACGATAACTTTGTTTTGGGAATAGTAGTAAGATTTACACAACTGGAATCCTATATCTTAGCAATGTATATATCTCACGGTATTTGATATTAATTTCTTCTTCCTTTTTTCTTTTTCTTCTTCCACAATTGCAGGTAATTTTCAGGTGGTGGAAAATCTCACTTAGGAATAAATTTCATGAATCAAGACCTGGAGAAATTAAGGAATCCTGGGAGGATTTTTTGGATGATTCGTCTCTTCATAGTAAGATAACAATAATAATTACAAATTTGCTGTGGCATATAATGGAATAATCTACGATATTGATCTGTAATAACTTTCATGAAAGATGTGATTACTTTGACTAACAGGCTTTTTTGTATGAATTTATTAATATACATTAGTATGTGAATACTGGTAAAAACAAAAGACATGACAGTAAATGTAAATATAGGATAAATCCCAGCAACATTGACACTTTCATTGTAAGACAATGACAGAAGTACTAGCAACAGTTACAGATGTGACTTTGTATTTATCCTACTTTTAAGATGAACTTGAAAGTTGTCGCTTCCGAGTGAAGTCCTGTTTTCTTCATCAACAGCTTCGGTAGACATTATCTTATTTACACCTGGGCAGAGGAGGTCTACTTTCCCAAGAAGTGTATGAATCTCAGGTGGTAGGGGAGAGGGTAAAACTTTCCTCAAGAGAGTGTACCTTTTTCAAGAGTAAACTTGTGTGTATCTTCATTTGGGGTCTCAAATAAGACCAATGCATGTTTCCTATGCTTTGCTTATTAAAATCTGACACTTCTTACAGCACAATCGAGATTTTTTTTTTAACCGTGATGAGTTAATGTGGTCTGCATTTCTATATTTAGGTTTGTGTTCCTGATCCCCATTATAACTTTTGCAACTGACCAATTTCAAGTTAATTTCTTTGAAATAATAACACTTCCTTAGGCTGTGGGGTAGGAAGATGGCAAGTGACTGCTGTTAGTGCTCCACTGATGGAAAGACTGCACGTTCTGAGCTCACGTGACTGGAAAAAGTTTCAGTCAGCACTCACAGTCTGTAACAAAACAAATCTTTAATTCCAGTTATCACTACTTGTTTTGACTACAAGGGGAATTAATGTATCATGAACCGATAGGAAATGGACTGCCTCTTGAATTTGGCTAGTGCTCAAGGGGGTCTTTAAGTACGCTCTGCTTTTTTCGCAGTGGGTATAATCGCTCCATTAGTTGAGGCAGAGTTGCACTGCATTTTAATTTGACAAAACTGATTATCAATTTTTATAAAATAGTCTTCTAAACTTTTTTTTTGCCAAGAATTACATAGAAGTTATAGCTGAACTTATCAATATGTTTTAGTGTTCTTACTCTCAAAACTGACTTATAATTTTATTTTTTTACTTACCTCATAAAAGTAGATTTGATATGTGAACATATATTAGTGAGGGGTTTAGCCTGTGGCGTTTGTTATTAATAAAATGCCACAATAAAACACCTGGTTTACACTACCTGGATACAATGATTCAAAAAGTTAAAATATTGTTAACATGCTCTTATCCTGTGTGTTTTCAGCAGGTTACAAATAAGATTTGCCTACTTTTTTTTGAAAAGCATTACTGGTGGTTCAGAGGTTTTCTATCTTGTAGGAAGTATCAAAGGCCACAGTTGTCATTCTTTCCTAATATTTAGTTCTTTTTTTCTCCTTCTAACTTTAAAATCATACATGGGGCTTCCCCTCTGATTTTTTAGTAAAATTTTAATATAAAAGAGAAGTGTTTTGTTTTCAGAAAAATGCTAACATAAATAGAAGTATTATAAATATAAATTACTACGTTTGTGAGAAGTTATATTGTTATATTGATATTATTTCTGTCCATAGCTCTCGGTGTTCCACACAATCAGATGTTTTTACACCTCCTTCTCACCTCCTGTTAAGAGGAGCTTTGCTGCTGTTCTCCTAAGTATTCACAGATCAGTATTTTTTTTTCAATACTCCACAAATACATATACTGGAATAATATCCCAGTTATCCTTCCTGAATGTTTTGCCAAATGAGGCTTCAAATAAAAGATTCCTCACCAGACCATGGTTGGCTGCTAAATATTTGGTACACCCCTACCAGCAAAATGTTTATCTGTTGTATATTGTATGTTTATCATATGTATGTTGTGTGTATATGTATCTTCACTTTTTTGGACAGTGAAGTGAGATATCATTAATTTCTTTTAATAACCTCAACAGAGCCAAGAGAGAAGAGCAAGATTTTCTATATAGCTAGATTTTCGTTATGGTTTTGCAAAGAAGGAAAATGAATTGATGACAGTGTAGGGCAAGAGAAGAGAGGTCTATTTACATTGGGTGAGTCATCAAACAGTACATGTCTTCAAGTAGAATCCGGCACTCATAGGATGAAAATTTCACAGAAAACCTGAAGTTCAGTATACTTTCATAGGTAGTTCATCATTAGCTGCAGATACAATTATAAAGCAAAATAAATGCAGCTAAATGTACTTCAAAATAGCCAAACCACGTCACATTATTACTCCTAGAAATAAAAAATTTTCAAGAAAAACTCAAGGAGCAGCAAACATTCATGTGGCAGCCTGCTTAATCATTCAACATGAAACAGATGCACACTACAAACATTATCATTGTCATTCCTAGTATGCAAAGATTTGGATCATTCTTGCGTATCAGCTTGGATGAGATCAGCCAGACAGTTTTTAGTTGACTGTGTAGATCATTTCTGTACTTGCATACGGATTTTGAGGAAAATTACCAACTATATAGAACTGAGATGCTTGGAAAGCAAGTGAGAACCAACACTTGCAGTATGATATAGCATCAGAAAAGAAAGCTTGAATAGTATTGGGCCATCTACCCAAAGACATGAAGGGAAGATAAGGTGATAGCTTCCTTCTACGTAATTGCCTTAGGAATATTTTGAACAAAAAGAGAAGAAAAAAAAATCTCACCATTTTAACAGTGAAATCTTGTAATGTGGAAAGCTCTTTCAAATGTGTTCACAAAAGCTTGAGTTTTGTAACTAATCTTACAAAATATTTTGGAGAGAAAACTGCTGCATCAAGATTGGATTTACTTACTGCCTAGAGTCTGTATAGTTTCAGCTTCCAAAATTCTCTTTCTCTCTCATTTTATGACTGTTACATACATGAGAAGCTAGACTCTAGTTGGTTAAAAAAAAATTAAAATCCCCAAAACAACAACAAAACCCCCCACTTTGCATGCATCAGAATAATTTCATAACACAAAAAAATAGTAATTCTGCTTTAAATTTAAATTTTGATCCCCGTGTCCCTGAATGAAAAGGCAGAGGGAAGTCCTTTACAAATCTGGATGACTGCATTCATGTCAGATCTTAGCAAACAACATGCAGCTCCAAAATTTACCACTGATCATTCATTAGAAGTGTAGCAAATTGAATTCAGGATCTTTTTTTATCATGACCTAGCATTTTTGTTAAAGCGATTTGATAAAATAGATAAATGATCTGAAGAAACAGTGTTAAATTCAAAAGCCCAAGTTCCAAGTTGGAAACAAGCAGAAATAATTGAGTGTACGAATGCAGGATGGGGAGTAGCTCTCTAAGTAGAAGATCTATAGAAAAAAGAATTTGGCGTTGTACTAGGTCACAAAGTGAACGAGTCAAAAAATGTCATGGCACGGTAGAAGATACCCGTCTTCAATTTCATTTTAGTGGTTTAACTGCACCTACGTAAGATAAGAAGCAGAACTACAGGGACTCCTAATGTCAGAGCCATCATTATTTTCCTTAAAGCATGTAACTGAAGTACTTTTTTCAGTTGTTTTACTAACCTCCTCCTGAGTAAATAGCTCAGTCTTTTTGTAAATAAATATATACATATGTGGAAACATGGACAAAACATATCTAGACAATTTTCAGTTCAGCTTTGCTGTGTTTTAATGTTTCTCAGCTGAGACAAGAGTTTGCTGTCTGGTAGAGTACAATGTACAGTTTTTTAACTAAAGCCTTGTTTTACTGCTCAGGCTTCCTGAATGTCACTAGCAACTCTTAAAATCAACTGAAATACTATAAATTACTAATGTTCAATATAAGATATGTTATTTTCTCTAGAAAACATTAAAAAAAAATTGAGCTGACTTTTCTGATTTATTTTTATTTTTTAGAATTATGTGAATAACGTGGGATTATTGGGAGAAAATTTCAGGCTTTTACAAATCTGTTGTCTTTTGGGTTGGTTTGTTTGTTTTTTTATCACAGTTCAGATTGCTATAGTGTTTGGTGCCAAAGTTCTGGAACATGTCCTCAATCTGTGCCGAGGTAACTATGACTTCCTGGAACGGCTTCCTGTCCCGTTGCTCCTGTACATCATTTCCTTTCTGGAGCTTGAAGATATTGCCAGGCTTTCTCAAGTCTCGCGCAGATTTGAAATGGTAAAAAAAAAAAAAATTAAAAAATAAATTCTAAATTATTTTTAAATTGTTAGCTTTGCTGTGCAGCATGTTGGTTTTGATTCATCTCACATTTAATGTAATCGGTCTGTCTGCTTTACTTAGTTTGAGATAATAAATTAATCATCTGTATACAAACAACTGAAGGGGTGCAATAAAAGCTAGATCTTAGAAAGGCTGTTAGAGAGATCGTGATTATCCTGTTGCATATAATAAAGACAATGATACAGACAATTCTATTGTAACTCATGTTTCAGTGTTATGCACTGCTTCCAGGATTAAATATTTGAAATGGAAAACCTATGCTTTGCATTATAATTTGCATTATTGTAATATCTAGAAACTTCCAGAAACTGTGGGCCAGGATCACCTTATGCTAGATTCATTAACAAGCAAAAAATCATCGCCATCCCTAGAGAGCTTACGAGATAAATCTTTGACAAAAGACAGGAGCACAAAGAAAGAGATTTTTTCCAAGATTTCTGTAGACCTCGCAGCAAGGGACTGTAAGGAATGCAGGAGAAAGAGCAGACATTATTCTTGCTTCCTGGGAAGCTCTTTCCAACTCTCAGGGAAGTATGGGAAATAGTATGAACATGTTGAGTTGAGTAACAGAGGTTGCCACTATTGGCTGATTGGAGCTAAGGGAAGCCTCCCGGTGCTGAACGAGGGTAACACGTAGGGAAGGATAGCCTGGAAATCCTGGGAGAATGAGGGCCAGTCTGTTGGTGCCAAAAAGAGAAAAATCGTAGCCTAACAGGCTGTGTTGGAAAGGCCTTTGAGAGGTCATCTGTTCCAGCCTCCCGCTCTGCGTGGGTCGGGTAATTGGAGGGATGAAAAGATGACGTGTTTAGAGCTGTGATCTAGGAAGCTTATTTTTGTGGGTCCAAATACCTCAAAATTGCATTCTCCATCCCAGTCACAGCCTGAGAAAAGGCTGCTGCAATAACTCAGGTAGGGGGAGAAAAAGGTTTTAGCTTATGAAAAATAGAAGCATATTAAAGAGAAAAATAACTTGATTCTTATCCCCAGGGGTGCTGTAGAAGCCTAGAATGAAGCCTGTCAAGTTATGGGTTTTACGGTTACTGAAAACATAAGTAATGGTGAGACCTAGGAGAAGATAAAAACAAGTTTAGTCATCTTGAGTCTGATGTGACAGCTAGATGCTCTCTGAGAGACTTCAGAGAGACCGATTAACCTTTCAGTTTGGAGAACAGGACATGTCTCTGGTAGAGAATACATCTCCAAATTGTGTCGGGATGAGATTACTGACAGGGTGTGTATTTTTTTGAGGCTGCGTGGCCCAAGCTCTGTGGAAGACCGCTGACTGTTCAAGAGGACATGGCTGCACTGCTGTTCCGATGGTGTGGCTACGAAGGCATTATAGATGCTTTAACAAGAGTGAGTTCAAGTGAGCACAAGAAATAAGAGACGGTGTAAAGAAAGCACAGGAGAAAGTGGTGAGATAGCAAAATAGAGCGTGTCATGAATTCACAGATGAAGGGCAGGTGGAAGTAGATAAGCTTGCCACATTCTGGGCTTTGTTTCAGTTTCAAGATAAAACAGTTGATATTGTGACTGGGAAACAACCGGTAGAGGATGAGAGAATAAAAACAACTAAAAGGGAGGAAGAGAATGGATAGAAGGGAGATCAGAAAATGATTTCTTAGTATATTTGGAATCTGTCATTTCCAGAGTGTGAGTGGAGCAGGATGAGGTACTGTGGAGGGCAGTAAACTTTTAATTAGTTTAACACAAAGCCTTAGATATTCTGAAATTTAAGGAAATCCTAGAAATAATTAAGTTGTGTAATAATAAAGATAAGATTTTGACACAATGAAATAACTTTTTTACAACTAGTAATGCCATGCTCTCTTTCTGTCATTTCAGCAGTATTTTTAGGGAATTCAAAATTTGCCCCAGTACCATGAGTTTTCATTTATAGACTAATTTATGTGTAGGCTGCAATGCTGCTCTCTGTGGAATTGTAAAATAGCATATTCAGATTTTCAAATAGGGGAAAATAGAACAGTCCGCTCAGGGCTGAAAAGTGGAGCGTGAAAGGCTCCGTACGTCCATCCTGTGCAAGGCATCTCCTAGGCTGGGCTAAACAGGTATCTTTGCTTGTTACCCAGAGCATGGCGCTTCTCTGCGGTTCTGAGCATAAATCCTGCTCTCCAGACTATTCAGGTGCTTTCTATATGCCTTTCAAAGTATTTTAGGGTTTCACTAGGTAGTATTTTTAAGTGCTGTGACAGAAGCTCCATCTCAAAAGAACCGAAGTAGAGAAGTCCTGGTGCAGACACCACGGGTGGAGCACCGTGCGAGCTTTCCAAACACTTTTCCAGCACACTGCTCTGTTGTGCTGTCTCCCGGCACAAGCTCGGGATAGAATCTGTTTCGTTTGTTTTGTACGAGGTCTTTAGCTAGCCAAAACGAACCTAGAAGACGACAAACGGCGCTTTCTGAGAGCGGAGGGAAGCGGCTCCCGCCAGAGGGAGCCAGGTCCCAGCGGAGGGGCAGCGGGGCTCCCCCGCGCCGGGCGGGCTCCGCGCCCACCCCGCGGCTGGGCTCCGGGGGCCGGGGGGGAGAGTCAATGGCTCTTCCGCAACTCGGAAGCCACTGGCACGGAAAGAAAACCACGATAATGCCAGGGATCACCTTTTTATTTCTGGGTTTTTTTAATGGAATGCTGAATTTGGAAATACACGATACTAAAAACCAGCCTGGGCTATTTTTAACTTGATGTGTGTTCATTTTTCATAGAAGGGTAGAATGGTTAGAGACAGAGAGCAAGCAGAAATTTAAAGAAAACTTTAAAAATGCATATATTTTCATTTCAGGACCTCTACAGCAATTTCCCCCCCCCATAATCCCTGCTTTTCCGTTACTAAAATACATTAGCCTGTTGTGTGTGCCTGCAGCAGCATCACTCTCACAATTCAAGAACAACAGAAATACCGTTGCCACACATGCGCTGATACAGCTTCGCTGTACTCAGGGAATTAAATAGTATACGGTATCCAGCTACATCAGCAGTATGTAACTGAAGTTCTAGCAGGACTTTTGCTCTTCTCGTCCTGTGTCTGGTGGTGACAGACGCACCAGGCACTCGCCCTGCAGTGACCTAGTACAGCTCCACCTGGGGCCCTGCCAGTACACCCGGAGGAAAGTGGAACGCTTGGGAGAAGAATCAATGTTGCTGTGCTCTGCTGTAACTTACAGTGGGCAGATAATATACCCACAGTATCTCCCAAATTCTTTTTTTGTGATGGTTGTCATCTAACAAATTACATAATTTTTTTCTTCCTTCCTATTTATAATATTTCCACCCGATTCTTTCTGAATCTGATTAATCCTGAAAGAGGGAAGCATCTCCTGAGAAACAGGCTTAATCCCTACAGTGCTTCTGAAGGCTTCCTAAAATTGCATTTCTGTTGTAAATCCAAAGGCAATTTGCTTCTTTTACTTGCCTTGAAAACAGATTTGTGTTTGTGGTGTGATTTCTACATCCTGACGAGTTCTTTGGCATAATCTTACACAGCTTCATTGATTCCAGTGGGGCTGTATCAATTACACACCAGGAAAGTATGCGGCATTACAGCTGCTTTCAGTGTGGCAGAAAGGCCTTTGATGCCGTACCAAACAAAACTTCTCAAATTTTTCACAGAACGTGTGATATCTTCTGTTGGCAACACTGGGCAAAACCTCCACCGCTATCATTGTGACTTTTAACTAGTACTGCATCTTTCAAGATAAACAGGCAGCTTGCACTGCAAGTGACCTTCATGCAAGGCATCTGTGTTGTCTAAACACATTTTGTGTAGTGAAATAATCACCAATGAGCAAGCCAAATTGTGGTTTTTAAGCCTCTGCTTTCTCTTGCAACTAGATATGTAACAGTAATGTGCTATGGGAAAATATTGTGAAGAATTTATGTGACACAATTACACCTGAAATGAAAGAACTTGCGCAGGAAATTGTCTGGAAACAATTCTTCTTCACAAACAGACTTCAGCTACAGCTGCAGCTCCGAAGGAGGAGGCAGAAACAAGATGCTCAGTACAAAAAAGATTATGAATAAAGATGTATTTTTTCATTGAAGTAATTGTTATAAAGTGTGGATTTGGTGTTTATCAGGTCAGACATACCGACATTTCTGCTTTACTAAGGAAAGCAGATTGGTTTAAGGATTGAAAGAGGAAAAACAAAATGTGTTTTACTCAGAGCAATGTGTAAATAATACAATGTTTCATATGTGGGGCATCCTGACATTGTATTATGGGCAGCATCGTAACAGTTAGGAGCAATAGAAGAGATTGTAGCTTCTTTCTATTTCTTCATTCTGACTTCTCTGTTTTGTATATACGCTATACACGCTCCATGTCTCACATCAGATGCTACGGCATTGTCATCATTACCTTTCTAGAAAACCATCTGTCATTTCTTACCACAGAAATCGCTGATGAATGCTGAGGTTTTTACTGTCCATCATGGTAATTTTGCAATGTTTATAGGCAAGTAACATTTAGCTGGTTCGAGTTTGATGTGTGTTAAAATGTTTTTAAATTAATTATCTAAACTGCAAGCAAATAGTAAATTTGGCACCAAGAAGAAACTTCTTTGGTGACTGAGGGAATGGATCAAATGTTCATCCTCATCTTGGACAGTCCATCAAAATTGTATTTGAGGCACTCTGCCACAATGGTATGTGGTCAGCGTTGTTCCTTGCTGTTGCTGATGCAGGAACTTTTGAAACTAAGTGACTTGCTCAAGTTGCATGTTTGATATGAGACATTTGCTATCTTACAAGACTGTAACAACAGTTACTTAACAGTGTTGTAAACTGAAGGCAGTTCTTGCTGACATTACTGACTTAATCAACTTCAGTAATTAAGAGGCCAAATATTATTACTCTGAAAGTACTGGTTGATTAATATATCATTTGCCATTGAATAGATTTAAGACCTGAGTATTAAAAACAGTGATTGCAGTATTTGCATATAATAGTGTAATATTCAAGAGTGTATTAGGTTTACAGTTTTTTAACATGTCAAGTATTAAACTTGAATTTTATAACTGGATTAAAAACTATGAATACAGGGTTCTTAATATCCTTTGATTTCTTTATAAAGCAGATTTTAATTCTTAAAAAGATATTTGCTAATTTAGATTAAGAATATTTTGTTCTACAACTATATACCAATATTCTTGAAGCATTTGGTGGTTGTAGATCTTTAGATAGAAGAAACACTTAAGTATACTCCTTCCTCTTTGTGACTATTTCCTTTTAGGACAATGACAAATACAAATTTCATGATGTGCATAAAATACTGTATTCATAAAATTTCTGTTCTGTGTAATAAAACACTATACAATGTGAATTTGCTTTAGAGTGATGATTTTAAGAACTACAGTATGTAAACAGAGCTACTAAACAACGGACTCTCTTTTCTCACTTTCTGTCAATTTACCACCAAGGAGGTTTTTTCTTAGCTTGTGCTCATAACAGAGTTAGGCAGTTTCAGCTTAGGAAACCAGAACCCATGCTAGCCAATATGGACTGAGTGAATATTAATTTAACTCGATTTTGTCAGCCCACCTTCCCCTACCCTTGATCAACTGTGTACCTGTTCCTTCTGTTACGAGAAATAGGAACAATCATTTTGCAGGAGAATCTTCATTTTTAGGCTTAAAAACCAAACAACTTAATTAGTAAATGAACAGAAAGTGAAATTTTGGGTAATGTAAGTTTATTCCCATCATATGGCCCAGTAAGAACTTCTATAGAAAGATATATTGCAGATATCGTAAGTGAACAACATCTTATTCATTACATTAATATGCAAATAAAGTTGATTTTGACAGAAGACCAAGTGAATATCTAAGTACAGAGGGTACATATCTTTCAAAAAGGAAAAAAAAAGGAAATTGACGGAAATCATCACTTCAATATATATATATATATTTCACCAATAAAAGATAGCTCAGTTAAAACAAGCTAGCAGCAGCATTCACACCAAGAAGACATTAAACCTGTAGAAAAAGAACTGATGCGAAAGTGTAGTTTACATGAACGTTTTTTCCAACAAAAAAGCTGAGTTTAAGAAATTACTGACTGCGTGTTCCCACCATGTGTTGCAGTTCACTGGCACCTCAGTTGTTTTAATATGAATTTTAAAGGCCATACGTAACTATCCTATATGAATGAAATGATCTAACTCTTAAAGTAATTTGGGGTTTCCTTAAGGTTTTCATTTTTAACTTGGCTCATTTCAGTGATCTATTTTAAAGTATGACCCACCAACAGTTGTAGAAGTGCAAAACTAAGAAGCTGGTGAATTGCAATATAATAATACGAGTTGCGTTTCAGAACTTTTGATTAACCAACATTGCAGCTATAAAAAACACCTGTATAATGACACTGTTGCATACTGAACTGTTTCCCAATATTTGTTCATTATAATTGAATAGTACCAATTGCTTTTAAAGAATTCCAGCAGCAGTTACCAGTATTAAAATAAGAACCTTATTTGTCATGAAAAAACTTTCATAAAGCTAGCAGGAAAAAAACCTACAATGACTTTTATTTGATAGGAAAATTAACATCAGACTCACCTCCCAAAGCTGAAGAGAGTATGTCTTGTACCACCATACAAAACATTCTGCATTGATTACCAGCTGCCTGATGTTATTTAGGAAAAATTATTTTAATATTTTCAGTGGTCTTTAGCTCTTCCATGCTCTGCGTTATCTAATTTTCTGGTGAATAAATATCTCAAACGTGACCAGTCTTACACAGTTCATGGTGTACATTAAGAGCAGCAACACAACTGCTTGTAATATAACAGTTTTTGTTATTAAATTAATTGTAACAAAATTTAGCATGCTGTAGTCCAGCTCATTCTAAAACTATATTTGGCCAATTTTGCCCAGCTCTGTTTCTTTAGTACCGTTTGCTTGACAAACAAGTCCCATGGAAGGAGTCAATGGCAATGTTACAAAGTTCTAAAATACCTCTAATTAGGTAAAGCAGCCAGAAACTTCAAACTGTTTCTGGAAACGTTTTCCAGTCTGTGAATAACAATAATACTTTCTATATGTAGCCTGTTTCTGCTTTCATGTTTGTTTTATATGCATCAAGTGTCACAGCATTTATAATACAGTCTATGTATTGGCTACTTTATTATGCAGTTGGTACTTTATAAAAAATAAAATAAAAAATCCTCGAAGTAGAGAGTCATTTCAGAAAAATATAAGAATTGTTCTTCAGTTTTGCATCACAGAAACAGTAATTTTAACACACTGGATTAATTGAATTATTGTACCAGCATTTCAACAGTGCTTGACTAGCCAGGTAAGAAAAACAAGCATTCTCTCATCCTCAGTAACTAATCTTTTATCAGACAGAATACATACTAGGAAGGACTTCTACATCAAATTCTCTTGTAGGACTAGTGTAAATCAGGAGTAACTGCACTGCAGCCAATGGACTTTCACCAATGGGTAGCGGTGAAAAGGTAAAAGAGAAGCAAGGGTAAAGGCTCATAGCATTTTTCCAATTTTAAAAGACTAGCAGGGTGCTTTTAATTGCTGTATTTGTTCGCTCTAAGGTGAAAGATCTTAACTCATTTTAAAACCATATTTCTAATAATTTATTAGCATTTTGGAGCACATTTGCTTTTCACTTAAGTACAGCTCCATGTGGTTGGTTCTGTTAAGAAAAACAGCTTCATACTGTCATACAATAGAAACATGAAAACAAACAAAAAGCAACCTGTAAGAAAACTTCTGTCATTTGTTCTATACTTGTGCTTCTTCCGTAGATTTTTCTCTTGGTTGTTTCTTTTGAATACAAGGTTGTATAAGTAAAAATATTATTCCCACCATGTATAGCAAGCCAGATATGTAAAAAGAAAAATCGTATTTATGTGTCATGTCATAGATCCAACCTGCAAAATAATGACAAAACATGTTTGTTAAGAAGCTTGACAACAAGATACATTGCATGGGAAAATACAAAAAATACTGCACATTTCTCTCATGATATTTCAGTCAAATCCATAGATGTTTTGTGGAAAAAAAGAGGTGGTGATTGTCTCCTCCTCTAGATCCTACAAATGGAAATGTATTAACAAAATCTCTTGTTCGCTCACCAAAAGCCAAAACCAGTGCAGAACCTATCCCCTCATGGAAGTATGAAAGTCTTAAAATGGGCATCCTAAGAAGCCAAGCAACTTTCTCTCTAAAGCTGTACATATTTCAAACAAGTCATTACAGGTCTGACTTTAAAATAGACATTGTGGAATCCCAAACCAGTTAGTTCTTCCACCCTCCTATTGTCTGTAAAATGCCCAATACTGCAGGCTAGTTCAAATGCTGTGCCTTGTGCAAGCAAACACACTCCCAATAGCTTTCTCAAAGGCACACGTACTGATAAAAGATTTTTTCAAGAGATATAATCTCAGTACTGTAATGATTCTCATTCCAACCTTAATTCCTTTGCGAAAATATACTAAAGTTACTTCAGAAAGGTTTGAGAACCCAAAATAGTAAAATTCCCTCATGTCATGTTGGTTGCGTTGTGATGTAACCTCAAGATCAGCTGCTTTTTTTAACATCAACTAATTGTATCCTATTTGCTTCATAACTTATGACCAAATTCAAAGACATGTTCATCACAGACTGAGAGGTGCTGGAAGAGTGTATGGTAGAGTAAAACACTGCTGCTTTTGAAAGGGCACTAAATGAGCTTCCTTCTAAATCGTGTCAGCTCGCTTAATGGGGGGAGAGAAGGTGAGAGTGTTCTCACTTCTCTGAAGCTGCGAATAGGTTCAGTTCAGCCTAGTGCCGCCCCTGGCTGACCATGGCCATTACTCACAAGGTTTCTTAATGTTCTCTTCATATTCGCTTCTCTGTAAAAGATAGCGATAGTCTGGCATTGTATTGACAATCGGTACCTACATCTCTCCTGTATTTCCCTGACTCTTTCTAGGAGAAAATTTATAATGAATGTTAGTTTAAACCTAAGTAACTTTAGGGGTAATATACATACACTTCTGCCTTCTCTTGTGGATGGCAGTAAAGAGATTATGAGCAGTGCAGTCCCCAAAGTAGATCTTTCAGGCTGAAGGAAAGCAAATCTAAGTTAGTTAAATCTACACATCCATTGGTAGCTTAGAGTGGTGACACCCAAACACACTTTATAGTTCTTGGGGGTAATGATACGGTACAAATACCTGCCTACCCTGAAAAGTATACATCATTTTTTCATCTAGAGGCATGAGTATATATAGTGCATATACTACACAAAACACATAAAAATAGGTTAAACCTTTCAATTTTTAAAAAGTATATGGTAATATTTTAAGGAAACATACCATTGAAAGGTATGAAGGTACAGATTTGGGTTTATTTGCAAGGATGGTAATTTGTAGTGTGTGAATAGCAAGCTGGTACCCAGCAGATGTTTTCTGTAAAATTGTACAATGTAAACCTGGATGTTACGATCCATTCTGGAGCAGATACAATTTTGTTAACTACACATGCTCAGAACATAAGAAATCTTAGTGATATAACAAGTCACATGGCTATTTATGATACAAACATCTGTTGGTTAGAGATACAAACTTTTTACCTGCAAAGGGTGGTCCAAGCAATGCAGATATTCCGTTGGCACAAATGATGATGCCATAGGCATTTGCAAGGTGTTTAGTTCCAACTAAATCTTCAGTCACAACAGGCATGAGAGAAAAGTAGCCACTAGAAAATCCTATTAGAGCACAAACCACAGCCAGGGTAATGTATGTTTGCATTAGTGGCAAAGTAAGAATGCAGGTGACCAGGGTAAAGTTAGCCATGAGGAAGACATTCCACGTGCTGATGCATGGGAGATCAGAGATGATTCCAAGGATCACTTTACCAAAAATATGCACAATGGCTATAATGGATGTCAAAGGAAATATATTGTTCTGACCAGATAAGTTGTACTGCTTGACTATTTCTGGAAGATGAATAAAGGGAATGACAAAGCTGCTGTAGGCAAACAAAGCCCAAATTATAAAGGCCACAAATACTCTATTGGTAAACAGTGATGCAGCTCCAAAGTAGCTGGAGTACCATATTGCAAAGCCCTTCCTGACGGTAACTGTCAGCTGGCTCACTGTCTTAAGAATGCGCAGTCCGTACATACTCTTTCCACTTTTAGATTTACTTCCAATTTCTATTTGCTGAACACTGTCAAGCACTTCTTCATTTGTTGCCTCTTCTTTTTTTTCTGGTTCTTCACTGAGGACTCCATTAGATTTTATAGTCCCCGCAGAGTGGGACAGAGCTTTTCCCTGATTATCTTCACTATTACTTCTCACAACATGTTTTTCACTAACAATGTCTTTGGTAAAGAGTGGTCTCATAAGCGCCCCGCAGACGCAAAGGTTCAGGGAGACAGCACCCTGGATGAACATGGCGTTCCTCCACCCAAATTCGGTGCAGAGGAACTTCAGTAAGGCAGTCATTAGGAAAGCTCCAAACCCTGTTCCCGTGGTACTGAGTCCTTGTGCAAGCGCCCTCCTCTTCTGAAAATACTGCCCTACCATGACCACCGCAGGCAGATAAACCATGCCGCTTCCAACACCTATGAAAATGAAAACCAAAGTCAATCTGAGCTTTTTGCCAAAAAGATAAGAAGCAGTGAAAAACGAATCAGTTTTATTCCTAACTTTTGCACAAGCATAGTAGTAAACCAAGAATAAATATTCAATGCCAATGCTAACTTTCGTAACAACACAGTGTGTTCCAAAATCTGCAACACTCATTCCAGTGAGAATACAATATCGCCATTTAACTGCTGGAAAAACTGAAAAACATGGAAGATAAAACCTTTACCTCAGTTCAGCATGACACCACTGGAAAGCCCCAAACATCCCACAATAAATCAGTGACAGTTAATATGGCGACAAACATAAACAAACCCTATTTTGAAATATCTGCATTTGTAATACTTGCATCTGGTTGCATCAATGACCAGAAATTGCTTAGTGTGCACATCTGGTTGCTTTTGCCCAAGTTCATCAGCAATGAGGATCCAGGCTGAGTTTTTGTCCTTGCTTTGTAACTGTGGAGCCACCGTGGCCACGAGATACGTTTCAGGGGTCAGCGCAGGGGGTTAGCCCAGGGGTAGGACCTTGGGTGGCTTCCAGGTTTCCCTTTGGGCACTCCAGGGAAGCCCAGGGAGGGCCACACAACAGCTGCACAGGCATATTCTTAACTGGCAGATCTCTAATTTTGTAGAAATTCCCCCACTTACAGTTAAAAAACCAGGGTATTAATGTTACCTATTTCAAGCAGGTGTTGAGAGTCGTGCAAACACATCATTAAAGGTAACAGTTGCCCAGTTTTTCTCAGCAAATTCCTGACAGAGGGGATTTGGAATAAAAAAAGTACATGCAGAAGATGCTTCCAATTCACTGTGATCATAATTTAGAAAAGTGTTTGGGGCTTAAAAGTCTTCCTAAATAGCTGATAACATAGCTACACACAGCTACGGCGTGATCTAGCTCCAGCTAGGTTGAAGAAAGAGCGATTATTCCAGCAGAGCCTGAAAAAAAGCACCTCAACATCATGGCAGTGTACCCTGGGCAGGGCTGACCTGCTCTGCCTGTCAGAAGTATTTATTTCTTTGCTACACAAATCCATGATCAGGGTTTTATTTTGCGCGTGTCTTCCCCCCCCAGACCCAGTCACAAGCTCTAAGGCAGTCTCCCTGCCTGCCAGAAGCCCCCCCGCCTCCTCAGACCTGCCTGCCATTTTCAAAATCGTTTTACCTTCTCTTTTCATCCTGCGGGCTGCAGAGCAAACCGTAGCCTAATCCCATGCACGGGCATGCTGCCTTCACAGGTAAATACAGGGCCACCGCGCCTCCCCACTCCTCCTCTCACAGACCTGTCCCCCCACACCACCAGGCCAGCACCAGCCTGGCTCTGCTCTCCCCCCGCGGGGCTCAGGGGGCAATTTGCCCCCCGGCCCACAGGGGCTCCCCACGCCCACCCCGGGGCTACCCCGGCCGGGCGAGGGGAGAGAGGGCTCCTCTGCCCCCCGATACTGCCGCTGTGGGGAGCAGAGGCCGTGGAGCTGGGATGAAGCCGGCGGCCAGGAGCTGAGGGGCAAGGCTGTGAGGAGCTGAGGGACGGGAACCACGCTGAGGTGAGGGGCACTTTGGGAAGGGGAGCTGAGGTGGCTGCAGCCGGCGGGACAAGGCTGGGATGGAGGGGACACACTCTCTAAGGGCATCTGGCACAGCAGGTCACCAACAGGAGAACAGGAGCCATGAGTACGCCCGCAAGCACCGGATGGAGGCCTAGAAGTGATCACAGCAGGAGGTGGCCACTGTCAGTGAGCAGCAGTCTTACATCTAGAGGCCCTGAGAACATGAAGGAAACTTCCCTGAGGTGGCGGTGAGTGAGGTGACCACGAGCAAGGGGATGGGGACTGACAGGACAGGGAGTGAGGCAACGGGTGAGTGACGGGACGGCGAGTGAGGAAATGGTGAGTGAGGGGATGGTGAGTGAGGAAATGGTGAGTGAGGGGATGGTGAGTAGATGGTGAGTGAGGAAATGGTGAGTGAGGGGATGGTGAGGGGACGGCAAGTGAGGAAATGGTAAGTGAGGGGATGGTGAGTGAGGTCTCATGAAGCTGGAGGAAACATCTGAGGCATCTCTGGACAGAATTACTCCTGCATCAGCATTTCACTCCTCCACCTCGCATAAACATTTGCCTCAGATTTTTTCTGAAAATACAGTTTTCACCCCTCTTTAAATTCTCTGTATAATCACCGCTTTTTTGTCTGATATTTCTGAAAAGCAGCAAGGGCTGAGAGAGTGTGTAGATTCCGTCTGCTTGATTACATCCAACACATATAGAAACAGAAATTCCAAAAAGAGCAGAACCCTGCCTGTAATTATTGCCCCTTGTTCAGGAATTTGCAACATTTCTGCAATCTATGGTATGGTGGTGTAATTTCCATTTTTTTCCCTCCAGAGAGCTAGATAAAAAAATATGTACAGGAATTCTGCAGATTTGTGTGAAATTCTGTGAAAGGGTAGTTAAAGAGGATGGAGGGTACTAAAGTTATTATTGCAAACAATTTTTTTTGTAATGCTTCTGTCTGCCACATATAACATAGATACCATGCTTCATTTGCAAACATTACTGGCCATATTATCCATGGAGTGAATAATATTTCAAAACCCCTTGAATTGCTCAGTGTTGCTCAGGTAATAATTAAAGGCCAAATTTTGTATTTCTTACTTGGATCACTTTAACATTTTCATTTCATATCTATCAACACTTACTCTTTCCGGAAATGAATAGTGAATAAAATTGTGTAGTGCTTTAAGTAGATAATACTGGGTTCTTCTACATAACTTTCTTAAAGTAACTGATTTTTTTCACAAGAAACCACATTTTTCTAGAAAATGAGCATTCGGGCACTAAGGGTCTATCAGTTTTCAAGAAAGATGCCTAAGCACGCGTGCTTTTTCATATTTTCATTGGGCTCTTAGACATGTCAAAAGGTTTTCTAGAGACCTACTTCCAATAAAAATGACAAAATATTACTTCTTTCAGTGATTTTGATTGGAAAAAAAATGTAGCAAATTTAACTGCTAATTATTAGTGGTTGTTGATGTAATCTGAATATCCTTTGCTAGAAATTGCACATGAAATACGGCCACATGCATTGTCCTAATTTAAGATGGAATAGAGTTAATTTTCTTCATAGTAGCTCATATGGTGCTATGTTTTGGATTTGTGACCCAAACACTGATGGTAACACAGGGATGTTTTAGCTGTTACTGGTCAGTATTTACGTCAAGGCCTTTTCTGTTTCTCATGCTGCCCTACCAGTGAGCGGGCTGGGGATGCACGAGAAGCTGGGAAGGGACACAGTGGGACAGCTGACCCCAACTGACCATAGGGATTTCCCATAGCCTATGATGTCACTCTCAACAATAAAACTGGAGAAGGAAGGAGGAAAGGGGGACATTTGGAGTTGTGGAGTTTGTTTTCCCAAGTAACCATTACATGTGATGAAGCCCCGCTTTACTGGAAATGGCTAAACACCTGTCTGCCCATGCGAAGTAGTGAACTAATTCCTTATTTTGCTTTGCTTGTGCATGCAGCTTTTGCTTTACTTACACAACTGTCTTTATCTCACTTTTACCCTTCTGATTCTCTCCCCCATCCCACTGCAGGAGTGAGCAAGCAGCTGTGTGAGGCTTAGATGCCTACCAGCAGTAGCCCACAAAACCATTTAAAATGGGGTTTGAAGCAGTACATAGGTATCATAATCTGGTATTTTATTAATGGGGAGCAGCTCCTGTAGAAAATATTTGCTGTTTCTTCCTGCGACAAAGAGAGGAGTTAGCTGAATATACAATTCAACAGTGTCTTAACATCTCTACTTGTTAGCGTTTGGGTTACATTAATTCTTGTAATTAAACATGTCCTCTAATATATTTACTTGGGAGAAATTGATGAAAATACCATCTTCACATAGCAGACTTAAATGACAACAAAAGTAATTGGGTCCAATCCAATGAGTAAATAAATATGTTTTCTGAACAGATAATAGGCTGTAAAGACTGTGAAAGGAAAGCTCAAATAACTTTGCAATCTAACTTCCCTCTTTACTCACCCAGACACCTTCAAAGGAATCAAAAATAATTGAAAGAACTTTCAAACGTCAGTACAGCTCTTACCAGCTGTCACTCCAAATGTAAGGAAGAGGTAGTGCACGTTTGAGGCATAAGCACTCAGTATCCAACCTAGGGCATTCAAAATCCCTCCAATTATAGCCGTCTTGCGGCACCCACACATGCTGATGAATAGACCAATGAAAGGACCTGTTAAAAACATGAAAAAATGTTAAATTATTTATTTAATTCTTTACACTTTTTAATAATTTTTCTCATTAAGATTCTTAATGTTTTAAACAGCACATTAAACATCAGGCTACTCATGTAATTCAATGTATTTTCCCTATTATTGTTCAAAATCACAGAAAGAAAAATTCAATCAACTGACCAAATACTTAGCAAATACCTTCAGGACCTAAAGTCAAAGTGCCCCATGACAAAGGGACAGTTTAAACAGAGGAAGAAGCTGAAACCATTGTTCCAAATACCAATGCCGTGTGAGTGCAGGTCTTTTTCACAAGTAACTGGAAAGTAAACATTTTATTTTGTTTTCAGTGGAATGTTTTAGGCAGACCTAAACAAAACTTTTTCAGTCTTAATTTGGGGCAACAGCGGTGTGTACATACATATATACACAAACATACCCCTCCAGATATTATTTGGCGTTGATCTTACTACAACTTAAAAAACATATTTTAGTTCAGCTGCCAAACTGAAATACAAACTGTCCAAATTTTACATTTTCTCCTCACAGTTAGAGTACGGGGAGGACCATAAACTTCACAGGTCATGTTTTCTTAACTCCAGTGAGACCTTGAAGTCACAGGCATCCTTTCCTGCTCATGCTGTCTCCTGGAATAACTGTCTTCTCTACCATTTTCCCTGTTGTTCCCTTTCTCCCTCTAACTTGTAAAATTTGTCATGGTGAGTTTAAATAGGCAACTCAGGAGAACTTGGGCAGCTCTGCTAGTAAGATGGAAAACTGTAAGAAAACACTTGAGGGATGAGCAGCAAACACATTCTAAAATCTCTGTAGTTTTGAAATAACTTATACTGGAACATACCCACAATAAGCGTAATGCCCATGCTGAGGGAGCTAACCCACGCTGTTAAGCCACGGCTTTGATTAAACTCTTCAAGCCATTCCATGTTGAGTATTCCAAGGGCCATTTGGGACCCCATGATAAGTATGTGCACAAGGAAAGAGGAAAGTACAATCATCCAAGCCCATCCTCTGTCGATGTTTGGATTAGGCTTAATTGGCTTACTTCCAACTTTTGAGTCATCTCCAAAATCATATCCAATATCCTCTCGACTAGCATACATTTTCTCCACGGTATTCTGAAACAAATGCAGTAAGCACCTTCAAAATACATACCAAATGATCAGACTTTGTAGTTTGGTTATAGTGAATAGCATAAATCACTACCACATTTCACCGTTGTGTTTTAGTGCAGTTGTAAAGTGAATACTGGGTTTTCATTGTTTAAATGTAAAATGCTAAGAAAATTCTCTAATTAATGTATTTCTTTGTGTACTTTATTATCATGGCTGCCTATACAGGAGTATTTACAGGCTGACTGTAGGCTGCATTATTTCCGTTACTGTATACTTACCTGTAGGTGGCTGAGAGCACTCACTCTTCATGAGTTGACTGTGGTCACAAAAAAAGACTGGTCTCTCTCTGTATATTCCTTCTCTGTATCACCTTCTGCTGTCCCAGGAAGATTATGTCCCTTTGTGTTCAAGTTGATAAAGCTTGGAATAAAAAAAGGTAGATGAAGTTACCGTATCTTTTCAGAGGAAACCAGTTTTGAGACGTATTTCTTCCTTAGTAGTGGAAGAATGAGAGTGAAGACAGAGAAAGATAAAGATTTAAGGTTCTTGATTTTCAAAATGCTTTGCTTACATAAATCACAACAAGGGGATTGTTACTGCCTCTCTGGCAAGCTTTTTATTAGAGTCAACTTGACAAACAGTTTGCTATTATGCCTTCAGTTTCCATAGTATTAATCCACACAATCCTACTAAACCCGAAGAATTCTTCAAAATTAATGTCAATGCCTACCAGAATCAAACTGAGCAGCAGAGTTAGGTGTATAGATGTATGTAGGATCAGGCCATAATAGCTTAATTTCATTGCTTGATTTCTTCCATTGTTACTTTAAGTGAGGAATGCAACACAATGTGCAAATAATTTCAAACCCATTTTTAATTGATTAACGGGCAAGGTGAAGAACCCAGTCTTTCCTCTATCTGATTTCTGTTGTAACATATTGAAATGTTACCCAACTGTGGAGTACCACATAGGTTTCCATGGAGACCAGAAATGTGACGATACAAATTACCAGAGATGGTGATTTTTTGTCTTCTTTTCTTCTCTGGAGAAATAAAAAGAGCCATCAGCTTCAAAATAGCCAAAAGAGAGAAGAAAGTTATAAAAATTCATTTAAAAAAGCTCCTTACTTATTCTGTGAGCCCTCAGAAGGTGTGCCCCAGGGCTAGTGCCTCACGACCGAAAACTGGCAGTAAATGGAGTAACTCAGATTCTGTACTAACTTTAAATTTGGGCTGGTGTCTTTAAATACATGAGTATATATTGCTTCTCAAGTTACTGCCTTTCCAAACTATTTTACTTTTTTCTTATTGCTAGATAAACATACAGAGAAGGCCTTGAAGTATTTCATACCGATACAGAGATGGAGTCAGAGCTGATTGGTCAAAGCTACCATTTCCTTCACAGACAACAGTGAAAACCTGCCGCTCTGTGTAACCTCTCCAGACTGATGCTGGGTAAGTTACCTTTGTAGTTAAGTGCCACATATCCCTTACATGCAGGACAGGTAGTTATGTGTAACTAAGGGCAGCTTGGACATGTAGGTTCCTCCAAGAGCCCACTGATTCACCTCATACAGTGAATTGGAGGTAAAATATGCTGTACTCCTGGTATCAGACTTTTCGTAGATGGATATTCTTTATGGACTAAGCTGTCACTAGCCCTAACTTGGCCGTGGAAGGTATTGGTGACCCAGTGGGAAAGAACAAGAACTGTGCA
This sequence comes from Rhinoptilus africanus, assembly GCA_013400135.1. Lineage (NCBI taxonomy): Eukaryota > Metazoa > Chordata > Aves > Charadriiformes > Glareolidae > Rhinoptilus > Rhinoptilus africanus. The sequence goes on from VXBO01014513.1 coordinate 27,765, forward strand.
CATTTAACACTTGCCTTGCAAGCAGATAAACTGGGACCAACTGATGAGTCTATACACAGGTGCCAGTGGAAACACATACTGAAATGACTTACTGTTTTTTTTTTTCTCAAATCAAGAGGCAGAGAGAAGGGGGATTACACCTAGAGGTCTTTCTAGAGGTCCTGCAGCATATTTGAGGCAGGAAGTGTAGTCAGGGAACAAGTCAGAGCCAAGCTGTGGTGCAGGCTTTTTTTGAACATAAGAGGACAGCCTTAGTTAAAATTCTACTTCATCCTTCCTTCACCGACATCTTAAAGATGACATCTCAACCCTTTCCTGCTAACGTACTTGGAGCTAGATCCCCCGTTGATGTAGTTTATATGATTACTTATGGAGGATTCAGCCCACTCACAAGAGAGAGAAAATACTAACTGCATAAAGGTAATAAAGAGAGTGAATAATCATGATAATGGGAAATAATGAGAAGTAGCAGAGTGAAGGAAAATTGCAAGCTGTTAAACGTGCTCTGTATAAGATTAATGCAAATGCATGACGGATATTACAGTACTTCTTAGATAATGGAATACAAAATTATGTAACCGAAGGTTCAGAGTCAGGATGAAATGTGGAGCCTTGCCTTGCTCTTTCATGCTTTTGACTGGTCGTGTATGCACCTGAATGCTGATACTGGCCACAAAAATTTTCTTCTTTGGACAAGAAACAGATACATCTTCTACATATTTGAAATTATTTAAAGCAAAAATAGCTGACATGGAGATGCAAAGATATGACACTCATCTTTGCAGTCTTACTAATTGAACTGCCTTATATCGAGTAGATGCAAGTTAATGTCATGTTTGCATCAACCGCCACAGACCTTCAGAAAACGCATATATTTTCCTTTTGAACTGTATTCTTGCTTATTATTACTTTTATACTATTAACTTTCCGCTAATGTCACAAGTTCAGAGTGAATGCACTTAAAAGCAGGGAAGGTCTCGATTTCCAGTAATTGCACAAACTCCCAGGCTCTGAATAAAGCAAGGAATGGATGGCTGGATCCTCTCCCCACTACTGACTCACCGCGCCATGCCGTATCACACCCTGGAGAAATGCACTTACCTGCCCTCGGCCTTCTTCCCACACCGCAGCACTGCCGAAACCACAGTATCACGGTAGGCAGAGAGGCCCAAGGTACTCTTCGCAATTGTGAAATCCTACAGAAACTGCAATGAAAATCACAGCAACCGATTTGTGAAGCCAGCCACATTTCCCCAGTGCGCAAGGTACTGAAGACCCACTCACAGTAACAATGTTGAATACAGCCCCTCACAAGGGATTGCATTTAAAGGCAGAAGAATATGGATTTTTGCTTGGTCAGTAGAAGGATTAGATTTTTTTGTTTTCCAGAAAAGCTTTTTATATTGTGTGCACACACGATATGCAGAGCTCTTAGAAAACTGGCCCAAACATTAGTGCCCACAAAGATGCTGAGCTTTTTTTGAAAATCTGACTCATGGGCTATTTTAGGGACAAATGCAGGTGCTGTAATAATACCAAAGTTAGCAGCAAAACTCCAAAGTTCCCTGTACCATCAGTTGAGCTATGGCTCTCTAGCTTGTAGTTGAACTGGATCACTGAAAAATATCTGATGTAAAAAGTCTATATGATGAATAATTTACATATATTTGGGTAATGTCTTGCAGTACTTGATTGCCTCAGTGTTAAAAAGTAAAGAATAAAATCATACATTATAGGCACTTGCAATGGATACCACATAAATGCATTATAAATAGTAATGAGTTTTGCTTCACAGAGGTCCCAGTAGACACGCCACATGTAATTATTTGTCTTTTGAAGACATACAGAAAAAAGAAACACTGTTAAAAACATAGTTTATTTGGGGTGTCATAAGTTTTGGCAATCTAACTTCAGCTTGGTAAGACGTCGAGCGCTTCAGTTGTTAATGACTTCACGGGAGGTGCGAACACCACCCACTCCTGCAGACCAGAGCCACGCTGCTAACCATGCATGCCCAGCAAGGAAGAGAAAGTCAAGGAAATAAACGCTTAAAGCGCTAAGCTAATTGTCAGGGTCTCAAGTTCGCATGAAGTTTTGTGGCAGTTCCATTTGCTGCCCTTCTGCCCCCGAGGGCTGTTTCCTGGGCTCTGTTTAGAAGATCCCACCGGGAGCCCTCCTCGGTGCTGTCCTGCCTCGGTGTGACCCACGAGTGCTCCAGGGTCCCACGCTGCCCGGGGACAGCGGGAACAGGCCCAGGGAACACACATTTTTCTCCCCTTGGTGCCAAGGGAATGGGCTGCTGGCAGCAGGCGCCGTGCCTCTGTTCTGCGGATGGTTACAGACCGTTACGGCAGCAGCCCGCAGGCAGAGGAGGTCCCTTTTCCACCCTCGATAATAAATTTGGGAGCTTTAAACGTAACGCCCGCCCCGGCGTTCAAGTTAAGCTCATCTCTGCAAAACACGGCTCCGGCGGGGAGGGCTGCCGCCCCCCGAGCCCCGGGCTGCCACGGGGGGTCTCCGGGCGGGGGCCCGGGCTCGGTCGCAGCCGCCCCCCCTTGCCGCGGCGGCGGGGCCGGGCGGCTGGCGGCGAGCGGTGTTCGGGAGGGCCCGCCCGCCGAAGCACAAAGGATGACCGCTAGTTACCCCGCTGCGGCGCCCCCGGNCCGCCGTCAGCCACGACCCGCGGCGCTGCTCCGCGCCCCGAGAGCTGCTGCAGGCTCCGCTGTCCACCTGCGCCCGGCTCCGCTCAGCCGCCCGCGCCAGCTCAGCCTCCCCCCGGTTCGCCCCGCGGCTTATTTTCTGTAGAAGTCTGGCACCGGTCTTGGGCCTCTTGCCCCCCAGGCAGCTCGTCTTCTGCACCGCCTTGTCTCCATTCCCTGCAATTTCAAATCTCCACGCTCTTTCATTCCTGCGATACCGGCTAATTCTGGTTTGGCGGAGGAGATTTGCAATCCTCTCACATGCACACTCTTGTGGCTGAATGAAGTTTATTGCTGCACAGGTTATCGCTGGAAATTTACATCTGAGAGAGCTAGAGGATATAATCCAGTAAAAGCAGCCAGTATCAAGGTTTTAATGGCTGTGGGATTATGTTTACTTCAGAGAGACTGGATGAATTTATGCAGCCAAACCACCCTAAGAATGAAGCTTGAAAGCTTCATTGTATAGTACCTTATATGTGCAATAAATAAGCTTCAAAAACATTCCTCCTTTAGGAGATGGATGGAGTTGCAGAAATATACTACTTTTTCAAAGCAGTATCTGGACCTCAGTTGTATCTTTCTGAATAATCTGACATTAATGAGGAATGTGTTCTAGAATATATTGCTTTGATTATTTGCAGTGAATTTACCCAGGTTAAAGTGCTTGTATGCCACTGTACAAAACTTTGATCATAAGAGAATCTTGGTGTCCTAGGGCAGTGCACTAAGTAACATAAATAATGGCTTTTCAAGAAGATGTAAGAGGTAGTTTGAGAGAAGACAAAATGAAGGGAGACCAACAGGAATGTTTAAATGTTGTCCATGCTGTCTATGTGCATAACATGGTGGGTTCAGAACCTGTTATAAGATAATTGGTTTTCAGGGGTTTAAAAATATGTGTTTGGGACTTTTAATATATTTTTCCTACATTTTTATTTGACCATACTCTTTGGTCTATGTGTGCTGTTTACACATGCTGATCTCATCTAGGGATTGGAACACCTCTCTTAAGAAGAAAGGCTGAAGGATTTGGGTCTCTTCAGTCTGGAAAAAAGACGGCTGAGGGGGACCTTAGCAACACTTACAAATACTTAAGCGGTGGGTGTCAGGAGGATGGAGCCAGGCTCTTTTCAGTGGTGCCTGGCACCAGAATAAGAGGTAATGGGCACAAACTCGAGGGTAGGAAGTTCCACCTAAACATGAGAAGGAACTTCTTTACCTTGAGGGTGGCAGAGCACTGGCACAGGCTGCCCAGGGAGGTGGTGGAGTCTCCATCTCTGGAGACATTCAAAACCCACGTGGATGGGTTCCTGTGCAACCTGCTCTAAGGTGGCCCTGCTCTGGCAGGGGGGTTGGACTAGGTGATCTCCAGAGGTGCATTCCAACCCTACGATTCTGTGATTCATAAAAGTTCAATGTCCTGTCCAACTGTTATGTCACTATGAAACACTTTTGCCTGGTTTTGATTGTGGCAGATGATGGGCTATTGCTACGGCTTCAGTCTTTACGTAAATCTCATACTACTTTGCATTGTAGTCTTAAACAGATAATCCTTTTCCAGAATAAACAACTAGATTAGCGTCAGAGACGTGATTGGGTTCATTTACTTCTCTTTTGTAAACAAAACTAGATTTCCCATTTTTAAAGATTATAGAGGTACATTGCAAATGCCTGTCATTGTGAAGTATACATGTTCCTGATTGCTTTGTGTTTTGCAATACCTTGCCCAACAGTGTATGGGCATTCATATTCCAGATTTTACCTTTGGCATTAGCTTTTTGGCTGGAGTCTGGTTTCTTAAGCGGTTCAGTGCTAGGGACTTGACACTTGAAATTTGCTGCATATTGGCTAGTGCTGTTACCCAAATTTGAGACATGTACATTTTGATTTGTGAATCAAGCACTTTATTAAACCTACTACAGAAATAGATTTACTGGGATTGTAGGATGACCAGTCACGAAATATTAAAAATATATTTATTTGACTGGCTTTTAACCTTTGTTCCCCCTGGTACTTGAGATGCCACCTGTGTGCTTAAATCCCTGTGCTAACAGAGGTTCTGTTTTTACAGTTCGATCTGATGGAGAATTTAGTCAGCTGTGTCACACTGCTTCGGCAGTTCTGGTTCATATGTCATTGTGGTTCTGGACTAAAATCTTGGATTTATGTTGTCTTTTGGGAAGATGAGTATGGATGGATCTGTTTGAATTTTTAACCATTACATTGTGCAGGTCTAGCAGCAAGAGTACAAACTATGTTCAGGAAGGAAAAAAGTCCACTTTGTAAGAACGGGAAGGACATGCTATGGTATCAGAAAATGTCTGCAGTTTTTAGCAAAGATGCATAAGGTGCTTGATCCAGTAAAATAAGATGTAAACCAGGTCTGACAGACCCTGGTGCACTACAAATCGCAACTCTATAAAATGGTTAGACGGAAAACAGAGTAACCCCAACTGAAAAGGAAACACTTTTTACTAGTCCCTTAAACATGATGGTAATTATGTGTCACAATGTAACTTAAAGGGAGAGAGGAACAGGGGGAGGGAGAGGGGGAGGAAGGCAGGACTAAGAGGAATTGGTAACTCCATTTTGTTTACTGTCTGGAGACGAGTATGGTGGGTTAGACTTTTACAGTTGTGGAAGTGGTGGTTGGAAAAGATCTCTGTGTCGACCCAGTCCAGCCTTCCACTGGAAGCAGAATTGTGACCTGTGGTATTTCAGGTCAGCCACAGCTTTGCCCAACCTGCCCCTGAAAGCCTTCAAGGATACGGGCCTCACAGCCTTTCTGGGCAGTATGTTCCTGTGCCGCACCACCCGCACACAATCGCATGCACGCAGTCACAACTCCAGTGACTCAATCTGTGTCCTTTGCTCCTCGTTTTACCATTCGCTGCTACTGAGGAGAGCTCAGCTCAATGATCTTTGCCTCTCCCTTTCAGGTAGTTGTAGATTGTTATCGGATTTCCCCTTATTTTCTTCTTTGCCAGGCTAACCAAGCCCAAGTTCTTCAACATGTTTTCACAGGTCTCATGCTATAGGCCACCAGTCCTCTGCATGCCCCTTTCCTGTTTCTTGAAATCCTTCTTGAATTGGGGAACCCGAAACAGGACATATTATCCCAGACGTGGAGTCACTAGCACTGAGTAAAGAGGGATAATAATTTCTATTCATTTGCTGTCTTTGCTCCCTTCCTAATGTAGCTCAGTCTATGGTTCACTTTATTCACAATGAAAACACCCTGTTGGCTCATATTCAACTTAGTGTCCACTGTGACAGCCACATGCTTTTCAGCTGGGCTATTGCTCAGGCAGCCTGCACTGGTGCCTGGTACCGTTCAACCCCATGGGTTGCACAACTCTGCATTCCTTGTCAAACTTCATGAGGTTTCTGTTGACCCAATTTTTAAGTTTCTTAAAGTCCTCTCAACCAAAGCTCCACTGTTTGGATTGAGAACTACCCCTTCTAAGTTAGTATTGTCTGAAAATCTGCTGCAGGTGCATCCTGTGTCATCATCCAAGTTACAATGAAAGTAATGAACAATACTGGCACTAGTACTGACCCCAGAGTGTTCTGCTTGCACTGGCCACCAAATAAACATCAACCCATTGATTACTACCCTTCAAGCCCAGCAATCCACCCAGTTTCAACCCATCTAGCAGTTCATTTATCCAGACCATGCTCTTCAGCTTTTTCCTCACCTTGAGCTTTAACCACTTGCTTAATCCCCATTGCTCAAAATGGCAGCTGGGCTGGAGAGATTTCAGCCCTCTGAAAACATGTATCGATGAAAATATAAAGTGCTGATTTAGCTTCTCAGCACTGTTTCTCTGCTGTTGCTGCAGTGCTGATTACTTTCTTCCCTAAAGCTCTCATTAAGTCGCCACCCTACTTCCCATGAAATGGTAGTACTGCAGTGACTGATAAGGAAAGATTTGAAATAACAGTTTGGTTGCTGCAGCATCAAGGTACTGAACACAAAAAGCATCTTGCTTTCAGTTTTGCTCAATCCCTGAACTTTTAACCAGTGCAAAGTGTCACCAAATAACCTTGTCAATTCTTGCTACACCGTTATTGTTACAAAGAAAGATAATTTATGGCATTTAAATATTTCACCTCTTCTTTCTTTCAGCAACCTCTTTGGGTTACTAAAGAACTCTGTGCATTTGGAAGGGCATGTTACACTGGTCCTGGACTAAAAAGGGGGGAAAAAAAACCAAAAAAAAACCCAGGAAAACAAGCCAAACAAAATTTTAATTTGGCATAGAGATTTCACTGTAGTACAGTTTTCTTTCACCCTAAAAGCTTGTAATTCATCCTTATTTTGTCAACACCAGACTGCCAAACAGAAATAATGCATTTTTTCTTGTTTTTTCCACTGCCTTTCTGAAGAGAATCCTTGATATCTTGGTGGATTCATGACAAAACATCATCCTCAAATAATGCCCCAAGCAAGTATGAATATTTTCGGCAACTCCCCCGTCTCTTCCCATGATAGCTGCAGAGCCTTTCCCAGATGGGAAAGAGTAAACTCACTTACTATCTTCAAGTTCACCAAGGCTGAGGATAGACCATGAGAATGGAATTCAGAAGTGGAAGAAAAAGCAACATTTTTATCATTGCTGGCATGGAGGTTTACATTTGGACAATAACTATTTTTCTTCTCTCTTTCTTACCTCCCCAGGAGCTGATGCATTGTAGCAGCTACAGATAGGGGAGGGATTAGGAGGTCCTGTCCAATTTTCTTAGATACTCCAGGGACAGACACCATGTCTAAAAAACTATCAATCGTGTATCCTGCGAGAGAAGTGAAAGTTTGCCAGAGTGCGTTAATAAAAGGATAAAAGGATGGTCCTCAGCATATGGGGATGCTGATGAGGTTAACAATCCTGCCTCAGAGTGGTGTGTCTATTCCATCAGTGCCTTGACAAGGTTCACATTAGAGATTCCCCCAGCAATATTCCACACATGAGGAGTTGGGGTTAGGTTATTCCTGCCACAGGAAAGGGGAGTGCAGCAAGGACGAAGAGAAAAAGCGAGTGGGAAAATGACACTGAGCTGGAGAAGAAGCCTAGAGAGCTGTCAGGGGACATGGGATGGGTAGGAGTATGTATAGTGGCTTCTGCTTCCGAACTGAACAGCTGCCACCCACACACTTTTAGGTCTTTCAGGGGCAGCAGCAGCAGCAAACCTGGATTTCCAGATTGTAGGCGAAGAAGCCAATGAGAAAATGGATGTTCTGCAATTCCTTATAGTTATTTCCCCACTTCGGAAAGTCACAGCACAGGAGAAATGGCACTTGCTCGCAAAACAATGGAAGATGTGATAACCTAACCCAGTCCTTTTTTGCAGCATTACTTAATTTCAGCCCTGTACATTAGCAATCCAAGTTGCATATTACATATAAGGTAAACTACCTTATCAAAAAAATCCTATTAGTCGCAAGTGCTGTTGTAACACTAGCACGTTTTGCACACACTGCTATCTTGCTTTTCTGGTTTAAAACGTGTGAGCATAAGGGCGTGGTTGCGGTGGTTAAACATCAGAGGTACCGTACGAGGAGAAAGAGGTCGGGGGCCCCTCGATATGAGTCACAGTTGCGCTGCAGTCACTTCCTCCTCTGGGCCGGATCTGCGCGCGTAAGAAATTTCAGAGCATTCAGTGAAAACTGTATGACTTGGTCACGGGTTGCACCTGTCGCAAATATACCAGATTAACTGCAAATTCCAGTAAACTCAAATTAGCACTCAACTAGTTAATTACATTACTGATTTCAGTGGTCCAGGGTTTAGTCCTTCAGTCTGTGGCATTCAAAGCACAGTATTAATCTGTGTGCAGTAGCTTTCTAAATTTTCACTCTTTAAATATTTTACTCCAGTGGGTACAAAGTACATGTTTTGCATACATCTGTTCTGAGCCAATAAATTTTTTTTTATGGCAGATTAAGCATAGTTTTAAAATATATTGCTAGCTTTGTTCTGTAATTTGCTTTACGCATATCTTGGCAGACTCTTAGGTCAAAAGAATCCCCCAATCTATACGCATTTTGAAAATATTATATAAAACCCCTGTGGTTTTATATAACAATAAATAATATTCCATAAAACCCTGGCTCTGGCAGGGGGGTTGGACTAGATGAACTCCAGAGGTCCCTGCCAACCCCTACCTTTCTGTGATTCTGTGATTCTGTGAAAACTGTATTTGTGATTGTAAACTTGGAGCTCTTCTGAGGTGGATTTGAACTGCCTGATTTCCTTTTCTGTTTCTCTTTTTATTCTCTTAGCACCACTGCCAAAGTATTGCATTTAAAAAAAAAATAATCATGTGATATCATAGCTTTTATGAAATACTAACATCAAAATTTTAATAACTTGATGGGTATAAAATCCCAAAGCAATATCTTTTCAGAAAAGGTATTTTTTAAGCACATGAACTGCAATAATATTATGATTTGTGAGAACAGAGCAAGTAAACAATGATTAGAGACAGGAGAGACATACGCTGTCCTCCACAGCAATGACAGCTGTACATATTTTAGTCAAGAAGGAGCAGGTAACTTATTCAGTTCACAACTAATTTGCATTGTGCGATTAGTGGGTCAAATCTCATTAGGTCATCTGCATCAGTGCTTGAACCAGATATTCTCAGGGTGTGGGAAGCTGCCTGGGTGTTCTCACTGGTTTGGGACTTTGCTGCTGCCATACTCTCCAAAGCTGCATGAACCGATTTGGAGGGCCAGAGTGTGACTGATCTGCATTAGGCCAACAAAACCCAGAGATCCTGTAACAGAGATCACTGTGAGAGTTCAGCCAGAACTATTTGTACAAAAGCTGAAGATAAGTGTCCAAAATAGAGTCATTCCTTCCCTCTCAGTAACTGTTGCAATGTCAATTGATTGTTTTGTTGAGGTTTTTTAATCTTTGCCTGTGTAGTGCTTGTATTTTTCAACAACCACAGTTTTCCCTAAAAGGGAAAAGGAATCTAATTCTTGGATTATCATTTTTCAATCTTTATTGAACTGCCTCAAGATCTTTAGAAGATTTACGTTAACACAAACAGGATTGCAGTATAGAAATATATTTTATGTTACTTTTATTTGTTAGTATTTTGTAAACTTCAAAAGGGAATTCAAACATTTATATTAAGGCCTGTGTTATGTTTCCTTCTTAAGTTTTCATTCTTGAGCAGTAAACTTGAGCAGGAAGCAGAGGGTTTCCTTTGAAATCAATATGAGTGCAAGCTAAACAATTGTTGCCTTATGCTTAGTTTGTCCATATGTCAATATATAAAGAAATATTTGCAACTTTTCAGTCAATTAAACTTTCAGTGATATTGCTATGCCAGTTGACATATGAACCCCTCCCTGAACATTTCTTCTTACCCTTTCTGCAGTAAGTTTCTCCAGTGAGCTCTAACTGAAGTCAGCATTTCAACCTTTGATTATAGGCCATCCACAGTAGTCCCATAGGCACTGGGCATTCTGTGCTCGCTTTCCAAAAGACATTACAAGACATCAGAAACTTGGTCCTGTTCAGTAGTCTCTAGAGCCAGACCAAGAGTCTCATGCTTTTGTGAGCTGGAGTAGTTCCTACGTGCTGTGTGGGGCACACAGATCATTATTGCTTGTTTTCTTACCATATGACAAACTGCAAACCAATAGGAACAAGAGTCCGTGAGACTAAAAGTGACAGATCATTTGTGTGGATATCATGAGGGGTTTGATACGAAAAGGAGACATCACAAATTCTGAGCAGTTACTGTCAAATTGCCTTTAGGGAGGTAAGGGTTCTTGGAGCTGCTGAGGCGGAGGGTGGCGTGTTGGGTGGAAGACCTGCATTCATGCTTGCATTTCTAAGCAAGCGGTGAAAACCACGCAGTACTTGTAAGAATGGTTCCCATTCAGTACGGAACAGAAAGTACAATATAGGTCATTTTGTTTCATCGTCAAATCAGTAACTGTTTTTCAATATTACCATTTCTCTTACTTTTGCTATTTATTTTGGAATTTTTTACCCATATGTTAACATCCATGTCTAAAGAATGGATGTTGATGGTAAATAGAAGTTAAAAAAAATTAATTGAGCCATGGTCGATTGTTCATACAAAATTGAATGATCTGTGTTCATCATGCCATCCTAATGATCACAGAAAATAACAGCAATGAAATTTTATATTTCAGGACTTAGAAATTACTAGAAATTACTTAGAAAGTGCTTGGTAATGTAATGGACTAAATATTTCTTCCTCNTTTACATTATTGCTTTAAATGATGTAGAATGAAATTGTTTTCAGAATCTGCCTAGCAACAACAGATGCTCTCTCTCCCTCTAGTGGAGGATAATAAAATAGTTTTCTTTCCGGTTTTGCATGTGTAAACCATCAAATCTATCAGAGGTTAAAAGCTGTTCTGAACAAGAACAGAACATAATTTGTGTTTAATGTATAACATAAATGTTATATGACTAGAAGTGTAATAAAAGATATTTTCGTATTAATATTTTTTCTGAAAATGCACTGTTTTTAAAGTGATCCTTAATGATATGAATTGTAAAATATTTATGTGTATAAATATTTACAGATATCTAGACACATTTTAAAATAACAATAAAGTTGCGGCAGTTAAGATTAAAAATAACTCCTGATCTCAAAAGCAAAATACAGCATGCTTAGTGTTGAACACATGAGGAGCTTGCACGTTGGTATTTGCCATACTGACCCTCAGTTTAAAAAGCGTATGCCTAAATGGTAAATTCTTTATTTTAATACAAATGTCTTCAGCATTTGTGGTGTTCACCTCAGGAGAAGGAGACTGCCACAATAGTTGGATGTAATATGTGTCCATCTCTTTTTCAAAATCAGATGTTACAACCAACTGTTTTGTTTCAGTCTCTTAATAAACAAATTTTTTAAGAACAGCATAAACAGCTTCCAAGCACTTAATATTCATTGTAAGTGCAAACTGCTTGTGTACGTAATGATTTACATGACTAAGTACATAATTAGGACAGTAGAAAATACTTTTTATGTATTACTGATTAAACAAGATGTGCCTATACGCCTAGTTTCCAAAATAAAACAAGACGATTGTTTCTTGGCTAGATTCCTGTTACTGTTTTCAGTGGAAATTTTGTTTTCAAATTCTGCTGCTGAGCTTCTTTTTAGCATATTTTTCTATTTTGTGTTTTTATTATCTCAATTTGTGTATTAGCATTTTCCTTGCCCTCCCTTGTTGCCATGCAAAACTTCACACAGGTAGGCGGAGAAGTTGTCGGTCTGAGGGAAGCTGAAAGATGATGTGCACGTAGGGAACTTCACAGTCTTCAGCTTTTAGGGAGAGGGCCTTTCTCCGCCTGCAAGTCACTCTGGGCATTTTAGTTCAAATTAATTTGAGTTGGTGCATTTGTTGTTCTTACCAAGCCACTAAAGGTTAACAAAGCTACTTAATGAGAAGTGTCGGGTGACAGTTCTGGGTTACCACTGTCTCTCTCAAGTACCAGCAGAAAGTGTATCTCCTAGCAATGAGGAAAAGCTTTGCTTTTCTTTTCTTGTACGGGGGAGTGACTCCAAGGACTGCGGTGCAGTGAGTCATTTGAGTTGTAATTGCTGTAACTGGCACAGAAACTTAAGGAGCGGGGTGAAGCCGTGCACTAAGAGATGACACAGAGGAGACGGTGGAATGCTCTTCCGAAGTGCCACTATGGCCTCCCGACTGTGTGCTTGAAAATCTCCTCCATCATGGAGAGGTAACAGAGGGCCATGGGGATGTAAGAGACAGTGCTTTTGCAGCCACCGCCGCAGCAGCTCTGCCCTTCCATCCCTTATAGAGATAGGGTGGCGTAAACTCATCCCAGGCTTTGGAATTTGACAAACTATTTATGGCTCAGTTAGTTTGCGCGGTGTTTTAGGGAGGGTGCCAGGGAACAAAAAGCAGAGGAGCAAAGTGTGAAAGGGACATTTGTCCACTGACTGTTCGTGCTATCAAATGGGGAGGGAGAAGTAGTAGATTGCTGGCCAGGATAAGGTAGTAATGTCGTCACACACACCAGCCTCTCTTTGTTGGTTATGTTTTCCCAAATGCTGTGTTCCTTTCCCGTTAGTGTAGTAAGTATGTAATAAAGACTAGTATTTGTGAGTGAGAGCACGTTGGCTCCCAGGGCATTCCAGGTTAGTTGTGAACTTTCCCTGGTTTCAAAAGGGAGTCTGGAGCTGCCAGGACCTGGCAGATGTTGGAGATGGCCCTGCTGCTGCTGCAGCGGTAGCTACGGCCACAGTGGCACCAAACACACGACACGAAAAAGAAAAAAAAAAAGAAAAAAACTATTAAATGTTCTCAAATTTAAATCAGTTGATCATCTGTGGAGTTGCATTAATAGGGAATGCAAATACAATTTTAATACAACTTTATTTTTTATGTGTTAAGTTAACCTTCATAAGCTTCATTTCAGAAGCACTTTCTGTTCATGTTCTGAAATGGCTTTTCAACCAAGAAATGTGTTCCTAACTTTGAGATGATTATTTCAGCCTCTTGGTATTTTCAGGTGCACTGTCTTTGTTTTCAAGACCGAGCATTGCAGACCCACTTCTCAGGATCTTCTTTAAAACACCCCATGCTTTATTCAGCTCATTTCATTACTGACCTGACACTTCCCTGAGTCTGGGTTATTTTTAATTTATTTTTTAACAGAAATGTAATGAAACCGTAATGAGAAGCTATAATTAGTATTAATGAGGCTTCCTGGAATGAGCAGTTGAATGAACAGTCCCCACAACACTTTCCTCTCCCTAAAAGTAATAAGGCTTCTGCCCCTCCGGTTGCTCCTTGTCCCCCATTCCCATGCGGAGCTGCTGCTTCCCCCGAAGCGCTGGCTCTGGCGGCGCTTCCCCCTCGCCGTGGCTATGCCGAGCGAGGCCCCTCCGGCCGCCGCGGCCGCCGGTCCCGCCGCGGCGGGGGGGCTGGCGGTGCGGGGTCTTGGGGCGAGAGGAGCTTGTCTTCGGGGTTGTTCGCTTTGGTTTGGAGGAGCTGGAATTTGGCAGGTTCTTTGACAGAAACGGCAGCTCAGCCACGTACATCATGTTCAGATGTGAGACACCGGGCTCTTCGGCCGGGTGTGAACGGGGGAGCAAATCCGATTGACTCGGTGGGGTGACAGCAGGTCACACTGCAGACACCTCATGGTTTCTGAAAATGTTGTTGAATTGTTTGGTAAGGATATACTGTTTCTTAATATTTCTTTTAACCAAAATCCCTCTGAAAATGTTGCTACTTCAAATGTAGCAAATAATATTTTGATTCCTGTATTTATTTATCTTACAGCTACTGCCAATTTATTGAAGTTTTGATAGGTGATTTAAGTTAGGCTATTATAGAATAAATGGGTTTATTGTTCAAGAAATAGTCTATATACTTGGAATTTTATAAAAGTTTGTTGCATTCAATCACAGCTGTTAATGCTTGTTGAGTGTCTTTAGTATGCACACTTCATAGTGCTTTGCAAATCATTATAACCATTATATTGTTTCACAAACAATGCCATTTACGTCATGGAGAAACCGAGAGACACACTCAGAGCAGACTGATGAGAAGACTGGAAATAATGAGCTTGTCCTCTGACCCCATTCTGGTGACTCTTTGACCCAAAAAGCGGGTAGTGCTTGATAAGCAGGCAAGGCTGATAATCCTGGGCCTCTAAGGAGGTTACAAATTGCGCACAGTAAACCTTAGAATCTCTGCTGTTCCCATCAGGCTCAGAAAACTATCCATGGCTTCAGTATTTATTGAAATACACCTCACATCTGTCAGAAAGGAGGGTTCCTTGCTGTCAGCTGCAGTATCCTGAGAGTATAGAATATAGTACAGAAAGTGTGTGTATGACCTTTATGTCAAATTAGCCTGGTCTTTCTCCCTGCAGTTCTTCTGGGGAGGTGGATAAGCTTCTGGGTCTCACCATAAACCTCATCCTCACTTTTTGAGAAAAAATGTTGTGGACTAACTAGTAAGACTACTAAATGATGAGGTCTTCCATTTCCATAGTTAGGAGTAGTTAGGAACAACATCTAATCTTACTCTGTCAATAGCCAACAGCAAACCTTCACTCCTTTCTGCAGAGTTAGCATCAAGTCCCTTGGCATGGTTCTGCCAGAGAGCTCCAGTCAGTTTTAGATAACTGCGCTCACAATATAATTTGTCAGACCAAGGTTTTGGCTTACACAAGATCAGAAATAAGAACAGTCATCACCCGATTGCCAAGTCATGGTTTCAGCGGGAGACCACACGGAAAGAAAATCGTTACTAAATCTTTCAAATGTTAAATTATCTTAACTAATTTCACCCTCTGTTTTATTCATCACTTGTTAATATATAAACAGAAGGAAAAAAAAAGTCCTATTTATCAATAAAAATGTTTTATGAAATTATTTATATTAAATAAAGGAAGAAATTGGAAAGAAGCCTGGATTCTGTAAATGTGTACATTGACTCTGAAAATTGCCCATAAGTTCTTTATCTAGAAACCATATTCTCATGAAAGCAGAGGTTTGATTATTGACTATTGCATGGGACCAAGTCTGTAACAAGTTAAAATCTACGACATGAATCTTGCAATGCACACATCTGGGGCCTAAACAATACAGAATATTTTTCCAGATTTTTTTATTCCATTATGTTCAGAGAGCTAGGTTTGCATTTCAAGCTGCTAGCTCTTTAAAGTCTCTTGTTTTGGGGAGTTATTATTTTTTTAATATTTTAGAATTTTATGTCTATCTGCTTAGCTCCTTCTGAACTTCTGGCTTCTTTAAGATGTTTCAAATTTGACTCCTAAAAATTGAAATGCTAATGACTGCTTTAATAGCAGTACGGTGTGTTGTACAGATAAATGTATCTTGATTTACATGTTTCTTTGTGCAGTTCTTTGCTTATAGTTAGCTGGAGCGGCCTGCAGCTGCTCCACTGAAATCTGTGGGTGTTTTTTAGCTTTGACACCAGCGTGAGCCTGGCTGTGCTTTAACCTAGAGGCTATGCAGCTGGTTTTCACTATACTTTGCTGGCTATGATAACATCATATTAGTCAGAACAATGAGGAGGCAGAAGCAAAGCTAAAATTGAAGATTTAAGGGTCTGACTCATTCAGTTTCTGGCACAAGGAGGTGCAAATTGCACTTCCTGCGTTTGTGGCACACCTAGCAAACCTCAATTACAGCATACCCCAAATGCGCTATGCTATGAAAAAGCCTGTTCACTGCCTCAGCGCCTACCCATCTACCTTGCATGTTGTTGCTTCTCATTGCTAATTTAATGTTGGTAGCGGCTTCTTGTGGGATGATAGCTGAAAGAAGGCTTTGTGGTGTTTCTATTCTCCTTACCAGTCTTGCAGTCTTTGCTCACTGCCACCCGGAGAAGGCAGCTTGGAGTAACAGGATCCTGGTAATCCTGCATTGGACAACAATTTGACGGACATAGGGCCCCTGTCCTCTCTGCCCTTTTGATAATGATAGGTGGAATACTACTAATTGCAATATAGCAATCAGCAGCTTATTACCTAGTGGGGTTTTTCCTCATAAATAGCAATAAACCTGCTTTTCAGATGTGTTCTGTCTGTTCCATCAACCAGAATAATTTGTGACCCCAATTCCATGTAATTATAACCCCAAAAAAGCCCAAAGCTGGCAAGTGCGCTGGTGTGTCGCTGACAGCATGTTACAGCCTCTTTCAAGTCACAAGCCCTGTCTGAGAAATACCAACAAAACGTAGTGCGTTGTAGCAAAGTAAGTCAGATTCAGCATGTGCTGTGCATGGAGATAGACACAAGGTATGCTCAGCATGAGGAACCAGCAAAAGGAAATTCTGTCTGCAAATCTGTGGTGGCTAGAGCAAAGGAGGAGCTTTCGAGGGCAAGTCAGAGAAGATGGTAGGCATGTTTTATCCAGTGCCCTTGCTATTGCACAAAATACTCTGGTGCAGATACCCCTGCTTGCTGAATGCTCTTTTCTACATGGGATACCAGCTTGCAGCTGGCAGTGAACATGAACAAAGCAAGGCATGCTCCAGCTAATTTTCAGGAATTTCATAGATGTTTTCTTTGAGGGAAAGGCTGTTGTCATTCTAAGGCTTGGAACAAAAATTTGTATCAAAACTATGGAGGTTTTGTGATTGCTGCATTTACGTTTTCCAGGCCACTTACGTTTTTCTTCCACAGTTAGAATTCACTGTGTACATTTGAGATTCTGAAAAGGACGAAGAGAGTGCCAAGAAGGAATTTTCATTAAAGGTGAGTTAATTTTTCTGTTATATTATTACTTACATATATTTATTTCTACAGCACTTAGAAGATGCTCTCTTGAACCTCCTTGGGCAGAGGGGAGGCCATAATACTCCATAAAAACAGCAATGATCCAACCTCAGATGCAGAATTCAATAATATGCAGTGAGAATGGGTAGCGCTGATGTAGAAGGAAATATGCTTGTTCAATTACACCTTTCATCTTGCTTATCTATACTTAGCTTACAGAGTGCCATGACCTTGTAAGAATCACTCAAGATGTTTCCCATGGGCTATTCTTTTGCCTATTCCCTCTCATATGACTTTTAATGTTCTGTTATTTAAGAGGATTTATTCCTAAAATATTTTTATGCATTTCTTAAGAAATTTTGAAACAGCTTTGAAGGCTTGTCTTTGAGCTGTTTAAGCTAGCTGAAGGAACAGGTGAGGTGAAACATATGCAATTTAGTAGTTTATATAATTAATGATACAAGTAAAATACAAAAGCTTTTTTTTTTTCTATTCTACCTGGGTGGAAGAAAGATTTTTATAAAATTTTCAGAAAGAATCCTAGAAAACATATTGGAAAACCAAAGAATATGGACAGAATGTCCTCCCCAAATAACAAAAAAAAAAGGAGGACAATGAGCGTATCCTTTTCTGTGGGAGAATCAGAGCAGCTCAATTGTGTATAAGATGCCATACACTATTAACAGGTATTCTCCTTAACACAACTAACTAATTAGGAGAATTACATTATAAGTAAGAGGATCTAAGTTTTGTTAATTTTTCTTTTTCTGTAAAATTTCAGACAACCACAGTGTATCTGTGATAGCTGTGAGTTTATTGTATTTGTTACAATATTTTTATCTCTTGCTATTAATGTTTTGGTTGAGTCTGTGGTGGCATAAAAACATTGTAAATGCCTAGAGAAAGACTCACATTCTAAATATGTAAAGACATCCTAGACATTTTGGTTTTTAAAGTAACTTCTTCATTTTTGCTTCTCTTTAATTTCTTTTGCTTCTTCTTTTACAATGAGCAGTATTTTAACAACACAGAGAAGGAAACAGAAGCATGAACTACTCCAGTTTCAACAGAGACAAAATACAAGGTAGCTTTTTTGAATGTACAATCAAATTATATAATATTCCTTTAACTATCAGGTATTGATAGGCATGAGTGTACTATTGAAATGGATATTATCTCTTTTTTTTTTAACTCATGTTTTACAAATAAAAGCCTGGATATTCTCTACATGAAACTGTTAACAATAAAAGGATGAATTTAAGACTACAGTTTGCGTGACACTGAAAGAATAAAACTATAGCCAGCAGCCTAAATTTCAAAAGAATGGGAATACACCACATTATTCTTGTTAGTAGTAAGAAAAACTATTTCTGGAAAATGTACTTTTATATTTAAACTCTGCAGGATATATTTGAAAATTAGTCTTGATATTTTTCAGTGAGTCTGCTCCCTAAGATTTGATGACATATATGTCTTTAAATATTGCCTTACTAGGTTCAAACTTACCAAATTTTCCTAATTCTAAATTATTTTTAGTTCATCGTTCTCATCATCTAAGTTCACTGTGTTCCTATACTCTTTTTGTATTGTGAAACTTCTCCAAATGACATTCCTAAATTTCAAGAATAGATTATTGGTATGAAACCAAAATACTTCTGAAGGTGTCCCATCTTCTTCACTTTTTACCTACAGTTAACAATGTTCTTTCTCATGAGTCTGAATAAAACAGGGATGCAAACTAGAGAGCATTCAGCATCAATTACCATGCTTCCATCTCAATCTAGTCCTGTCCCATTGAAACCAGCTGTACCCTTTTTCTTCAGTGGAAGAGAGCCCGTTATTTTAGTGGGAATTATACATAATTTTGTGCCATCGTGTACTTTGGTCTCTGGTAGTTACTCACATCTAAGGACAGTAAAGAAATCAGAAAGCCTCCTTCCAAGCATCTAATTTTCCTTTGTTCTTAGTTATGATGAAGACCATTGTAGTCCTAGGCAAGAGGAAACGAAAAATAAGAGATCAGGAGTTTCGATCATAAATAACAGAACTTTCTGGGCACATATATAGTAGTTCTGACAGGAAAGATGTGATCAGGATATAGTAAATAAGGCACTTTTACACTGTACAGAGATGGTTGTCTTTAAATAACATGGCGGTTGTATTAGTCCTGTATTGCAACAAGATATTGCTCCTGCTAGTGTGTTGTTACTGTATCACGTAGGTGTCAGAAAAGCCTACAGACATATTGCAAATGTGGATAGGTTTTTAGAATAGAATTAGATTGAGTCAGCTTTATGGCACTGTGAAAAGTTTAGAAATACTTTATCTGAACATCAGTGTGACTTGTTCACAAGTGACACCTTCCTAGCATCTCACATTGTAATTCACATTTTTTCTTGTTTGAAATCTCTCCCACATTAGGATTACAATTAGAATTAGGCCAGAATCAGAGCTGTTCATAAGGTGCTATTTGGGATGAAATTCAGTTTCCTAAACAGAGGCTTCCAGTGCCTTTCAAAGCACTGTGAATTGCCCAAACCATCTATATGGGGCTGTCAGATATGATGGAGCTGTTAGAATAAGGATACCTTTATTCTTCTGGAGCACAAAGTGGTGGAAAGGTGGGACGCTCTACAGCTGCCTGCTTTTAGGTAGGTGAATTCCCCTCCATACTGTCAGCAAGCAGCCAGTGTAGAGCCAGTACTGTCACAGTTACCACCGCTGTTGAAAGGGGAGCTCTTTCTCATGTGACATAGCAGCATCACTCACTGCAGGAAGAACCGCCCTTAGGTACAGACACCTCACCGTGATACCGGCTAAGGCATCGGTGGATACTAGGTCCTGAATATCAGACTGGCCTGCACCTCTTGAGAGGGTGGATTTTCCTTCTGCTGAGAGTGCGTTGTTTTTGATTTCCATTACCAGACCACTTACACCAAATGTTATGTATTCTAAAAATTTTTATTTCCATGGTGACCAAACATCACAAACATGGTTAGTCAAAATTAATATGGAGTTTTGAAAGTCAATAGATGTAGCGATTATAAAAGATAGTATAAAACAGGTTAGAGTGGTAATCTGATTTTAATTCCTTTAAATCTTTCCAATTCATTTATCAGTTTAATATCAGTGCAATGCCCATTAGCAGTGCCTGAAATAATACTACTAACATATATCATGGGGTTATTATTTTGCATAAGTCCCAAACTGGAACTTCTTTACTTCTATAGACAGTCTAATTAAAAACTCCAAATGAAGTCTGTGGTGCTTTTAAAATGAAGCTTTAGCTTCATGTATAAACATAGCTGATGCACAAAGATGTTTCATTTCTATCAAATTCAGCATTAACGTTTTTTAAGCTTTTGTAATATTGGAAAATCTATGAGATGAAGGCTTCTGTTCTACACCAGGAAGTTCCTTCAAGTATGGCAGAGGGCTACAGAAAATTTCCTAGAAGAACTGAAATATTCCTAGAAAAAAATTCCTAGAGCATGCTAGACAGGTATCAGTGTGTCTTTGAGTGATATGCGATCTAGACCACACAAGATGTCGTGGAATTGTTGTGGTGAAGCCCATGAAACGTTAAAGAAACTGCTAAATTAGGGTAGTCTATCTCTCAGCGTCTGTCAGGATGATCTCGTGCTGGTCTTGGTTATTTTGGTAGTTGGATAGTCTACCAAATGAGGGCAGCTCAAAGTTGGCTTAAAACTTCGGCATCTCAGAAATCCTGTTTCTTTGGCCAGACAAGTAAAACCTGTGCGGTTTTGTTTCAGTATTTCTTACCCACACATCATTACTTTTAAGTTAATAAAGTCACACTAGCGTAAAGCCAGTCCAATCCAAATAAGAGCAGTAGACAATGATTTCCTTTGTGGCAGATTACATCCCTATGCCTCAACTCTCAAGTTTCCAGTGAAAATCCCAGGGAAGCTCTGATACATTGAGTCAAAGAAGGCTTTACCATTTCAGACCATGCATTTAATCTTGTATTTTTTAAACATAAAAAAGTTCACTTTTGCAAAGAGTGGCATATACGATAGGTGAAAATACTCTGAATTTCTCACCAGACAGGTAGCATAAGGGTATGTAGCATGTGAAAGTTTGCTGTAATATGATAATTCTGAGTGTCTGTATTTAATCAGTTTGTATCATTCACAAAAGATTTACTGCGTTAAGACGAATTGATTTTGACCACTCCCTATTAAAAATCCTTCTGATTTTGCAGACTACCTGTTAATAGCCATCTTGCATCTAAGCACGGAACTGAGGTTCCTGTTAAATGCGAACTGGGAACACTGCAGACAGCATGGAGCTGCTGCCCACACTGGGCGTGAAGCCATGCTTGAATGCACTATGGGTAAAGACTTGCGTGAACAGGCCCTATGGCTCTGTTACAAGAGCTGTGAAAACTCATAAATTGAAATTTTACAACATGCCTGCATGTTCATCTAAATCAGCATACAGATCTAAACTGCAGATAAAACACTTTAGCTACTGTTTCCTTTTGCCTATACACAGGAAGTGACCAACCGATAGACGAATGACTAAGCAAAGCATTAGTTATTTATGCACATATAAAGCTGACTTTCAAGAGCCCCTGACAATCACAGAAGACAGTGGTTTAATTCTACTATATCTATTCTGCATATTCTAGCAGAAACAAAAGCAGTTTTTTGCTTATTTAATGCATACTTTCAATTAGTTCATCTTTCTACACAATAAATGGAAGATAGAGTGCCTATTCTGTGTGTCTGTGTGTATATATATATATATATTTATGGCTGAATTAGCTAAACGCTCCACTTGCTAAACAGATTATACCAGGAGACCAGAGGGCCGATTTGTGGCGACGCAGTGCATTTTAAAAATAGCTCCAGACGCCAGTATTGACACTGTTTAACTGAAGCCGTATGACTGCATAGAGTCACAGTAAAAACAGAAGCTGGTCTGTGTGGAGTAGTTTGAAGCTTTGGAAGCACAGCTCTGGAGTGATGCATTAGTGTTAACAGGTTGTCAGGAAACAGTGACTCTGCCTTCTGTGGGGGAAGCTGGAGTCACTGGCCACCGCTTTCCCTTTTGCTTAAATGAAAGAAGAATTGTTAATGTTTCTCTTTTAGTGAAAAGCAAGTACACATGCAATGTCTGTCTCTGATATAGTAATCAAAATAAACTTCCTATACGCTGTGTTTTTCCCAAAACTTTTTGCAGCATGTGTAGATAATTTTAAAGCATGCTTATCTATTCTCCATGTGCTCATAGGCCACATGTATCTATGGAGACTATATGTCACTTGCTTGAATGATGCAGACTCAGTAAGGAGATGCTGACTGTGCCCCATCCATATACTGTCTGTTTTCAGAAGTATTCTTGAAGAAGACAGATGTAGGTGAATTATATAAAATCTAGCTATGCAGTTTTGTCAAGTCAGAAACTATACATATTACCTGTGTTTATGTCTTACTGTTATCTAACAACCAACCATAGGTTGGTCTGAGATGTAATAAAAAACAGGCCACTGTTTTCCCAGGAGCAGCCATATTAGCCTGGAAACCTGCTTGTCTGTGGTAAGCCTATGGCTAACAGTTGAGCGACAATGAGCCGTGAGCAAAATGAAAGCTTGCATCAAAGTTATTGTATGATTTTTGAAAACAGGACTAATTCTCTGAATTTACCAAACTGCTTTGGAAATGCTTAAACTGTAGTATTTGTGTACATACGTACTTTCCTAACTGATGGTCACACAGAAAAAGCTGAGACTCCTCAGATCATTTACAATACCCCCCTTGCCTCTGAAATATCTTTTTTTGAGTGCTGTATCTGTTCTTAAGTATTACATTCAGTCTTGTCAGTAAAGTGTACTTTGGTTAAATGCAGGCAGTACCTACAAAAAATGCCTGAAAATCCAACACAAAATAAATTGCAAGTTATCTCAAGGAAACCCAACATTTAAGACTGCATTTAAAAGATTCTGCATTTAAATAAAATTAAGAAAATATTAGAGGTTGGGGAGGCACTGAAATATCAGAAATACAAGACCCTGAGATAGCTAAACTTCAGTGGAGGACCCGGGCTTACGAAAGAATAGTTTCAAAGACCTTGTGCACATAACATTTATATTTATATATTTTTATATGTGGTGTTTTTTTAAGTTGGTAAGTAGAACCAAGTGCTAGTGACAATTGGCAAAGCCAGTTTGGCTTTAAATGAAAAATCATACCCTGCTGACAAAACTTTTATCTTAAATACTGTTCAGAACTGTCATCTCTTTGGATATTTGAAAGCAAACATTCAGAGCAGATTACGTCATACTGAGTGCCAGATAAATGCTATTATGAATACACCGTATTTTTCTAGTAAATGTAGTACTTGTGAAAGATTCTAGAGTAATGGTTTTGGAGGCTGAAATATTTTAGCCATTAGGGTTATTGTATTGCAAGTTTATTTTCGTGCACTACCAATTGAGGGCAGTGATGAAGGCTCAGCGAGCAGCTTATTCTCATTTTTTGTTCGTTCCTTGCTTTGTCCTATGAAATAGCATCAAATGAATCAATCTAGCTACCAAAAATGGTGATGGATACTTTTCATTTCCATACTCTCTATATTCATCTTTCTGCTAAATGGCCATCAAAAAGAGACAGTTAAGGGTATGCTTTACATGTTCTGGTATGATTTTCTTTCAACCATGAAAACCGATATATCACATGTAAAGTTTACAGCTTAATCAGCTAACAAATGTGTGCAGACAAAGCTCTTTTATTGTGAATAGCTACTAACTGTGCTTGTGGTTGTGGGGGAAAATTGTATCAAGCTCACTGTACAAAGTGTGATATCTTTGAGGGGTTTGTTGGTTTTTTGTTTTGTTTTGTTTTTTACAGGACCTGGGAGCTAGCTTTAAAGGTCATTAACATGTATGGTAATTCATCAGAAGGGAGATGCTCAGTATTACTTTGCATAGTAAATGTAGTAAAAAACATCCCTTTATTCAATTGATTTCATTTTTATTACTTGTTAGGTTGCTAATACCAAAGATAATTTGAAAACGCTTTCAAATGAAGAAAGAAGTTCAATATTTTCTCCTGTGCCATCACCTTCTTTGTTGTTCGTTCTTCTGTGACCGTGGTGCCATCTGTTACACAGTACAAGTACTTGATGTGAAAGCTCCACAATCTGTAATCTGGATAATCTTTGGAGTACAAGTAGCAAGTGGGAGAAGAACTTTTACTATGATGGCACTTTACCAGTGTCTTGCAGCATATGCTGTTCTTTGCAATATTTACCACTGGTGCACTCGGTGAAACACCAAGTCATCATTTGCGCTTGGATTATAACAAAGCTTAAAGCTATTTGCCTATTACTAATAGAGGCATTAAAAGAAAGACCAGAAGACATATTCAAAACAGAACCTCCTTGGCCAACTGTGCTTGGAGCTACTTTTGTGAGAACAACTGGAATTGTTTCAATTGTAGTTCTTATAATCATCTTGTAATTAGCTGCAGAGGAGGAAAACATGCTGGCCGTTTAAATAGATCAAATAAAAAGGCCAGAAAAATGATCATTATTCACGGACTGCAAACGAATTTGCATCTTCTGCTACTTCTGATAACAGCTGTTGGAAGACACTCTGATAATACTATTATTTTACATTTAGTAGCCCTTCTTGTTTTGTTGTTTGCACTATGCTTTAACCCTGTGGTTTATGGTCAGCAAAACAGAGCACTGCAAACCAAGCTATTCAGCAGGCAAAGACTTGGTGTGCTTACCACATTGCAAACAGTAATGACAAATTTTCTGTTTAGTTTACTGAGTGAGGTGACTGATCCTAGACGTAAAACTCTAGCTCTTCCATCTTCTAAGAAAGTATGATCTTTGGCACTGTAAAATAAAGAAGAAAGCCGCGGATACTCCTGCACAAAGTGTTTTTACGACATTGACGGGAACTGAAAGGAAGTTGAACTGTTTGACTTTAACAATTTTCAGATCCTTGTTATTATGGCCATACTACTATGAAGCTTACTATGAAACAAGATCAAGCAGAAGATTAAGTATGAGTTGGCATGTGAAAATGCTACAGGTTTGCCAAAGGAGATCTAAAGCAGGATTTATTTTAAAAGAAATGGAAGCCTACCTTCACTGGCTATAGTAAAAGTGATGATTATAGAGAATACAGTGGAATCCAGCTGCAGGTTAACTATTGTTAGGAAAACAAAAGCAGCAAAATAACTTGGGAAATTCAGCCTTTACAAATGCAAAGTCAACTTGAAGAATCAAGTATCATAATTGGTTTTAATATTTGAAAAGATCTACACTATTTTGGTTTTACTTACTACATTTAGAACAATGACATTTTATTCAGATTTTAGTTAACTGCCATTTTTTGGTCGATTTGTCCCTTTTACTGTTGAATTCTGAAAAACGTGAAAATTAGGAACATGAATCCTTTGTGTTTGTTTTTTTTATTTAAAGGAATGAGTTATTGATCTACCAAGGCTGATGCATTGTTCTTGTAGGATCTCTAAAAGTGGTTGCACTTGAGGGAAGGACATGCACATTTTTTTACCTCTTGCTTCCTCACATTCACTGTATCCCCCATAAAAGTCTAGAGGTTGCCTTATGGAGTAAGGTAAAGCTAGTAAAACCTTTGGGTTTGTATTTTTAGAGAGGCTACCTAAACATAGAAATTTGAAAAACTAGAGTAATTTTTGTTGCAAATTGTTCCAGCATTGTTAACCCCAAGAGACCCGTTCATAAGATGAATTGTCAGCTTTTAAATTATGACAAAACTAAAGGCAAGCAAATCTCATATTCACTTGCCTTTTAACATTTAACATTTTAGGATATGCTTGGTTTTAGCTTTGATACATCTGTGAAACTAGAAATTATTTTAAAATAAACAAACAAATTTTAAAATAAAAGTTAATACTCTTCCTAGTAATAGGATCCCATGATGCTGTGATGAGGGAAAAAAAGTTACACTGTACTCCAGGATAAAATTTCAGTAAGTGCTGAATTACCGTATGATTCACTACATATTTATACGCTTAACTTGTGACATTTAAATATGAAAGCAGTGGCCTTGTGTACATGATGTTACTTTTGCAGATCTAAAATGCAGATGAAAAAGAGAAGAAGAAAACTGCTTGTTTAGCAGTGAGTTTAGATGAAGCAATGAGATCCTCCACTGAAACCTAAAGTACAAAAAAAATGAGGAAGTATGAGCCCAACCACTTGCCAATTTCTTCCATGATCAGGCAGCAGATAAACTGTTTTCAGCTTGGCATTTATTTTAGCTTAATATCATTGTAAGTACAGCACAATTTGCACAGGAACTGAAAACTAAAGCCAGCCGATAATGAGCTCCACTTTGCCAATTGGAATGAACCCTGAATTTTAGGTATGATGGGGAAAAAAAGGTTTGCTGCCTCACAGTATAGCGTAAACCAAGAGAATGGTATCCAAGTAATGACTTGGAAAAAAATGGCCTGAGGTTTGTGTGCAGGTGGAGCCCTGCTTGGAGGCTAGTGCTGCCTGGTGCCTGGCAGGCACCTGCCTGGAGCTGCCAGCTCACTCGTGCCCTCCTACAGCCACCGTGGAGGGCGATGGGCCAGGCTGCTCTGCGGAGCCCTGCAGACTACTGTGGGACTGCGCTTTCATGAGTGCTTGTTTAAACCTAGAGTTCAGTGAACAAAACATCACAGGATGTCATAAACAACACGTGAGCTCTGAAGTGTAGGTTCACATCTACTAAACATGTCTTCCAGAGATGTACACATTTCAGCATCACTAATGCTACGTAAAAATATGAAAAGTAGCTATATAATGATACCATAGGTCCACATCAGGAATGGAAGTTAAAAATTAAGTCAGGCAAATACCAGAAAATAATTATTAATATTTTTTCCCCATAAATAAATTTAAATTCTGTTGCTTTTCTTATTTCACCCTGTTATGCACAGTATTGAAACAGGGGAGGAAGAGAGAAGGTGAAGAGAGTCCTGCGAAGCGAGGTGGGGAAAGTCCAAGCTGATAGATTGAAAAAAGTGCTGTCTGTTTGAAGACTGGAGTAATACTGTATGAAGTGGTCTGTTCTGAGTATCATTTACAGCATTGCAAATACAGTGCCAGATTTAGAATAACCGCAAATTGAAACCTGAATAGTGGTGGAAACTGTCATCTCTACAGAATTTTGGTAACAGAAGTAGAGTGATTGAGGGGGGTCTCTCTTCTGAGTGTCTTATTCACAAGTAGTTGCTGCCCGGGCAAAGAGCCTTTTACGTCCTAGATGCCAGGACACAGTTCTCAGTTTTCCCTATCTATGGCTTCTTTGTGGTTATAGCCCTAGGAGCAGAGGGTCCTAAATTCAGTCACTAGTGCAAATTTATGGTGGTTGTTATAACACAAAGTTTCCAGTTGATAAACCTTTAGGTAATACCAGATTTTTGTATAGTTTAATCATTAGTAAGGTGATCATAGACCACAAGCTAAGGCAATCACAGACCTTTTCAAACAAATATGCTCAGCAAGTTATATTTAACAAAATGCTAAATATTCCAGAAGTATCAAATCCTTTTTTTCCAACAGAGCTCCTCCTAATGAAAGTAACTGGTAATGCCAGCGGATTTTTTTGTCAAGTAGGCAAAAGCTAATGAGAGATGTAAATCATTTATGATTTTTTACCCTTATCCTGTATGACAGTTCTAAAATG
The DNA here is from genome assembly GCA_013400135.1 of Rhinoptilus africanus. Lineage (NCBI taxonomy): Eukaryota > Metazoa > Chordata > Aves > Charadriiformes > Glareolidae > Rhinoptilus > Rhinoptilus africanus. Next base: position 55,451 of record VXBO01014513.1, read on the forward strand.
GCTACTCTTACTTGTGTTTCTATGCTTTAGCTATTTTGTCCCTGCTCTCCCTCTGCATTTGTCCGAACATTGGTCCATTTTACAGCAGCAGAGAAGCTCAAACAGCAAAAGCAGCCAACCTGCTTTCCCACAGTGAGTAACCACAGGCTTGAAATGGCTCAGAACTGTATGCCACGTAGCAAAAAGAGACATAGAGACCAGTTATCCTTGTTCTGATCCTTTTCCCTTTGGTGGATTATAATTGTTATTGCTGGTTATAATATATTCATATATTCTCTATTTTTAATGGAGAGGATGCCTTCTGATGATTTATACAGAGTATTTCAGAGTGATGATGGCTGTTGATGGGTTATTATTTCAGAGAATACACCTTGGAGTGTATCTTTAAGCTTGCCTTCACTACAGATGTTCCACTGTCCTGCAAAGCTTTTCAACACTAGCTCCAGGAAGCTCTCTCAGGCAATGTGGTTTTGTCCACATGTAAAGATAGGTTGGGAGATTTTACACATGCTGATTGAAAACAGTCCTTGGGTCTAAATAGGGTGGAGGCCAGAGAGCAGTTTAATAAGCCAGCAAATATGTTCTCTTCCACAGCAGCTGACATCTGCCAGCAGTAACTGCAGTCATGGGATTAGTTTTCCAAATTTTAGATATTTCAGAAGAAAGTATGCTTTCATATATATTTTTACATTTTAGTGTTTCTACTCTGAGTTAAAGCTGGCATGTAAATCATGAGTATTCAGTCTAAGTGTCTTCAAATCAAAAGGTGATTAAGTTTTGGTGATGCGTCTTGTTTTCTGTGTTCACAAGCACAGTGAGTAGTGCAGTCACTGACAGTGAAGCAGTGTGCTCTTCAGTGCATTTTTCAATGATAACAGAGATCCTGGAAATCAAGTTATGCCCTTACTGGATACATTCAGCCTGGCTTCCTAGGCCTAGAGCTTCAGTAGCCCTTACAGTAGGACCATACTGACTTCACTGTGTTTGCAGTGATGTAACAGATAATTGAAATTCAGCTTGAGAAAGAAGGAAATAGTTTATCAGCTGAGTAAAGAGAAGTTGAATTTACATGATTACTTTCCAAAACAGATACACTCGCAGTGTTAGATGTTTCCAACAAGCTGGTTAGCACATTGCTGGCAAAGATTTTGTGAGCATGTTTTGCTTGGATTGTTCTGCTTTGTCAGTGTGGTTTGGAACACAAAGGCTATTGTTTAAAAAACCATGAATGTTAATTTGCATTCCATTACTGTATTATTACACAGGGTGTGGAAAGAAAAAGCAAGCTCTGACTTAAAAAAAAAAAAAACCAAAACACTAACACAACAAAACACCATTGTTTCCTTTTCCCTTTCTTCTTCCTCATGCCTGTTTCTCCTTTATTTTAATGTTTCTTCTCCAGACATGCTCTTTGAGACAGTGAGTGTCCTCTAGCACTTTTAGGCAAATGTAAGTACATCCACAGCTGTGTCTGTAGCATAGAACAGAATAGAATATTTCAGTTGGAAGGGACCTATAAAAATCTTCTAGTCCAGCTGCCTGTAGATCATCTAGTAGAGCTATATAAATTTAAAACTTAACTTAAAGAATCAATTCTAAAATTATATTTGTGAGCAGTGATGCCTGCAGTATACCTGCTCTGAAATTAGGAGGTAATTGCAGTATGAAAATCCACTGCAGAAAATTCTCTGTGTTGTTTCAGAAGTGGCATAGACCCCAAGTAGACCACACTGACACCTCATATGCTACCATCCGTTGATTCTCAATCCCAAGCCACGTGCTCCAGCTGCGCCCATAGCCCTGGTTCATTTAGCAGTGTGGTGAGATGCATGAGCTCACTAATATAACCAGAAATAACTTTAGCAAAAGAGAGTTAGTTTTCAGTTGAACTGGTGAGCTGGTCTGACTCTACAGGCAGCCTCACAAGCAGAAAGGGTTGCATAAGGAAGGTGGGAGGAACAGCAAAATGGAAAGAGATAAAAATAGGACTGTAAGGGCCCTGAAGGCACTAATAAGCTGTTATTGGCCCCACCTGGGGCTTCCCCCACCCGCCACCCACCCCCTGCCCATGGGCCCAGGGGTTCTATTTAAATTCAGGTGTACCTATTTCTATCACAGCCATGTCTATAGATTCTGTTGATTTGGGTTGTTTTGGACTGGCTTCCTAGCCTGCCCTTGGCTCTCTCCTGTCTCTACGGACCTGCCTGGCGCCCGTGAGCGTGGGCCTTATCCTGACCTCTAGACTGGCTTGTCCTCAGCCCTGCTCTGGTAACACAGACCTGCCTGGCAATCACAGGGCTGTGTCTGACCCTGACCTGCAGACTGACTTCTCAGCTTGACCTTAGACCTGCCTTACTGCTGTGAGCTTGGCTGATGATCAGGTTTGAGCCTGGCTACTGCCCCTAGTCTGCCCTGCTGCCTTATTTTAGGACAGCAGGATGGTGTCTGGTGAGGCCTCTGCTCTGCTTGCTGTGATATATCTCCCTGTCCCTTAGGGAGGGACCAGCCCTTGCTGCACCCTGGCAGGGATCAGGCACTTGGTAGCAGTGTGGTCTCTGACTGGCTTCCACCAGTCTAAATTATTTATAAGACTGTGTTAAGAGGTGGCAGTAACAATGAAGATATTGTTAGTTCTTCCAGGAGCTGCTTCCCAAAAGAAGCAGTCCTACCTCTTCCCCAACAACAGGTACATGCTCCCACCCTTCTTTGTATCAGCACAATAGTTGTGCAGCAAGGCAGTGAACCAGAACAAAGAAAAGTGGTGAAGTTAGTTCTTGAAGAAAAGAAGGCATAGATTTACTTGGGGCAGGAGCAAGCACCTAGTGTTAAGAAGAGCAGCTGATGCAGCTTCAGTGTTTGTGTTTGTGTAAGTCTGGTTGAAAGATCAGCAAGGTTAGGGGTTTTACTGTGGTCACACCAGGTCTGTCTGGGATGCTGGGAATTTGTGTGATTGCCCTAGGCTGAAGTGAGTTTTGATGTGTCTTCCTTTTTGCCGCTACTGAGACTAGCTCAGGCAAGAAGGTGCTGCTGCAGTTAAATCTTGCAACTGGCGATGTAAATATAGCTGTGATTGTTTAGGCCTTTCTTACATAAGTAAACAAAGCAGCAACCATATTCATCTAGACCCAAAGGTGCTGGGCACTGGGTTTACTTTCAGTTTATATTAAAAGTGCAGAGGGTCGAAACCTAAGTTTTCTGTGGTTGGCTCAGCTGACTCAGTTATGTGAGGATCAGCCCATTTGGTACTGATTGGTTGGTTTGGGTTTTTCTACTGCCTAGTATTTCTGCTGTTCTTTTCAAATGTTGTCTTCTGTCAGAATCAGTGTGCAAGTGATGTCATGACTGGTATGTATCTCCACCAGCAGTGTTCCAACGATGTTAACTTCTGAGATCTTTAACCCACTAAGTGAAATCTCCAAGAAAAAGGTTTCACCATTGACCATACTTGTACCAGGGGAGATAGTGATTAGTTGGAAATGAAGACTAAGCCATGCTTTTGATCATGAAGGTGTTCCCTCTGGATCTGGATTTAGGCATGCTGAGGAAGCTTGCATTGCAGGTGATTACTCTGGATCTGCTTCATGTCTTTAGTATCCAGCTCTTATGTTACACTAACTTAATTTTAATTAAATGAGAAAGGAGGGAAAGTTTTCATAAGAACTGATAAAGCTAGAACAGCCCAGTAAATAAAAGGTATCTTCAACATAAGCAGGTAAGAAACCTTTAAAAAGATTATTGAAGAGAAAAAGTGGTAATCATCAAGAATTTCTTCAGTATGTTGTAGGGAAATAATACATTTCATAAATTACTTATTACTCATTGTTGGATAATCATAAGAGAATATTTGCTTTCTTCTGCCATTAATATTGAGAGATCTGTTAAGGACTTAATGAAAATTATTTGCCTGGTGCTAACAAGATACATTTGCATAAAGATTGTGGTATTCTAGAAACTTCTGAAGGTTCAGAATTTATCAAATATCATGGACATATTAGGAATCTTTGAAAAGGCAGTCTAAAGGGTAGTAAAACCAAGCAGCCATGTGAAACAAACTGCCAGTGTAAGTAAGGAGCAAGTGATGAATGGTATCAAGGGTGGAAGGAAGACGAAGGATTATTTTTGTCTGGAATAGAGTCCTGGATGCTTGGTAAAGATGAACCTGTTTTACATCTTGGTATGAGCTATATTAAATCAGATTAAGATTAATGAGTGTGAGATTAAGTGTTTTCCAGGATATTGAGTAAGGAAATCACAGAATCATTTAGATTGGAAAAGACCTTTCAGATCATTAAGTCCAACCGTTAACCTAACACTGCCAAGTCCACCACTAAACCATGTCCCTCAGCACCATGTTTGTCTGTCTTTTAAATACCTCCAGGGGCGGTGATTCTACCACTTCCCTGGGCAGCCTGTTCCAATGCTTGACAGCCCATTCAGTGAATAAATTTTCCCGAATATCCAATCTCAGCCTCCCCTGGGGTAACTTGAGGCCGTTTCCTCTCATCCTGTCACTTGTTACTTGGGAGAAGAGACCAACCCCCTCCTCACTAAAGCCTCCTTTCAGGTATTTGTAGAAAACCATAAGGTTTCCCCTCAGCAAAAATTACAAAATAAAAGAACAAATGAAAGAAACTTACTCACTGTTTGTCCACAGCAACACTATTTCCTTGTTTGGTGAGCACTTCCTCAGAGTAATGATATCATGGTTTTGGAAGCCTTTTCTAATGTTTGCATCTGACATCCCACTTTCATTTGTCTGACAACAATTCTTCTTGGTTGGGATAACCCACCAGTGCACGTGGTTCTGGGTTCTGTTCCTGAGTGAATCAGTTAACCTCTCTGTCTTTTTCTCTTTCCATCCATAAAATTAGCATAATAATGCTAATTTATCACAGGCTATAGTTATGCTCAATTAATGTTTGTAATGATCTCTGATATTGTTGGATAAAACATGCTGTAAAAGTATATTATTATTGTTAATAGAGCCTTTTGTACAACTGCACTCGAACAAAGCACTACTATTGCTCACTAGCTTTAGTCCTAAAATTTCATTGAAATCCCGAAGGACTTAATGGGATACAACTTTCTGTTAGTGTGTCCATTTCTATTCCTGACTCAATTCATATCATCAGAAGAACACTTTCAGTTGTGAAACATGGAATAGCTGCGGAGTTTGTGCAAAAAGAAATGATGTGATTTCATAAGTAATCTAGGACTGAAAGAAAGCTTTTTAAGCAGGGCCTCATTTACAATGACCTCAGTTCCAGCTGAACTAATTCAGAGGGCTGTGATTTGTAGAACAGCTTTCTTAAAAGTTGGGAATATAAATGTCCCTTAACCATGGAAATTATGGGCAGTGTAAGAGAGTGGTAGTAGTATAGGGTTCATAGTTAATACTCTTGGGTTTTGATTACATATACCAGGTTAACAGCTGGAAGACAAAGGCTTAGAACTCCCCTCCCATTTGTCAGGAGCAGATGAAAAATGAAGAAACAAGCTCCACAACTGGACTGGTTGGGAGAAATGGTGTGAGCAGATCTACTGGCCTCCAAGAGTAGCCCACACTTAGCAGCATAATGGATAGCTGAGCTTGAGTAAGTAAGCTTTTTTGTTGCTTTGGTTCTACATTTGTTAGACTGTTTGGAGCTGCAAGACAGTCATCTATACTGGAGGAAGCTGACGAGGCTTTCTACAGACAGCTGAAGATAGCCTCCCAATCGCAGGCCCTGGTTCTTATGGGGGACTTCAATCACCCAGATATCTGCTAGGTAGACCGCACGGCCAGGCACGCACAGTCCAGGAGGCTCCTCCAGTGTATTGATGATAACTTTTTAACACAGGTGGTTCAGGAACCGACAAGGAGAGGAGCACTCCTGGACCTAGTATTAACGAACACGGAGGGACTGGTGGAGGACATTAAGGTTGGGGGCACCCTAGGCTGTAGCGATCATGAAAAAATAGAGTTCAGGATCACGGGTACTGCACACAAAATAACAAGTAAAATTACAGTCTTAGACTTCAGGAGGGCTAACTTGGATCTCTTCACGAAGCTGCTTGGGGAGATCTCGTGGGCTGGGGCTCTGGAAGGCAAAGGGGCTCAAGAGAGCTGGCTGGTGTTCAAAGACCCCTTCCTCCAAGCTCAGGATCAGTGCATCCCTAAGAGCAAGAAATCAGCCAAGGGAGCCTGCCTGGTTGAGCAGGGANAACCACCTCTAAACCATGTCCCTCAGTACCACATCTACCCTTTTCTTAAACACCTCCAGGGATGGGGAATCCACCACCTCCCTGGGCAGCCTATTCCAATGTCTGATAACCGTTTCAGTGTAAAAATGTTTCCTGATATCTAATCTAAACCTGCCCTGACATAACTTGAACCTGTTTCCTCTTGTCCTATCCCTTGTCACCAGGGAGAAGAGCTCAGCCCCCATCTCTCTACACCCTCTTTTCAGGTAGTTGTAGAGGGTCATGAGGTCTCCCCTCAGCCTCCTCTTCTCCAAGCTAAACAACCCCAGTTCCCTCAGTCATTCCTCATAAGGTATGTAATTATGTGACATTTGATTTTATCAAATGATAAACAGTTTTCTTGGAACTTCCAAAACATTTTCTCTTCTGCTGATATAATTCCTACCCCTGCTTCTTCTGATACTTGTATTATTTAAAATTGATTTCTTAATATTTTTAATAATGAGAAATATATGTTATTTTCATCCTGCCTGTTCTTCAAAATAGCTGAATAGTTTCTACTCAAACTTTATGAAAAAACCCCAAAATAATAATTGAGAGAGATACCATGTCCACAAAACTGATCCTGCTTAAAGTCATGTGTTTCAGAAGTGACTTTAATCAGTTTATAAAGGAAATTTTCTGCTAATTTACTTCTAAGAAGACGTAAAATGTCTGAAGTTTCTTTTGCAAAGACTAGATTTTTATGTTGACTGCTCTCAGAAACTTCCTTTTTTTCAACCTATTCAACCTTCAATCTAAGAAAAGCAATTCTTATTGCTCTTCTTCTCTAGTTTCTAGTATTAATAGGAATGATTTGGCTAAAAATCCTGTATCTCTCTCCAGGATTTTATGTGACTAAGTGAAGCCTCTTTCCATATCAAATCTTTGAGTCCATTATTCTGTAAATTAAATGTCTGCCCCTTAAAACTGGAGGAGAAGAACTAGTCGATGTGAGCACGGAAGTGCTGATCAACACAAGGCAACCACAGGAAAAGCATACTTACGGGCGTCAAGCAAGTTGTGCTATTTAGTACAGAGGAAAATAAAATTGATAACAACACAGTAAAAAACCAATACCTAAATTCACTAATCAAGTAAATTAGCCAGGAGTGATAGCAAACAGGAATTTGAAACCTTAGGCATAGTGTCCAGCAGCACTTTAGAAAGCAAATAGGGCCTTAGGGGGTATAATTAGAGGGACAGACCGTGCTCATCAGTAACTACAGCACTATTCAGAGAAAAAAGGAAGAGAAAGGTGCTTGTTATTGCTAATTATTTTAAGTTAATTAAGAAAATACAGAAATACAACCTGTAAAGGTGAGTGCAAATATCTATAAAGGCATCACTTTCTTCAGATTCTATGGATGGATTTAGTTTTTAAAGAAATTCTCTTTGACATTTGTTTACAGTGAATCCTAGGTGTTCTAATCCTTAAAGATTTTATAGTTTATAGAGCACTAGACTGCATGGGCTATTAGAAGTGTTTCACAAAAAAGCATATACAGCACCTCAATGTATCTTAATACCTGACTTGTCTGTAATGCTTCAGTTTAGGAGAGCCCATGTGTTTCCATAATGCAGATACAATGCAGCATATCAGAACACATTACCTAATATTCAGGTATTTGAGATTTTTGTAAAATCTCAGTATTTGCCTTTTATAAGAGGAATTGCCTTTAAATGCTGCTCTGCTTTTAATTCAGTAGTGCTGAAAAACATCCTGATCTAACAGGAATAGCAGGAGTGTGAACTTGTATCTTAGAACACTTAGATATTCTTTTCGATGGCATGTTTATGTGAGCGTGGCAATTAAGAATGAAGGTGTGTAAATCATGTATAGGAATAACTAAGAACAATTGTTTTCTGTCACAGCAAATAATGGAAGAATTTGTTTAGCCATACAGAGACACAGAAGGAATTGTGGAAAAGCCTGGAAAAACTGTCAGCGTTCAACTGATTTAGCCTGTATCCTCGGGGCAACTTGTGCTAAATGTGTAAGCAAGTGGAAGCCCAGCATGTTAGCTGGATCAGGTATAAAAGTGCTTTACTTTGGCTCTAAAAAGGCAAACTATTGAGGTTCTATCATCAGTCCTTTTTTCCTTCCCTCCACCTTGTTTTCTACAGCCCAACAACAACTAGTTGAGGTTTCGGTACTGAAGAAAGTGGCTTCTAAGTCATGTAGTGAGCAGTAGGAGTTTGGACGGAAGGCATTTCACCAGCGAGTTCATTGCTAGTCTGAATGTCTTGGTATCTGGATGCTTTCCTGAAAGTGGGTGTTAGGTCAGATAATTTAGTTCATGATCAAGGCTGTGTTTTTTGTTTTCCAAAATAACTCTAATTTCAAGCTGAATATTCATCAATGATGTGGTTTTTGCAATGTCAGTAGTGGAATGAAGGGATAAATATGATTGATGAAGCTAAATTCAGAGGCTGAAACAGTCATTCCAAGAGCAGGTTTGTTGGAAGGCTGTAGCTGGTTCTGGTATGTACTTTTGGAAACACTCACCCTGGATTCCCAGCTGTGCTTCATGTCATTGCTTTGCAGGGATGGTATCACAGAACAGTCAACTACAGTTTCTTATCTAGAAACTAGGATTGATTCTGTCCTTTGTTTTCTGTATGTTGCTCATTTACTTGACAAACAGTTTTAAAAAAAAGTAAGTACTGAGGTGGGAATGAACCCAAGCATATGTATGTATGTTCATTCATTTAGATATTGTTAAGTGTAACTCGCGCATCCAGGGTGGCCTCTAGAGCTACACGGACAACTTTCTCTCTTGGTCCAGCTTGGGCCCGTGTTGAATAAAGACAGAAGTAAGCTGATCCATGTAAAACTGAAAGTGTTTGTTGCTTTTTTTTCTCAAAGCCTGCTAGTCGTCTTCGAGATATTTACTGCTACAAGATTGGTCCTTGGCAGAGTTCCCAGCCTACTAGACTGCCGTCATGTATTTCCGTCTTAGGATGACAAGGTGTGGCAATACTTTCAGACAAAAATCAGTACAGTTTTAGGGACTTTATGTAAGTCTTTCTGTCGAGAGATATTAGTTGTTTAGCTTAAATAAGTATGTCTTAATTGCAATAAATTACTTAAGGTTATAATATGGTGTGATTTATAGTGGTTGCCTAGCTTTACTTGGCATGGGTAGCTGGATTTGTTAAAGCCTTTAGGCCACAATAGAGTTAATTTTCTTTGTAATTTTCCTAGCAGCTTGTACAGTGCTGTGTTTAGTCTTTTAGTATAAGAAAAATGTTGATAATGCACTGATATTTTGGTAGTATTTTCCCTAAGTCTGGGACTTTTCAGTTCCCCATGTTCTGCCAGCGAGCACAGGTGCATAAGACGCATAAACCAGAAGATAAGGAAGCTACAACTGTCAGCAGAAACTGCAAATCAACAAGATAAGGGCAGTCAATGGCCTGCCTGCCTGGATGCAGAAAAAGAATCCAATAAGGTGTTAGAAGACCCCAGACCAAAAATCACGACTGGACTAAAAGACGTGTGAACAGCGCACAGAGAGTGCATGAGGGGCAGGTGTGTAGATTGCAAGGGTGTAATTGCCCAGGGATTTCTTTGTTTCATGTCCCTCTCTGGAGGCACCCAGCCCAGGCTGACCCTGCTGCTCTACCTTTCTATTAAATTATTTATTTTTATAAAATCTGACACCTGAGGCTTTGCTGTCTGGGTCGAGCCTGGAGAAGGAGGGAGCACACCCAAGAGTAAGTGTGTGCATGTGACGAGTACTAAGGGGCACCCGTCTGCTCACCGGAGTTGCCCATTGTGTAGAGACCCTGGTCTGAGCAGTTAAAGACTCGGGTGGTGTGTGTGCAACTCCTTGGATGGGGTATGTGAGTGCTCCGGCAGCGGCTTCTCCCTTAACGTTTCTTTCCACACCCCATCTCCTTTTGCTTCTGCTCTCCAACTGATCAATCTGGAGCACCAGGACTTTTCTTCTAAGAAACCATATACCAAAAGGTGAAGGCTGCACTACAAAGTGACATTGGGGCTCCTCATTCCTCACCAATTTTGATGACCTATACTATGTGAGGAGAGATTAGACGCTGTTGCCCTCGAGTGGTGCCAAATTGAGGAAGAGGAAGCATGTTCACAAGTAGGTGGGGAAAGTGGGGTTGAAAGTGGGAAAGGTTACAGCACAAATGCCTGTGAGATCCAGCAAGGATACTTGAAATTGCCTTACTTTAAGCTGACTGAATGAAGAACTGACACAAGCTCGTAGTGTGGACTCAGCAGAAGCAGAGAATTTTGTAGTTAGAATCGGGAGAGCCAGTGTCTTGGACTACATAACAGTTCTGGCACAAATCAGGTAAGAGCTGAAATCCAATTTTCTGAATGACAAACACCCGTGTAGGGTAAATAAAGCTCTACCTTGAAAATTTAGGTCTGCATTATGCAACTTACAAATGCCATTTTAAAAATTTATTTATTTACTATGCCATGTATCAGGCAGCTGTAGAAGGGCCTAGAATCTGATTTCTGAACTGAAATTATGTTGAGTCTGAAGCAAAATCATTGCAAACCTAACCCTGGGAAATTATTACTGAGTACTGAAAACAGCCCATTAAAGAAAGTGGTATGCATAAAGATTTGGCCAAGCTCACTCCCCTGTTCACTGTGAGATGTTTATTCCTCTGCTGCACTCACTGCCAGCAAGCTTTTAGTATTTCCTAAATCACACAACGCAAAACACCTCGCTTTGTCTCCCCCAGAGCAGCACTTCTCTGGGAGAAGGAGAATGGGAACCTTGAGAATGCAGCAACGCATATATTTATTGTGAGACTCTGCTGAAATCAGGCTTCTGCTGGAAAACATTGTATGTGGAAAACAAACCTATCACTTGGTTCCCAAATTGTAATACCATACTTTCTCGTAAACCTAACAGACTGCTATATAAGGCCCAAATCTTCCCTTCTTGAAATTTAGGATCTTTGCCATGGTTTTAACCAGGGCATGACTAGCTTGATAGTATATGTTTGACTAAGAGACGAACATTAAAAAAACCTCAAAATTAATCCATACACTCTTAAAGTTGACATATGGTGGCATATATATAATCAGACAGCTCTTGGTTTAAAAAGCTCAAAACAAGCAAAAAAATCCAAATAAAGGGTTGCTAAAATCCTAACTTATTTTGTAATCGTGTATTGGAATAGCAGTTGTTTTTGCTGGTCTGCCTTTCTGCTGGCTGGGTTCCCTTTCTGTGTGACAGATGTGCTATTTATGGAAGGGGATTCTGAATATTTTAAAGCACTGACTGTTAGGATCATCTCATTCCCAGCCTTTAAAATGAAAGAGAACAAAATGCCAAATAACTTTCCAAAGAAAAACCTTCAAATTAAATAGATATCTATTTAATTGTTAAAAAAGAAGGAAGAGGGGAAACAGCAAAACCAGATTTTTTATTTTTTACAAGAAGTGAATACGTACATACACCAGTCTAGTTGTTGCCATTTAACATTTTCTGATTAAACACAATACATTGTATTAGTTTTCACTTTAAAAAACAGATGCTCTTTTAGAAAAAAAAAATATCAGAGTGTACCCAGGTTCCTAGAGAGAGAATACGTGGCTGAAAATTTGGCTGCTTTCTTTCTCGGCTGTATTGGCAGGTGGAATGAAAGAGAGCGCTTCTCTGTACAAATCTGGCCTCACAAGGATCTATTTATTTCAGCAGTTGGCCAGAAAACATTTATATTCACTTATACATATGGTAAACAATATTTACCTAAAGAAATCTTTCAGTGAAATATTTTCAGAGCTAACACGTTAATTTTTGCAATTCTGTTCATGTGTTGGGTATCAGCTTGTGGTATTTGCGGGTAGAGAGATAGAAAGCCGTGAGAAGTCGCTGAACCAGTGCATGTGGGATTCTGCTCTCTGAACAGGTAGATCTTATTGTTTGTTTTACCTGGGAAGGTAATTCAGATTATGGTAAACTGCGGCATGGTTCTCTCATTCTCCCTTTGGAGATGCAGGGACAATGAAAAAAAACCAAACAGTTTTGCTTATTAGGCATTTAAAAAACAATTCAGATAGGCAGTTTTTAGTGCTTTTTTCCCCCCATATACCTTTCATTATATATGCAAAATATTTTCTTGTATTTTGAAGTTTTCCAGAAAATAAACCTTTTTTAACGCTTATTTATAAAAATCTAATTCCCACAATTACTCTTGCAGTCTCTGCAGAGGGTGATACCAATTTAACGTATGCGGCTGAACAATGTGCATGCTATTAATCTCAGAAGGTAACAGAAAGATGTTAAGTAGGTGATGTGAGATTTTTAATAATGTTATTATTATTATTGCAGCTGTGGTTTAATATTTCAAAATTATTTTTTTTCTTAAAGATGACAGCGCTTTAGTATCTGCATTGACCTCCATGATGTCAGAATGTCATTGTGCAACCGTAGCTAAGAAAAGCCTCTGAGGGGAAAAAAAAAAAAAACAACAAAGAAGCTTTGCATCTTCCAATAACATGAGATGTGCATATACAGTACGTAGCATTTTGGAATTCATACTGTGGTAGTGAGTTGTTGCTTTCAGTTTGATTAGACAATCATTGTTTCGTTTTCCTTGCTTTGACAGTGAGTATGCTGTACGCTGCTTAAGTCTTCTTAGTGCTATCTAGGTCAGTATACTTAGGATAGCTTTTATGTTCTGTAAGTCTGACAGATAGCGTGCCTGACAGAGATCAGCACCCAATTTTCTTTTATTTATTATATCTGAGGATAGAAAAATATTTTATAATTAAGCAGAATTGTATACCACGTAGCACCTACCGTTTCTGCATTGCAGATATATTTAGCTCTAACACTGCTTGTGGTTAACAGGGTGTAGCGTAGACACAGACAGCTGATCATGCAGTCAGACCCTGTGCTCGTGTGGTTTGTCAATACTGCTCAGGATTTTGATGGGCTGTAAAAGAGAGAAAACAGAAAGGAAAGGAAAAGAAATGTTTTATTTGTATGGACATTAGACCTTCAGTTATGCTATTTTTGCTATCATTGTCTTTTTATTTTATTTTTGGATTCTGAGACTTAAAAATTATGAAAGCATAGCGAATGCATCCAGGATTTAATATGTGCGACGTGAAATCTTTCTGCACCAAGAGGATGTTGCTGTAGTCAATCCAGCGTTTCTCCAATAAGCAAGAAGATTGTTTTGTTTTCCTCGGCAGGCGGACTCAGCCATTGCACAGGCAGATTTTGATAAGAGTTTGAAATGCCTACTACAGTATTGTAGATTTTGGAGTTTGCTAACAGTGTTAGTGACTGGAGCTCATCTTGCATCACCAGTTGATGACAATTTTCTTTGTTCCCTCCCACCCAGTTGAACCAAGACTCTGTAGCCGATACGCAATGTCACTTACAACATTAATCAGATACTGCATTTAAGGTGAGCTGTCCCTTGCCTCCTCCCTTACCAGAGCTGTGCTGCAGTATGTATCTTACTCCTGCAAGCCTAAAATGGCAGGCAGGATTAACGTTGCTTGTGCTGTGTGCATGCTGTGTATTGAATTCATTATACTGTGCCTAGTATCTCAAATGTGAGTATGTAAATGGTCTGTGTGCCATGTCGTGCAGTAGTGAAGACTGGGTTTTGCTTCATTACAGGCTTAGATGTTTGAGCATCACCTTAAGAATTCTTTTTTCATTTGCAATGTGGTGAGCTGTTAGCTTGTCATCACATTCAAACTACATTATTAGCCCTTGGAAAGAGAGGGGAAAAAAAAAGCAAACTGTGCTTCCAGATGGTGTCACCCTTTTTCTTCTTGTGTTTACTGTAGTTTAAATAATGTATATTGTATTGTTAATTAATGTGAATATCGAATTAAAGCACTTGAAACTTACATATTTATTATGCAGGTAGGAGGCACGTCGAATCTATTTTTAACTCTTACGCAGTCCACGTTGTGCAATGGGCTTTGGTTGTCGAGTTTTTATTTTCAGCTGCGATATCAATAGGCTGATTTTCAGTAAATGTGACAAGTGGCCTTTGCAGTGGTCAGCTTCAAGCTTTGAACTCTCCGAGGAGGAGAAAAAAAAAAAAAACCAACCTTGTGTTGCAGTTTCGGAAAACCTTGGATGAGGACATTTTTTTTTTCCCACTCCTGCTTTCCCTGTTGATAAACTCAGTTCTCCTGATCACGGTCTATTCAAGCTGCTTCCCATCTGATTTTTGACAACTGCTTCTAAAAAACCACCAAGAAGACCAAGAACAGAACTTATCTCCATTGCTTTACATAAAAATGGTTGGGTGCATTGCCATGCTAACACTGCACTAAGTGGTACACGCAGGTAGGTTGAGATTTGCATGTTTTACTGATTTTTTGGTCAGTGTTGCAAGAACATGAAATGGGCTTTGGAATGTAGCTTTCAGTTAAAAAATGTATTAAACTGTTAATGAAAACAACCTAATATTAAATTGTTTGCTTCACATAATGGCATGACAATTGTTCTTATCTGTTTTTAAAAGATCTATTGTGAAAGTAGAGCAATCATGTCTGTTAAAATAATCATATGTACTAAGGGCGTGGCAACGCTTATGCAACAAAAGAATTTTTGAAAACCCTATTGATTCAATTACATTTTAAAGCTGACTATAAGCATTACTAAGCTTGCAGTTAAAATGCAAAAATAAAAATTGAGGTAGGTAAGAAAAATGAAAAATATTTAAATTCTGTCATAAGCGGTTTTGTGTTTTGTGCGAAATCTTTAATAAAGATTAATATGCTTTAATGCTTATATTTTCAGTATTAGCTACAAACATAAACCTGCAGTATTTCTTTTTATTTTAAGGTAGAAGGACTTTAAAGAGAGAGATTGATATACATGGCCCTGTCAGCTTAAACTGAATATCAGTTCACAGAAATGTGTTTTACTTCACACAAAAAAGGATATGAAACAAAAACTTAACATCCTTAGGTATAAAACCCTGAATCTGAGCCTTAAGAATAAAAAGAATTATGAGCATTGTATTACTTACACCAACTTTTGTAATATGTTTGTTTCAGATTAATACTGGGCCAGAACCAGTTTCCTTGGCAACCAAATCCTTTTAAAAGGTGCAATAGTAGAGACGTAGAAAGATGTTATTCTCTTTAATTGCAATATCACAATGCAAATGGAAATTCTGCAGTTGTTTCAGTTCTAAACGAGAATGTGATCTCATTTTCTGTTTCCATGCGGCTATCATTTCTTAAACGATGCCATGTTTATAAAGCTGTACACAACAAAAAACTGCTTTATTCCTGTTTTGCACTGGTTGTTTCCAGAAACGTACCCCGGGTTCTTTTTTTAATTTAGCCTAGTCTTGCATGTAGGTCAAGGTTTGTACTGCGTGTATATAAAGTGATAGTTTCATTATCACAAGTATAAAAGTATCACTGAAATATTCAGCAGCTGAGAAACGTAGAGAATCAGAAGTATGTTTAAACCTTCTTTCACCCTTGCTGTATTCAGGCACAGAAATGCTAATAAGCCTTTCTTTAAATAGTGGACCAATTCTGAAGTTCAGGTAAAGAACGGTGTTTAAGCATACTGGAAAAGAACTTCTGTCGGATCTTAAACAAGCCTTTATAGAATAAGCTCACTTGTGGTCTGTGGTGATTTTCAGACCTTAGAGATCTTGCAAAATTGAAATATTATAATTCCTTATTTCTATTTTTAGCTAATATTTTTAACAGTGTATCAGTAAAGTTAAATCTTATGTGTACCACAGGTAACTGCTTATACAGAATCAGATGTTACTAAATGTCTACACTGAGCTTATATCGTAGTGTATCTCCTTGTGAATCTCCTTTGTACGTGACTTGAGAAATTCTCACTGCTGCAACGAGACTTTTGCAGCAGGGTAGCCATTTTCCCTTCATGTCCTTGACTTTAAAATGACTAAGTATATTTTGTGTGGATGAGGACCCAGCACTGAAAATTAATGCAGAGAAGGTATTTAGAAGCACAGCCATTATCAATAATAGCCTTGACTGTGCCAGTAACATCAAACTAATGCTCATTTATTCCTAAATGTAGCAGTTCAGTGCATTCCAAATAAATAGAGTATAACTGTTCAGGAATATGACTTGTCACCTGTCTTGATAGGCTGATGCTTGATAATAATAAACCCATTTGATTCATAATTACGAGATTAGTTTGACGCAGTGCAATATTCCCCTGTTCCACCTAAAGAAGCAGAACTGAAAATGTAGTAAACAGCATCTCTCAAGTGACATATTAAAGTTTGCATTTTTTTTGTAATTTGATTTATCTGCAAGTAGCTTGCTTCTGCTGATTATTTTCCTGTCTGAAATGTTAATATGGAGTCCGCCATTACATGTGGTTATCAAAATTGCATTTCTCTCTTTATTTCTTGTGTGGTTATTTTTAAAGGAAGTTGCTGAGCAAACACTATGTAGAAGCAATCTATTCATTGCCGCTGATATTTATCTTTAGAAAAGATGGGGCACTTAGTGATAAACTGTTTTTATTACGTCTTTGTGTTCAAACACACCCTCTCAAGGCATTTAAAGAAAGTGTAGCTCCGTTACAAGAGCATGCTTCGCTATGGTTGTTTTAAATCCATTTGCAAATTTGCTCTTTTGTTAGGGGGTGCAAGTCCTCTTGTAATTAATATGACTGAACTCAAGTGCTTTCATGAGTATGGAAAAACTCATTGGCAGCCTGTGAACAGTAATTTCTTCTAGCTAAAGAAACTGATTTATTTATTAAGGAGGAGTCTAGCAATTAGCAAGCTGCTTCCAGTTTGACTATTATACGTGGGTTGCTGTATGTATTTTAATGGTAGTTATATGTAGCTAATGCAGTGTCAGAATCTGATAGCCAAAGGTGCCATAAGAAGTCTCGTATAAACTTCATCGATTTTATTCTCTTTGGCCAAGGGAGCTAACTGGGGCACGTAGGAGCAGGTGCAGTTTTTCACACCTCCATCACAGCCTGCAAATGTTATTGTTGGGGGGGCTGGGCTGTTTGGGGGTTTTTTTTCAGTTTTATCATAGAAGGCTAATTGTTGATACTAAGTCCTTCCTTTTATAATTTAAATGTGTTCTTTTATCCATGCAAATGTTGTTTGTGCTCAACAGAAAATCTATACAACACATGAGGAAAAATGAAATCAAACTAAAAATCATTCACTCAGACACTATTCTACTTGCTTTTCAATGACCTGTCTGATTACGGTTACTTCTGCCTCTAAACTTCATTTTGATTTGAAACTGCAGGTCTCTCAGTGTGAAACTATCTGTGTTCAGATAATATTTGTCAGACTATTAGACTCTCATAGTAATGAACAGGTACCAATTAACCCTTTTGGAGCATTTAGTGTCTGTTGTACTTGATCATGTGAATTGCCTTATTATATTTTAAAAGGGCTTTATTGTGTATAATATTACATTTGAATTCTAGTATTATCAAAATTGGGAATTCTCTAGCTTTGATAAGATCTTTTACTGCTGTAATCATCCAAATGTGATGTTGAAGCTTCCCATTCACCATAATATTTCACAGTCATTTGTGAATATGACTTCATCGGTATTTGAACTAATAATAATGGCTTAATGCAATTTTCTTTCATTCTGGCCTTTGTTACGGCAGATGTGAGCTACAGAATACTTATTCAAATCAACATACATTAAAAACGTCCTCAGCTAAGCCAACAAAAAAAAAAAAGGAGCTCACCTTCTTACCTTTTAAAGCCAAAGTAATGGATCCTGTATTCCCTGTGTTATGTTATTTATAAAATTATATGGTATATTTGCAAATGGGAGATGGATCCCTGTATTCTTAATTGCTGCTATATAAATGCCTATCAGCTGAGTCATAAGGCCTTATCCATAAGGTTTTGCAGTTGCTCTATGGAATAATTTAATTTTGTTTAGTATCTTTGAAACAAAGCCCTGTTCTGAATAATTTTTACAGTATTACTTGATAACCTTATTAGGATGTTTGATACATAATAACATAAAATCGGGATGTTTGAAAACGATGAATAATTATTTAAGCAGAGAGATACGGGAAGTGTATTCCAGAGAACAAGAGTTGCCTAGAAATGTCATTATCAATGATACTGTGATGATATCTGTGACAAAAGAGACCAAAAGAAAAGTGTCAGAAGAGAAAGAGGAGAAAGAAAAGGCGTTTTGAAAGACTACAAAAAAACCCAACCCAACCATGGAGGCTTTTAAGGCAAAGGATAACTTGCAATTGGTTTCAGCGGTTTATGTGGCATCAAGGGAGCGGACTAGTGATGATGCTTGTTTCTCCTTGTACTGTGATTTGTTTTCTAAACTGGAAAACTATAAAGCTCATCTTAAAATACAGTTGTTTTCCACTGACTTTACCTTGTGAAACTCACGACCAGACTAATCAAGGAAGCTGTGAAGCCTCCATAATTTGATGTCTTACTAGGTAAATCTGTGAGGAATTATTTGGATATAGTTGAGATGGGAGGAGGGAAGTAGAGCTAAGGACTGGTTTTAGCCTAATTTTTCCAGTGACTGCAATGAAAAATTATTTTAGACTTGAAAGCATCAGTACATGTCTGTCTAGAACATATTATGAAACATTATGTCCAGTTTGCACTACACAGGTTAAACCATAACAAAAGAATGCAGGCAGAAGCAGTATTCACAGTTTGGTTAATTGTACTGTTTTATCGCTGGTGTGTTCTAAGCCTCCCAGTGTAGATTTGGAGTCCTACAGCACTCCAGGAAAAATTCTGATGAACTACACAATGTATCTGTAGATTAGTACTTGTCTAATAATTTAATCACTAAACTTGTATTTTCCCATTTGCAGGCTGATACACAGTAGCCACAGAGTTCCCAAAATTACTGAGATGGTTTTGCCGAAAATACCTGTCAATACCGCTTTTAAAAGACTCTAACAAAACAACGTGATTTTAGGTGAGTAAGTTTATGGATTGATTATAGGAAGCTGAAACCTCTTTAAAACTCACATAGAAATAGCAGTAAAGTATCTAACGCTTTAAGTGCACTATATGATTTTTTTTTTTATTTAAAGTTCTACCTTTTTTAATAATCATTTAAGAGTTGGTCTCGCTGTGGTACCACATTAATCTCTTCTATGCCTATATTGTTGGATTTTCTCAGCTCTTGCTGGAGCTTCATTGCCATAGAGGTTGGACAAACAAAATCAGGCAGAATAGGTCTTTGAAACACGTTGTTACAGCCTCCAATGATCTGTACAAGCCAAACATATTGGCAGGCAAGTAAACCTCCTCAGCTTGCCAGAACGTTGCCTCTGGATCCCAGTCACTAGTGTTCATTACAAACCTGTGCCATACAATACAGGTAGAGGAACTCTCTTAGTCCCAATGCTCATTTCTGATTTTGTTGTTTTGGTTAAGCTGTATATAGGTCATCTAATCTCTACCTTTATATATGATGATAATCAGGGGTAGTTAAACACCTCTTGAACCATGGTCTGCAAAGAGCACTTTGTAAATTCAAGTATAT
This sequence comes from Rhinoptilus africanus, assembly GCA_013400135.1. Lineage (NCBI taxonomy): Eukaryota > Metazoa > Chordata > Aves > Charadriiformes > Glareolidae > Rhinoptilus > Rhinoptilus africanus. The sequence goes on from VXBO01014513.1 coordinate 75,180, forward strand.
TATTGTGATAAATAATCAGGATGTTTCAAAACAAGAGTTTCACATTTTGCATTACTTTTTTGAATATTAATATTTTCCTTTCTTCTTACTGTGCATGTGAAATAATCATCTTGGTTAAAATAAGTATGTCTGGCATTTGTGCTTTACATCTGAGATACATATGGAATGAATGAAAGAATCAGGCAAAACTTGATTGATTAATTTTGAACTTGGTTATTTGTATCATAGACCATAATTTGCATTATAGGAAGGGAGTAGTTTCATTGAATTCAGTGGCAGTACTTGCACAAATTTCTGTAGGAAATGGTTTGTGGCATCATACTCACTAATGCTGTGATATCTCCATGTAGAAATAATTAATTAGGGCTACCACGCAGAACGTAAAATAAGGAACCAAATTTAAAAAAACCCCAACAACTAAACACCAACACACAACCCCCCCACCAAAAAAAAAGAACCAAAACATCTTAAAATCCTAGAATATCTCAAAATGTTTTCTGTATTTAAGTTTACTTCTCATGCGCAATGTTGTATGATGTACAAAATGGCAGTGGATTTTCAGAGACAGTAAGATGGCACTGGTGATTTAAACTAATCAGAGAAACATTAAAATTAGATAAATTAATGTTACCTGAACTTCACAAGCAACGGGCTACAAAATCTAACTGGTACCTATTTTAAGTGAATTATCATAGAACACTTGCTCAGTATATTTTAGGTAGAATACTGGGCCATAACCTGTTTCCTTGGCAACCACATACGAATAAAAGGTACATTAGCAGAGCTGCAGATGTGTGTCAGTGAATGCTTGTTAAGCAGCCCAATGCATTTACATACCATGTGCTCACAATAATGCATCCATCTTGAAAATCACCATATAAAAAGATTTCTGGGCATGGCCCAATGTGGATTCTTAATACTCAAAGGTTTTAACCTAAAGACCTCATGTTTTCAATGGAAATATCTCTTGTGATTTTTTTTTTTCATTACGCTTTAAATTGGACTTGCAGTAACTGGACAAATCTGTCATGGTAGGCTTGGTCTGCAAATTGAAACCATTCTCCAAGATTCTGAATACTTATTGCATGGCTTTAAAACAACAAAATATGGATGGAAATGGAGATTTACGGCGTCTTCCAGAAACGCTCAGACATTCTAAATTTCAGTCCTATACCAGCATTCAGAAGAAAGAATGATTATAGCGTTACACACAGTGACAAACTAAAGCCACTAAATAAAAATGGAACTGATGTCACTTGTAGCACTCTCATTCCATACAGTGTATCCAGGCAAAGAAATATGACCGAGGGTTGTCTTCTGACAGTCAACAACAGAAAAAGGTGGGGGGGGAGAAAAAGCTGTAGAAGTCATCAAAATGGCAGTTTTTCATGGACTTTTAGAACAATATTTGGGTGTAGCATTTAGGCAGTACTCACACTTTCTGTGCAAGTCTTTGTATAGTACTGTTTTGGTTTATATTGCTGAATTTAAAAAAAGCTCAGGTATATAAGATCAGTTTTGACAAATCTGTTTACTGACTTCAGCAAGTTGATCTATAGGTTATTTTTGGCCTTTCTTCTTAGAGTATTAATCTGTATATAAAATGAAAATTGTATAAAGTCCTTCAGGTTAACTATGTTATCCCAAGATAATATATCTTAAAGAAGTAAGTCTAAAATGCTAATCATTAAAGAGACAGAAATAATGTAAATCTGCGAATCCTGAGTTTATATTCAGTTGATGTAATCTGAGAAGTTGTTTATGTGACCAGTAGCCTCATTAAAACCCCCTTGAAATCAATTAAAATATTCCCATTGACTTTTTTGTAGCATACAATAAGAGAGAAGGCTTCATACATAACAATGAGATTTAGCAAATTATCCTGACAATGTTAAACATTTACATAACTCTCAACATCTCAACAGCCAAGTGTACCAGGATCCAGTACTAATTCCACATAGTTTGAACACAGGAATCTTTCCATGATCCTGAACCATAAACAGCGTTGTTATATACCATCACGTGCTACAATAGTCTTAAGGCTTTTGAGCAAATAAGAGTTTGGGAAACTACTAGGGAGGTGCAAGTCAACTGCTTTTCTTCTTTTTATTATTTGCTGCTCCCCATCGGAGCTGAGCTCACCGTCAGGCCAGAGTTTGTCTCTGGGACAATTCACGTTGGTGGCAGAGGATGCAGCACAAACCAGAGCTGGAGCCGTCAAAATTTCCTCCTTGTTGCCAGCTGATTCCTGCTTTTGCTACAGTCCTTCTCCATCGCCTGGGCAGAGGCCCTGCCGCAGCTTTTAGGTTGGAATGTGCAGCAGGATGGAAGAGGAGGAGCAGGGCTTGGGCTGGGCCATTTAGATCAGCACAAAGTGGAGGATAAGAATATTCATGACCGTACAAATTTATTGCGTGTCAAATAAGTTGTCATAATAAATGGACACACTAAAGATGATTCAGAGGAACAGCTATCACTTGTCCATTGTTTATGGCATGCTAAAGTCTACCCATATAACAGCAAAACCACCAAAATATTTTGCAGTGCTTTAAGGAATATTGGAGATCAGTGGTGGTCCGTTAACAACTTGAAGACCAATCCTAGCTTTCAAAACGGCTGTGTCCCACCATCTTGCAGACCAACTATATCAAGTGTTTCCCAGGGAAGCGATTTAGCTCTATTTTCAGTGCAGCATCACTTGCTACTTCAGCTGTAGTAAAGGGCAAGAACGGCTGCCCTGGCCTGCTCCCCAGCACGCTTCGCTGCGAATAAGCGTGGTCTCTGAGCATGCAGCTCGGCGGCTGCTCTTGGGGCTGTTGGTTCAGATATTCAAAGGATGTTTCTTCTGAAAACTGGAAATGGGAGGCTGGGTTCACTACTTTTATTTTGCCTTTCTGATAACTCAATAGGCAACAGAGTATCACACAGTAATTGTCCAAAATGAACAAAAATTAAATGTTTGATTTGCTACTTTTGCTTAAAGCTATTCAAATATATAAATTACTACATTTGACAACAGTCAACAACAGAAAAACGTCTGTTGTTGTCGCTCTGTCTGTAAACATAGCTTCATGATTGCAATTGATCTGCGCTAGCTAAGGACTGTGACGTGTCCCAGAAGTGTAGGAGGCTAGAAAGCAGCTTGTCAGCAGCACATAAAAAACCGAAAGGCTTAAACGGAAAATAATACTGAGATTGTTCAGAGATAGCAAGATGTAAAGTCAGCTGATTCCTAGCAGCAGTACAACACAAGCTTTTATATTTTGTGCAAAAGAAAAATTTGGATTTATGTCAGCTATTGCATTTCTTTTCTTTTTTAGACTGGTGGAGAGACAAAGGTATAGTTATACCTTTAAAAAATTGCTTGTATGTGTTCTGTTTAGTGTTAATGGGAGTCAAATTAGGCCGTGCCTAAATTGTAAGAAGGCAACGTACCTTGGAGAAAGACTTTCTCTGGTGCACATGCCCAGCTCACAGAGCTTGAGAGCCAGGTGAGTTCTGCCAGGCTGCTCTCCTCTCAATCAGACTTGGAGGAGCAGGCAGCTGCTGCAGGTCACCTTAACTGTGCCCCTTCTCCCTTCCTCTCCCTCCCCTTGATCCTCGAGGAGAGGAAAAAGGTTACACAAAGGAATCTTTTCCCCTGCTCATGCTACAGAAAGGATAGTGACGCCACCTTGGGCTGCTGGCCCCTTCTTGTGCCCCATTTCTGAGTGAAGGGTTGGTTTGCCTGAGGGGTGAAGAGGAGCTCTGTCTTCCTCCTTGGCAGCACCACTGGCTGCTTTGACGTCAGCAGTGAGAGCAATGAAGATGACAGTCCATCCAAGCGTTTTTTCTCATGGATATGCTCACCTGCTCTAGGCACTGAGAAGGAAATGAGCCAAGCCCTGGCCAAAATCCTGTCACTCGTGAGGAATTTGCAAGAGTTGATAATGCTATATATGTTGTTTCCTGCTGCTGTTTAAGAACCGAAACTGCTTGACTAGAGAGGAACATTGGAACATTTTTTTCCTAGGCAGTCTGAAATACTCTTAAGGAAAGAATATCACGTGCCATGAGTTGCAGAAGTGAGATTATCAGACTTCAGCAAAGCATCCAAATATCATCACTTCAGTAAACTTGGAACAAGGGGGAAAAAAAACCAAACCCAAAACAAAAAACAAAAACTTGGAACTTTTCTTATACATTTTAAAGAGGTAAAAGTTTGCTGACAATTTTCTCTATACCTTGCAATTTTACCATATAAGAAGTATTCCACTGCTAAACTACTTCTATTTAACTTCTTACTAACTTAAACTTGTATTTAAGAATAATATAATATTTGTGCAATGTTATGTGCAGTCATTTATATGTTTAATGGGAATTGGTACACGTACACTAGCAAGATTGCTATTTTTGAAGTATATAAGTTGTATTGTGGCTTACACCCTGAAATCAGGACTGCAGATGCAGATAAATCTTGTCCGACTTCTCACAAATATCAACGTAATCCATTCACATAGGTCTGACTCCAGCACCAGTTCCTCCATTTTCTTTGCAAGCAATTGGTTATACCTTTAATGTTATAATGAGAAAGTAAAATCTTGGGTGCAGCCAAGACAACCTTATAAAGAATTCCTTAATCTGAAGAATATTTTTATTGCACAAGGAGCTGATGGGACTGTGAATTCCAAATAGCTCAAATTATATATATATGGAAATTAGTATCTTCAATTACAGTATTAGTCACAAAAAAGGTGATTCTTTTTTTAGTTGATGAGCTGAAGTTGCTTTAAGAAAACACCTTATCAATTAAACAAAAAAAAAAAGCAAGAAAAAATGAATTCATTTTCTCCAAATCTGTTACGTTGTCTATAGATCTTAAGACTGACAGAGCATCAAACGGTCAAGTACAAATAAATTAACATCTCTTAAGTTGGGGGTATCTGCTATAAAAATGATGCTTATTCGTCTGATTTTCAAAACAATTTAAAATAATTGATTTTAATTAAGATTTAGAGGGAATTCATAACCTAATCTTCCTTAAATTTGTTTCATGTAATCTAAAAAGATGCTTGTATTATTGTTGTTCAGTACCGCGTTTCTTTCTTTTAAAGGATTAAAACAGGTTTAATTTAATCCATATTATTGTATTGTTACTGACAACACATTTGTCACAAATACTTCTTAAGGCACTTGTGTCAGCAACCTTCATTAAGACATATTAATATGTATATATGCACCTAAAACAATAATAAAGAAACAATAGTAAATAAGTAATAGACAATATTAAAGAATAAAAGTAACCTACATGTGAGTATGAAACTTTGCTTCTTAGTTAAGTAGGTTGGAATAAAAAATAAGGTTGTGAAAAATTTGGAATGCACTTTGCTTTTGCAATCAATATTGCTGCGTTCTTCAACTATTTGTTCCACTTCCCATAGCTGTTGGTAAACAGCTACTGGTAAGAACAGCTCAGATTGTCATGAGATGAAAGAAACCATTTTTTGGTAGCAGAGAGTCATAAACTAAAAAGATACTAATTGCTTTAGTAGGTGATCTTATTTATAAGAATTACAGTGTTCCTGAAGCAGTAATTAAACTCTCCACAGAGATGTTTAGTATCTGTAAGATGATCTTTTAATGTGGATTGTGTAAAATGGTGAAAGAAGAGGGACATATTGTTCAGTCACTGAAATTATGAGGATTTTCTCACAAGAACAAATTTTTTTCCATACCTTTTAAACAACAAGGAAAGCATATACTAGTTCCAAGACAGAATGCTGCAAAAAAGACTTCCTCTCCTTATAATAGACTGTGTATCTTAAGCTGATATATTAAATAGTTTCATCAGATGGTGAGCAGCGTTCATCATGAAGGGGCTCTAGTGAAGTTCTAACTTCTAGGCCCATTGAGGGTGACAAAATGTTTAAATAGTTCATGCTTCTGGATTTTTTGTATGTCTAAAATAAATCAGTTCCTACTATTCAGCGCCTCTAATGCATAGGCTTAAGATCTGGAAACAAAGTAACTGCCCATAAGACTTCATACACAATAGCTCGTAAAAATAAACACAGATTAGCCTAGGGCAAAATTAATATTTTGGAGCACGCTTTAAGACAAAAGCAAATTGTCCATTTTTCTACCTGTCTCAAAGCCCAGTTTTTCTCTGAGCTTCAGGATCCCAAGTACTGGGAAAACAGGTTTCGCGGACTGTTTGAAGTGAGAGGCAGAGCCTCTATAGGAAGACTGTGCCGAATATATTGGAGCATCTGGCTAAATGAAGTCAGGCTACTTCCTTCCTTATCTAGGTAAGCGTTTGTTCGTGCTTATGAAGCCCTAATAGTATTGTTGCACTTGAGTCCTCAGGCAGTAAATAATCTGAAGTAACCAAAATTAGAGAGTAAGACTACTGCTTAAAATAAACATCCCCGTGATACTGGGTGAGTTTCTATATATGCTTTTAAAAAAAAAATAATAAAATCAGCTAAGGAAGATAAGGTGACTATACCTGAGGAACCAAATGTAGTTTATTTCAGATACTATTTTTTGAAGGAGATATTTAATCTCTCCTTTTCTAGCGGGCAGTTGCAGTAGTTACATGCAGAGCTATGCGTCTCCATAAATGCTTTCTCTTTCTTCATATGGAAACGCTTTGAGGGAGAGTAAGGCAGCGCGGTGTCAGGCTGAGGCATTCGACACGGCGTGGGCAAAACTGCACCAGGGGACACGGAGCAAGGGGCTGGGTGCGGGGAGCGCTGCATTTCCTCCTCTTCCCGCAGTTACAGTCCTTGCACGTAAACAACCCGGCTGATACGCGAAACACCCCGCTCGGCCCTCTTAATTAAGCACAAAGCATTTGCTGCAAGATAAGCCCACGGCAAACAGCGCGGCGGCGGCGGCGGGGCGCNAGGAAAGCCCCCAGGCGGGGCCTTGACCGCCAGGTAGCTCGGAAACAGTGAGTTGTGCGACACTGGAGCGTTTCTGTGAGTGCCGGGGGAGAATCGCGCCGCAGGTTAACGCGCGCTGCCTCCTCGGCGGGAGGTTTAATGTCGTCCCCAGCGCCGCGTCCGCCCGTAAGCGGGGAGCGCCTTCGCGCTGCCTGCTGGCCAAACGCCTCGCCTCTCGGAGGCCGCGTTTTGCGACGGGGACACACACTGACGTTAACGTGTCGCATCAGGAGCTTCTATTTTATGTATTTCGTGCCAGGATTAGCGACAACCGCGTTCGGGCCCCGCGGCGGCGGCCCGCGCCCAGAGTGCGGCTGCAGAGGCCTGCGCTCCCCAGCCCGCGGCTCTGAGGGGACGGGGCGCCCGCGCGCCCCCAGCTCCACCGTGCGGGCGGAGGCTGCGAGGGAGCGGAGTGGGCCCGGCCCGGGGGCCGCGCCGGGAATTAACAGCTCGGGCAGAGGGGCGAGACCTTCGGACATCGGGAGGAACCGGACGTGCAGCGGGAGATGTGGTTTATTATTTTACTAATTTTTTTTGATTGTTTTTAGAGCCAGATCAGTGACGGAGCGCCCTGCTGGAGAGACGGGGCTCGGCTTGGCTTTCCAAGTGAGCGTAAGCCTGCTCTGAGGGCCGATAGAAGGGTTTAAAGGCTGTTTTAGGTGTGGTATTCCATGAGAAAGGACTGCAGAAGGTGTAAAGTAGGAAGTGAGAGAATGAGTTAAGGATGTTAATAATGGGAAAGAATTACATCTCCGAAGAATGGTTAATCTGCTGGCCTCAGGGATCTGCTAATACTAACGTAATATTCTTATGCTGAATTACATCCCCCCAGCTGCCTGAATTAAAGGTTAGGAGGAAACAGTGCAAGGCTGGAAAAAATGATTTAAAATAATGTCTATAATGTTTATGAGGCTATATTTCTATTTTTATAGAAAATTCAGTATTCTATTTTAATAGGAAAGGATGCAAGCAGTGAGAGTCTAAAAGAGAAAAAAAATACCTGTACTTGTAGAAATAACGAGTAGCCATGTAGAGTGGAGCACTAAGCTGCATGCCACTGCAAGCTATTAAACATAATTAGACATGATTAAAACTTCCCTGTGTGCCGGAGGTTGTAAGAAGACTGAAGGGAGCCCGATCAAAGCAGCCCTGCGTAGTCATAGTGCCCAGATGGGGCTGGTGAAGCGGTTCCGTAAAAAAAACCTGAGTCACCACCGCAAAAGTAATGGCTGGACAGTGTGTTTCCAGGTGGGCAAGGATCAAGACAGTATAGCTGGGCGGGATGTGAGGTGTGTGTACTTGGTTTTGTTTGTTGTTTGGTTTGTTCATGATGCCAAGCCCTATTTCTGCTTTAGAACAAAATAGTGCCCTTTAGGAGAGTTAGATACAGATGAATGTTCCTTCTCAGTTGGGGAAACAGGCCGGAAACAGAACAGAGATAGCCTTCAAAGTATGTTAATAGAGTGGAATGAAACTGAACATAAGAAAATTATGGAGTGAACATGTTTGCGTAGTGTCATGTTGCTAAGTACCAGAAAATATTTAGCGTCTTTAAAATCCCAGTAGAAATGCGTAGAATAAGAAAACAGAGGGAGAACTGTTATTACAATTTATCAAGTATCTAGCTGTTTTTTATTTTGCCTGGGTACTAGCAGCTGGCTCTAATGTGGGTTTTTTTCGTTGTTGTTGTTGATACCACTTGTCTTTCAAATTTAGGCAACCAAAGTGGAATAAAAGAATCTCTTCTCACATGTAATGGGGTATGCTTGCCTGGCAGTGGATTTCAAAAGTTTAGCAAAAATTAAAACCAGTATTCCTAGATTGCAGCAGTGTCTTTGATAGTAAAAAAAATTATATTTTTTATAGTTGGTATTCGTCGGCCAGTAAAGCTGCTTCTCTTTGTTCACTTCAAAATAATATAAATATAAAAATTACCAGTAGCTTCTTCCCTCTGCAGTGTCCATGTAGAGCTGGATGCTCTGATATTTTTAATTAGCAGTGTCGTCTTCGAGGCCTAAGTGGTTTGGATAGTAGTCTTTGGATAAGACTAGTGTCCTGGAGTAGTATTCTGTTGATGTCAGAAAAGGTAACTTATCCTTTAATCAACCTACTGACCATTACACTTAAATTTCAGATGAATATTTAAATCTTAGTTCTCAAAGTGATTCAGCAACTTTTAATGACAGGTTAAGTCTGTTACTGTTTTTGCAGAAAATCTGCAAATGGTAAGGTAACTCCCAATCAAAATTCTGCTGTTCAGAAGCTGAAGTTATCTCTAGGTGCACCAAAGACTATGACATTGTAGTACAAAGGTACTGTTCAGATTCTGAAGAAATAACTTATGTCTGGATTGAGAGTGAAAAGTATCAAAAAACCACGTATATTTGTGTCAAAAAAAGGATGGCTTAGTAGGCTGAAGAGTTTTGTTGACCTTTAATAGATCAAATGGTATTTACATATGTTTTGGGCAACATTTATAAATAATACTAGAGTTTCTTCCATAGTTCTGTAATAAAAATCATACTGAAGAATAGTAACATTCCTAATGAACTTTCCAGTGTTTTAATCGAAAATATTTAACAATAATAATAATACATCTGAAAAGTTTCATCTCTGTGTATCTTGGTCTCAGTAGAGCTCCCTTGGAAACTAAAGAACAGGTTTTCCTTTTGCAGTGTGAACTCCAAATGGAATGTAAAATATTCCTAAAATATTCCATTTATGTGTGTGCTAGGTAGAGCATTCTGATTTTATAGCATTTCAGACACATTTGTCACAAATGCAAGAAACAAGACAGGTAAAATAAAAGGCAGCAGAGGATCATTTCACTCGGGAATAAATGGTCTATTTGGGGAATGCGTAGGTTGAGACAGAGGAACAAGAAGTGTTGTCTCTGAAAACCAATTTGCTCTGGAATTTTTCTGTATAACTTTCCAATGAGATGTGTAGCAGATGGTTTAGCCCACAGCAAAAATATTAAATGTCCAAATAGCAAATGATAGTTTCTGCTATCTTTACAGAAGGAAAATCTAGTTTGGTGTTTTACTGAGCATACCAAAATATCCAAGACTACATAGATTGTCAGATTTTGTACGTGCAAGTCGAAATTGAAAATGCTCACTTTTCTCCTTAAGAGAATAAATTTTGAAATAACTAGTTGAATAATAAGACGAGTCTAAAACCACTTGGGTTTGTAGGCCTTGCTTATAAATGCCTCTTAGTATAGAAGTAGCAGTCTGATATTTTTAGCAAACAGTATGTCAGATGATGCATCTTTGAACCAAAACCAGCTGTCTCCAATAAAGAAACAGAAAAAACACAGGCAAGTTCCTATGGGGCAGTTCACTGGGAGGTAGAGTTGACATCATTTCTTTCCTATACTCAGGAAATAACTCTATCAATGGCTCCTGTTGTGAAATGTTTTTGATGTCTGACAGTTGGTTTCTAATACCACATCACATGAGCGAGTCAGATGTAATCTCAGACATTGTCAATGAGAAAAAAGAATCAATTATGGGATAGTGGCTGCTTGCTTGAAGAGAAGTGTTCTTGTCAGTATTCTTTCTGTAGAAGACTTTATATGCTAGAAACTATCTACCGTGATATATGGGTTTTCAGATACTGAACCAAAGCAGATAACCATACCTAACTGCTGTGGATTTCAGGTTATCATTCCAAATGAAGAAATATATCTTATTTTAAGCCAAATGAGTGTGATAAACACATGATGAACTCTGATTTTTAGATTTAAAGGCATGAAACAATGCATCTGGGTTTACAGCTGCTGTGAGTGACCAGATAATCAAAATAATATACATCTATATTTCTATCGCAGTTACACTGATAAATTCATTTCTTGACATCCGGGGCATATCTAAGCATGAGAGGTATTTTTTGTGAATTGCAGTTTTGAATTTTCTGAATTCTGTGCATTGAAAATTCTCAGCCATTAGGCTGTATTAGAAGTCCCACCTGTGGGACACGTGCCCAGGTAGAGGGGAGAAAACTTCCTCCCCTGCTATGGCCCTCAGATTATTGTCCGTTTTCAGGTAGGCAGCGATGCAGTTGCAACAAGAAATCCGAAGGCAATCAAAAGGGACTGCAGGGCCTTGGGACGACTGGTTAAGGGATCAGGAGTACATGTAGTGTTTTCCTCTGTCCCTCCAGTTTCAGGGTATACTGAGGGAAGAAACAGGAAGATTAATACCTGACTCAGAGCCTGGTGCCACCGGCAGGACTGTGGGTTTTTTGATCATGGATCAGTTTACATGACACCAGGCCTGTGAGTGACAGATGTGATACACCTGTCTCAAAGGGGGGAAAAAGATTTTTGCACGGAGTTGGCAGGGCTCATTGAAAAAGCTTTCAACTAGATTTGAAGGGGGAAAGGGATGAAACCGCGCTCGCTAGAGACAAGCCTGAGGGTAGCACATCAATGTTTGTGGGACAGTGTGCTAGTGAGGTCCTTCAGTCTGCCATCCCAATGGAGGCAGGGGATGGAGTGCCATGTGATAGCAAACACACAAGGGATATCGATGGGCTAGAAATCATGGAAGTGCCTGGGAACAGTCAGGTCGGAATTAGGGCTTCTCTGTGTCCTGCTTTGAGCAACACAGGACTAATTTCTCTTCTAGGGCTTGGGAAAACCGCACTTCTAGAAGACACTAGTGTTTGAATTTGTGAAAATATTTAGAGTCAGCTATGGTATGTGGGCTCCAAGGTCTTAGTGTTTTCAGGCTAGACAGGTGCAGTGATGAGGAGGAGCAAGACCCAGGCACTTGACCCAAGCTGGCCAATAGGATTCTTTCATAGCACGAACGTCACATTCAATGTAAATTAGAAAGTTTGCTGAGAAGTTCTCTTTCTTCCTTGATGGCTGTGATCCTGAGAACTTCTTGCCCTGGTGACAGACCCTGAGCCCTTCCTTTCCTCCTGAAGCTGCGGCGCTCGCACTGTCCCTCATTTGCTGTCCACAGCTGGGAGTGCATGGCTTCCTGCTGATAGAATGGGCTGTCTGTAATCCTTGTATATTTGATATTGGTCTCAGGATCAATATTCATTCCTCAGTATTGTTAATTATCTAGTCTTATTCTATTAAATGTTTATATCTTAACCCTTGGGTTTCCTTTTTTTTATTCCTGGTCCCCTTCCTGGGTGGGGAGGGGTCGCCAGGTGAGAGAATAATTGTCTACATGACAATGAATTGTTGTGGGTTCCTCAAACCGGAACAAGTAGTTAAAAACATTACTTGGAGATGGAAAAATAGAACAAACCTCATTATATAGTACAGATCTAAATTTGAACAAAACAAAAAAATAGTTAAGTCAGAGATTTTCTCCATCTGTATACTATCAAATTAATCCATTTTTTCAGTGTGTTTTTTATTCATATTTTGCATCTTTTATCTCAATTAAATAAACCAGTATATTCATACAGTAACAGCCTGGCTAATCTAAACATTTTTTGTCAGCATCAAACCTCATTATAAATTGGCAGTTATTTAATGGTATTTACTATAGTAACTAAATTTTATTATTTGGTAGAAATTAAGAACAAACACACTATCAAATTATAAAGTGTGAACACTATAAATCTGAACTATGACGAAGAAAAAATGTTCTGTTACTCTCTTTTTGTTTTACTCACTGAATTTATAAATTCAGTTACTTAGAAATTTTCAGTCATTTTCAATTGTGCAAACTATTTATCTAATAAAATTAAATCACTATTTAAAAAATAATATTCTGTTTACCTAAATAGTGTTCTACTTTGCTGTTGTTTACAAAATTGTGTTTCTTGTGCATTTGTTTATTTATAAAGTCTTATCCTGTAGCTGAAACTTTATTGTGTGGGCTCTCTGATCCCTAATTTAAATACTAGCTTAATAAGGAGATCAGATGCAGTTGTGCTGTAAAGGCATTGTCTGACAAACGGCCTCAGAAAGCAAAGTCCTCAGTATCCACAGAAACACAGCAATTCAGCCTTCCCCGTAATGTCTAGCAAATGCCTCAACCACGCGCTGGGGGAATTACCTCAAGGGTTCAGTGAGTCATGCGGTGTGAACCTGAGCAGATGCAACCGCTGGCACAGCAGAAGGTTGGCGGCTGTGGTCCCCAGTGAAAGGCACGGGGTGGGTGACAGACCACAGAGATCCTCTGCCTCCTGCTGAGGAGCTGCTGGGGTTCCTGCATCTTTGATCTGTACATAGATTACCTTCAGTATTGGTGGCACCAGTGAACCTAAGATGACTTCAGCCTGAAACGCTATGACAAAATTTTACTCATTCTTAAAATGTAAAAGTTAATATATTAAATATATATAAAAATGAATATAGAACCATAAACTTACCCTGTAACTGAAATGGAGGAAAAATGCCTTCTAAATGTATTTACATTCTTTTTTTTTTCTTCTAGATGACAGTCATGTCCCATTCAAAGGATTTCAAGGACGACTTCCACAGTGACACTGTACTTTCCATTTTAAATGAGCAGCGCATTCGGGGTATTTTATGTGATGTCACCATAATTGTGGAAGATACTAAATTTAAAGCCCATAGTAATGTACTGGCAGCTTCAAGCCTTTACTTTAAAAACATTTTTTGGAGTCGTACTATCTGTATTTCAGGTCATGTACTGGAGTTAGATGATCTCAAAGCTGAAGTATTTACAGAAATACTGAATTACATCTACAGTTCCACAGTAGTTGTTAAGAGGCAGGAGACTGTAACGGACCTTGCAGCTGCAGGGAAAAAATTGGGAATATCATTTCTAGAAGATCTTACAGATGTTAATTTGTCAAGTTCCCCCTGCCCCTATGCATACTGTATTAATGAAAAAGGGCCTGTCAAAGAGGAAAAACATGAAAAGAGACATGAAGACTCCGCTGTGACGAATGGACCACGAATTACAAATGCATTCTCAATTTTTGAAACAGAAAACAGTTTGTTTTCTCCACTTGATTTGAGGGCAAACTTTAAAAAGGCATCTGAGGCAATACCAGCTCCCAACATCAACCTTGACAGAAGCGACGTTTGCAAAGATGCTGAGCCAGCCAGTACACTGGCCGAACACTCCTACGCAGTTTCTTCCGGGGGAGATAATTTTCAAGGAACGCCTTTTCCTGAACAGGACAGCAGCCCTTCATACAAAGTGGGTGAAGACCACTATGAAAATGTCCAAGCCACACCACTCATTAAGGCGGGAAAACAAGCATGTAGTATTCCTAAGACAGCTTTTAAGCCCCAGGGCACTGGTTTGGCTGTAGCAAAAGTACCGGCCTCTACAGCAACCACTACAGAAGCCCAACATGAAGCAGTTACTGATCAGACAGTTACTTCCTTTCCAAAACCTCAAAATAAAGCAGGAGATATCCCTTTATCCAGAGAAGAGGAAAACAATTCTGCTAATGTCTCTGGGTCCGTGGCAACTGTTCCACCTGTTTACAGTTGTAACTGTTGTGCAAAATCATTCAATGACAGGGCGTTACTCAGTACCCATCTTCAGCTCCATTCAGAGCATCAGGAAACTTTCACATGCAAATACTGCAGCAAACAATTTGCAAATCTAAATATACTGGAAAGTCATGAACAGGTCTGCATGAGATCAAGTAGCTTATCAGTTCACAATGGAAACGAACAAAACTTTGCAGACAACTATACCGCTACGGACGGAAGGAATGGAAGTTCATATGCAAACACAGAGCCGCCTCTATTGTCTGAAAACAGCATCACTGATTATTCTAATGCAAGCTGCACTTTACCAGAAACGGATCATTTGGTTAAAGTCGTTGATGGGCAGATATTATATACTTGCATCGTTTGCAAGCGTAGTTATGTAACATTGTCTAGTCTTCGAAGACATGCAAATGTGCATTCATGGAGAAGAACGTATCCTTGTCACTACTGCAATAAAGTATTTGCATTAGCTGAGTATCGCACCAGACATGAGATCTGGCACACTGGAGAAAGACGGTATCAGTGCATTTTCTGTCTGGAGACTTTTATGACTTACTATATACTAAAAAATCATCAGAAGTCTTTCCATGCAATTGACCATCGTCTCTCAGTAAACAAAAAGACGGCCAACGGAGGCTTAAAACCAAGTATGTACCCATACAAACTCTATCGACTTTTACCTATGAAATGCAGGCGACTACCTTATAAGTCCTACCGAAATTCTTCTTATGAAAATGTTCAAACAAGTAGCCAGGTTAATGAAACTGCTTCTACTAATTGTTTCATTCCGAGTTCCCTTAGCTCTGAGCTACCACCACTGAATTTTCAAAGTAATATAATAGCAAGCAACAGAACTCTCGCCTTGGATACATCTTCATGTAATGATACAGCATCTTCTACGAAAACTCCGAATTCTTCTTCTTGGGGAGTAGGTATATTAAATTCTGACCTGCAAAGGGACTTCTTCACAGCTGAAAAAAGAGTTTCCACTGCTGCAAATGACTCTGGTTCTCAGGAGTGTGATTCCTCAGTTGTGTCTTTAACCAATGTGAATGAAAATTCAACCTCTGTCATCAGTTATAGCAGTTCTGCACCCTCTGTTATAATGCACAGTAGCAGAGTTTCATCAGTAATAATGCACAGTAAAACGGTCACCTCTGTGGAAAACAATAAGACAGAATCTTCAAATAATCTACCTACTCAGTCTGTAAGCAATGATTCTAAATATGGGTCAGATAATTACGGGAAGTGCATTACAAAATCAAAACCTATTAAGGAGAAAAAGAAGACACTGCTGTACAACAGAGGAGAAGCAGCTGAGGATACGCAGCACGTCACAGGATCTGGAGGTTCATCTAGCAAAGCAACAAATACTGTCCAAGAATCGAGTAAAACTGAAACGTACATTGCAAAGCCTGCCTTACCTGGAACATCTACTGACAGCAATGTTGCGCCTCTCTGTCAAATAACGGTAAAAATTGGTAATGAGGCTATTGTAAAAAGACATATACTAGGATCTAAGCTGTTTTGTAAAAGGGGACGAAAATCCAAACATGAGTCCAAACAGGACAATCTAACCGAGGAATCCGAAATGGAGATAAAAGAAAGAAGCCCGTCTAGGCTGTACAGCGCAGAAAGCCTGGAGCTGACAGAAATGTGTGACGACGTTAGTGACCAGGACTCCAGTGATAAACCCTGGAGGCCCTATTATAATTACAAACCAAAAAAGAAATCCAAACAGCTAAGAAAAATGAAAAAGACCAAGTGGAGGAAAAAGCACGGAAGCAAGAACACCGTTATGGAGAGCCACAACACATGCAGTCGAGAGTATGCACTCAGGAATGCTCCTGAGGAGAAGGCGATCAGTCAAGAAGAGAACACAGAAATGCCTAATCTTCATTGTGAGCTCTGTGAAAGGGATCAGTCTTCCACTGCAGAAACTCAAGAACACGTACATTGGCATGTAGCTGCTTCAAAGCCTTACATTTGTGAATTATGCCAAAAACAATTTCAAAGTCCATCCACTTTAAAAATGCATATGAGGTGTCACACTGGGGAAAAGCCCTACACTTGCAAAACCTGTGGTAAGTGTTTCTCAATTCCTGGAAATCTACAGAAACACGAACGTATTCACCTGGGTGTCAAAGACTTTGTCTGCCAATACTGTAATAAGGCGTTCACTTTAAATGAGACACTCAAAATACATGAAAGAATTCATACTGGAGAAAAACGCTACCACTGTCAGTTCTGCTTTCAGAGCTTCTTGTATCTTTCTACCAAAAGGAACCATGAGCAAAGACACATACGTGAGCATAATGGAAAAGGATACGCTTGCTTTCAGTGCCCCAAAATTTGCAAGACAGCAGCTGCTCTGGGAATGCACCAGAAGAAACATCTATTCAAAAGTCCAGGTCCACAAGACAGAAAAGAACAGTTTTGCAGTGAAAGCACTAAACTTTTGGAAAATCCACATTTCCTTGGCTCAGAAGGAAGTGAAGTCAAAAATACACAAAATGTAGCTCCAGAAGTTATCCTCTGAGTGACAGTTGTGCAAAAGAGAAGAAAAATCCAAAACTATATATTGGAGAAAATACAGATGCATTGAATGGGGAAAACCTCTCCGCTCTAATTAGTATCATTTACAAAGATCAAATTTCTTCATCTAAACGTGTCAATATATGCAAAAGAAGTAAAAGTAACACAGAAAAGAAAAACTAGTGTTTGCAATAATACAAACTTAATGTGAAAGATCCAAAATACTTTTGCCACAACAGACTTCTAACATATAGAGAGAGAAAGAAAGAAAAAAGAAAAAAAAAAGACCAACCAAACCCCTTCTACTTAGCATTACAGGAAACTAGTCACTGAACTATTTTACAGTGCTGGTTTTGAGTCAGAATCATTCTAGGCAAAATAAATATGTAGGTTCACAGTGTACTCTGTAGAAGGAATTTTTGCTGCAGAAACCATATATTGCGTTTTTTAACAAAAAGTAATGTGTTTATAAACAAAATAATTGTAATGTAGTGTATTCTAAAGTGAAAGTGGGAAATGTGTCATGAACTTGGGTATGCTGAAGTACAGTTGAGTTCTGGCGTGCTTTTCTGTAACTCAACATTTACAAAACATATTCAGGAGTTTAAACCTCTTTTCTTTTCCATATTCAGTTTTGTAGTTACCATAATAACCGTTAAGTCTGAGTGCTTGCGTGGAAAGTATTCCAGATTTATGATTATCTCTGAGACATTTAATAAAGATTCAGTGGAACTCACAACAGCCAGTCTTCCAAACTGCATAAATCCCAATGTCAATGGCCTGGCAGAGCTGTTCAGGTGCATTTGTCTAAAGAAAACTGTTCTTGTGAAACAGCCTCGCTTAAAGAAATCCTGTATGTAGACGTCCACCTCCTGGTGCGTCTGCAACTTCTGTCTTTTAGAAATACTTTTACAATACATAGTTCTCAGCAGAAGAAGAGGGGTTATAGACAGAGTCTTCCTCCTCATCCTGGAATAATGCCTGGGCAACAAACAACACAGCAACTCCCCATAAATATTTTCATTTTGGGAGGAGGAGATAAATACTCAGATTCTTCCTTCCATATATATATATGTCTATCTCTATATCCCTGAGGCAGTCCCTGTGTAGTAACAGGAATAGGGCCAATTTGTGGGGTTCCCTGTCATCCCCATGCCTTAAGTGACAGCATCGGACCTTTGTATGTCTGCGGAGTGGTGCCCCTCACCACACCAGCATCTCGCCCCAGGCAGGCTTCACCACAGCGTCCCTTGGCCCAGCACAGCCGGCCCATAGCGCAGGGGTGCCTGGTAGGGGCTGCTGGAGGAAGAAGTGTTGGCCTTTCTGCCTCCCTCATCCTGCCGCACCAGAGGGTTGTGGTGAGCCCTACAGCTTCACAGTTTGCTTAGGATCAGGAGAATAGGCTTCTGAAAGACATCACCAAAATATTACAATTAATAGTATTTTTTGAAAATGTGTAACTGAGATGATGAGATTTTAAAAAAGTCAAAGGGTGTTTGTGTACAAGTTGCAGTTTATATGATAGGGCTCTGTTGTACTGTATCTGCATTTCCAATTAGTCGTGTAGGTTCATCTCCATGAAGTGATAAACAATTAAGTCAGGACAAAGGTTAGTGAACCTCAAATTCATTGTATGCGCAAATATAGTACACACGGTTTGTTTACTTACTTCGTCGTCTTGAATATTTTAAAGCAAACTATAGCTTGGGTACAATAAAACTACCAATTGAAATGATTATACAGTATTGATTGAAGTAATAACATAGTCCACTTGTTTATTCTGTCATTGGTGAATGCTGTGAACCCCTTGAGAAATCCTGGTTTCATGGCAGCTTTGGTTCCATTTAAATAAGGATAATAGAAGAATAAACACAGGAAAGTACAATGGTGTTTCAAAGAAAGTACACAAAGATAACTTCTAAGTGGACTTGTATGATGATGATTATAGACCAAAGCAAATAAGGTAGAATATTTATAAATATAAAGATAATTTTACAAATATTTTATATAACTGTATAGTTCATAAGAAAAATATTGATAGCTTGTGTTAGGGTTGGGGGGGTTTGTATATTTTGATAAAAACACAACGACTTTGTAACTCTGTATATTCTCTACAGTTTATAGCAAAGCAGTTTTAAGATGGCAATGTCATGTTTATAGTTCAATTGTGGCACTTTTACTACAAGTTACACGTTGCAGTAATGAGTCAAGTATTAATGACCAAATTAGAATTAAAGTAAGTGTAAGAGAAGGTAAATACTATACGTTGTCAAAGACTGTAATTTGCTACATAATCGCATCTGTATTTTTGTTTAGAAGAAAATATTAAATGCAGATGTTAAGGATTGATAAAGAGTCTAACTTTATTTTTAGAAAGAGTGATTATAACTCTGTTTTTGCTTAATTAAAATAACATCTTCCTATTTTTCTGTAAGTCTCTCCATTTTTTAAGTTATGTTAATACTTACATAACCTGTAAGATCCAGAGATACCTATCTTCTAATAGTTATTTCGTTAGAAGGTTAAGCAACACAGTTACCAAACGTTCCCTTCGTTGAGGTCAGACAGGGAATTGAGAAGACGCCGGAGTTTAGGGGAGGTGATGTATCTCCTGGCATCGTGCTGTTTAGGATGAACACAACGCTGAGGTGAACAGCATCTCCCTGCTCGGGATCTGAAAGGGCTTGGAAGACAGGTGAACTGCATTTAATACTCTGCAACACCTTAAACAGGCTTTCACGAGGACCAGAAACTTTAGAAATTCTTTTAATTCTGGTGGTAACCTTGCCACGTAGATTGTGTATTTTACACAGCGTACTTGAAATCTTTTGAGACTCCTGTCAAGAAACAGTTCAGAATGCAAATAGCTAATTGCATAAGGAAATACAAAGATACGGACAAAATAGAAGATTAGGCATATTCAAAATACTTCCCCCTTCAGCTAGGTGTCACTAGTCTCTAACTTCAACTAAAAGTTCAGCTAAACTATGCAGGTCATTTTGGGATGGACATCAGGAGAGACATATAACTGAAAAATTTAGACATTTGCTACGTATAACAAATATGCTTTTTTCTATTTCAAACGCTAATTAAAAAGGCAAGTGGATCATCCCACTATCATTTATGGTATACCCCAAATTAGAACAAACACACTGCTGTCTTCTGTGAAATGAGGGAGTGTGACACAGCCGAACTACCGGCAGCCGCAGATGAAGTAAACGCGCCTCTGTCATCGCGGCCGCAGCGCAGCAGCTACCGGGGACAGCGCGGCCGCCGGGCGGACACCGCACCGGGGTACCCGCCGCCGGCTGGGCTGCCCAGAGCCAAGGGGGAGGCCCGCCGCCCCCCGGGACCGGGGCGAGCTCCAGGGCTCAGCGGCATCCCGGGGAGTTCCACGCCGGTGTAACCCGCGATGCAAAGGCCCTTTAATTCCCGGTGGAGCGGGGCTGCTGAACCGTTTCCTGGCATTTCTTACGCGGCCCAGCAGGCCCGTGTAACCGAGCGAGAGCAGAGGGAGACCGGGCAGAGCCCATGGCGCGCTTTTCACGGGGACGCCGCTCGGCGCGCCAGAAATCGAAGCAACCGGCTCCGTCGCTCGTTTCGGCCGCTTAACGCGATGAATGCCAAGGCGGTAGATACCGTGCCTCGCAGGGAGAGCCCCTCCGCCCCCTCACAAAGCAGCAGGGCGGCCGCGGCCACCGGGCAC
>VXBO01014513.1:106124-150830 GCA_013400135.1 Rhinoptilus africanus
TTCAAAATAAAAAAAAAAAAAAAAAGTGGGGTGCTGAAAAACCACAAGCACATTTTTCAGCTGAGAATTCCTAAATTATTTCCAGTGTGGTGCAAAGGCTAATACCGATTTGTATGCTTTCAAGCCTATGGTAAAAGGTCTGTGTTTGAGCAAAAGGAACATTTTCACTTGTGAAATTCCTCATGATTTCCCGCAGTTAAAGCTTTTGTTTCTAAAAATCAGTTCTAGAGATTTGGAATACCAAATTTTTCACCTGTGTTCTTTCCCACTTTTTAAATTAGGTATCGTCTCTTTTCTTATTTTTAACTTATTTAATGAACCAAGGGTCCTTAAGCGTTTAGTGTTTTTTTTCTGTTAATTATTTTGAGGAGAGAGAGTAGGGATGATATCCTGTTCTTCATGGTGTTCTTCTGGGTAGGTAATAATATGATCTGATTGTTCCAAATGTAAGTGTATTTGTATTAGTTTAATAAAGTATTGTAACAATACAGTGTCAGAAAAGTACTTTACTGGGAAACAAACAAAACCCCCTTTGTTTCTGGGTTTGATATAACTGATATAACTGTCATCACATTACTTTTCTGTAGAAAGAAAGTAGAGGCTAAAATTACTTTAATGAACCTGAAGTTTCATGAAGCTGAATTAGTTTCATTCCCTGGTGATGTTAATACATTGCAGTTGAAAGTATGTGAAGTTTAAGAATCCAGTAGTTCCAAAATAGCAGGTTGTTTTTTGTGGATGCACATAATTTTCAGAATTCACAACTTGCAGTGACACAAATAGCACTGTGGTTTTGTTCAGTCTTTCAAAATACAGCATTTTGACTACTGGCTGTGATTGCATCAATAAGTACTCCTTCAGTTTAATGGAAGCATAAATTCCTTGAGTGAAGACACCAAGACATTGTGTGAAATATGTCTAACACATAGGAACCCAAAGTCTTTTTACCTAGAGGACTATGCAAATGGCCGTTAAGTAGGGTGAACTGTAAACAGTATATTGGACTTGGTTAGCTGGAGAAATGCGGTGACCATTTCAGCATGGGGGAGAACACGTGTATTTGAGATTAAATTTCTCTTTTTCACTCTTCTGTTTTATAGTTGCTCCTGCTTATGGTTTCTTTTTGCAGGTCTGAATCTTTGACCAAATTTGACACAGAAATTAGAGCTAAACAAATGTCAGTTAGTTAAGTAATTAGTAAATTGTGTTTTAATGTAATTTCATCACATACTGAATGAAGAGAGAGAAGCTAAAACTTGTGAGCATCTCAGGAAGTCACTGGGGGTGGATAGACAGAAAAAAGAAGAACAGAATTGAAATTGCAGAGGAGACAACACTTCCTATGTGTGTGCACTGGTTTTTTTTTTTTTTTTTTCTTCCAAGATACGTAAAGCATTCTTATGAATTTTTAACTTGCAGTGTTATTGTGTGTTTCTGTAATGAAATGGTTGTGGATGGCTTTAATGATAGATAAGTATTGTGCTAAAGGCCAGGGTCTGGGACCGCAGGAAAATTGTAGCATTTCGATGTTTGACTTCTGTATAAATTCCATAAAGTGTTTTTCTGTTTTAACTTTTGGTCTTAATTTTCAGCCCTTATTTTGGGGAAGAGTTTTACTTTGAGATTCCAAGAACCTTCCAGTGGTTGTCCTTCTACATTTATGATAAAAGTGTTTTGCAAAAAGACCTGCGTATAGGTAAGTTCTGGGATACTGTCTACATCTTGTGTTAATGTTTGGTTATTTTCAGTATCGTTATCTGTAATATTAAGGATAAAATTATTATGGAATATCTGAGTAATTGTCACTACCTGTAGATCTTTAAGGAATGAATTGTGGAGTAAGTGCAATTGTGGAATAATTCTTAACACTGTGTATAGATTTTATTTTTTTTTCCTCTGTCACTGTAACCTGTAACTTTGTGACTTACAAAGCACTTTGTAGCAACTTACATATTTTAGGTGAAAAGTTACAGGAGTTGGCATTACTAGTGTGGGGTTTTTTTTCCCCCACTGCATAATAGCTCTATTGCAGCTGCTATTTGGATACAGTTGCTATAAAGCTCAAACAGTCTGCTGTGGAAGAAGCCTTCACTTTACTTGAATTGAGGAAGGAAATAATTTGCACTAGGATGCCAGATAATTTGGTATAATAACAGCTTGCCAAATAGCTATCAGAAGAGTAAAAGGCATCTACCTTCAGTTTCCTAAGCAGTCTTCAACACTGTTACTGTTCACTCAAATCTTTATTATGTTATTTCCAGTCACAAGTGTGTTCTTTATTTGACCTAATCTTGATATTGGCGATATCCAAGATAACACGTTGTAATTAACTTAATTTGGCTTTATATAAACTATTTTTCTTCTTTATTTATGCTTCATGTTCCTTGTTTACATAAGCTTTTCATATAGCATAATAAGCTTAAAAAAACTCCTAAAAACTAAAAGAAAGAGAGTTTAAGCAAAAATCAAGCTTCAGATCTGCTTAAATATTTGTGCTAACTAGATGAAAGTGATATTTATGCTTCTCTCGCCTTGCCCTCCTTCCCCAGGAAAGGTATCAATCAAAAAAGAAGATTTATGCAACTACACAGGAAAAGAGAACTGGTTTATGCTTCAACCTGTTGATTCTAATTCAGAGGTTCAGGTAACTATTAATTGGACATTTGCATTTTTGAAGTATAGATAAGTGCATGTAATGGTAGAAGTCTTGTGAGACAGTTGTGTCTTTCAGTTTGGTTAGAGAATTGTGCGTATTTGACATTTCTAAATTGGCTGTATTGTTCCTCATGAGACATAAAACTGGCAGAAGACTTGAAGCAAATGTTTCGGAAATGTCTTAACAGTATTTTGATGTCTAAAATCATTGCAAGAGGAGCTACGTACTTGAGACAGGTGAATGATTTAGGGAACTACTGAATCAATTTTTTAGTGTTTGTATTTTTCTAGTAACTTGGAAGTCCCTCTGGGTAGGCAGAATCCTGTCTGCTTTTGCAAGACGTGAAAGAGTACAGAGTTCTCAAAAACAAAACAAAAAAAAAAAGACAAGACATCATATTCCAGGATTAATCATGTCTGAGCTGGAGCTGTAAGTTTAGCATGCAGCTGGTGGATATATAGGAGGGCATGTGATTGCTTTACATGAAGACAGATTTTCCAAACATCTGAATACCACTTTCTCTTATCTGTTGAAAACCAGTCCTCATTCAGTTGGGATAGAACATAACAGAATAGTTCAGTGGGAAGACACCTACAGATCATCTAGTCCAACAGCAAGTTGTCTTATTCTTCCAATTTTTCCATCTAATCACTCTGAATATTCTAGAAATTCCTTTCCAGATATAAACTGAAATGCAATTTCTGCTTTCACTTAAATATTGTTATGCTTGCTATAGTTTTTCTGAGTCATAAAAATGTATTGAATGAAAGATTACTTTTTGTCAGAATACTAGGTGAGCGAGTATGAAAATTCAATTATAATATTCCATTAATAGAACTTACCAATTTCTTACATATTGGAAATAAAGAAGTTTTGATTTTTTTCATGTCTTTGTAGCTCAGAGTGACATGTAAGCTCTTATTTATACTTTCTTTATGGCTGGGGCATGTGTAGAGCACTCTCCTGCATGGGACTTCCATTGAAGGATGACTTTTTTGCTAACGTGTATGCTCTTCATGGGAATCCTTCCTTGAGTTAGGGGATCTGGGTAGGTTTCTCCTCTGTCCTGCTTTCTTTTTCCATGAAATTTTAACAGCAAAGCTGAGCCCAGTTCCCATCTGCCAGATTTGGCTGAAATCTCCCTGGTTTAGATGTGCCATACTGTACTGAAATGTATTCCTCAAAGATTCACAAGATTATTGGTGAGACATGGCTGAAAATAGCAGGCTTTCACATAATGTGTGTGCAGAAAAAGTAGACAAATGTTTATAAAGTTAGATAACAGTTTGAGGGGGAAAAAGATTTTTTTCAGATGTGCTGCTCATGAAACAGACCGTGAAAATGCAGTAGCAATTCTAAAACCAAAAAAATGTGTAACTGGGTTTGTAGTTCTGAAGTTTAGGTTGGTGATTTGGACACTCTGGGTTTGGCTCCTTTGTTAACTATGTGAGTCTTGGCCACGTGGTCAATGGCTCCATCTTCCTCTAGTTAGTATCTGAAAATTGATTGTTAATCCATTGGTAAATTTATTCCTACCTGCCTTTGATCAGCCCTGAGATCTACAGCTGAAAAGTGCATTCACATAAAGTGCTCTGCTTATTTGTTGTAGAGGAATGGCTGATTTTGTGTTTTGAGATAAAACCAATCTGTACAACCACGTTTAAAACCTGGTTGCATATTACGTCAAAAGTTCTGATACAGATCTGCAGATGAGCCACTTTAGGAAACCATCATGCTGCTCTCAACAAACAAAACAACAAAAATGTACCCAAAACTCTCCATACGTGTCAGGGAATCTCTTACTGAGCGCCATGTTACTGTAACCATTGTGGTGCTGAGTTTTGAACAAAGTACAGATTAGATACAGATAGTTCTCAGGAACAGTAAACTTTCTATTTTACCCTGATCAGTCAGTGTGGAATGTGTGCTTTGTGTTTATTTAGAAAAAAAAGAAAAAGCAAAAGGAAGATGTTTAGACCATTCACAAGGTCTGCCTATTAAAACCAGTTAAGTCAGCTATTGCAATATGTACTACTAACATTGTCTTTTCATTTGTCATTAAAAAACTTTGCCTTGTAAGGCTGTTGGCATGCTTCTCAGTATCCTGTTTTTATCCTGTAAATCTATTTTTGTAATTAAGTTTCTCTGCTTGACAAATATTTCCTTAATGTACCTGTGTTCCAATCCATGTAATAACAGTTTGCAAAACACTTGGCAGACATCCCAAAATAGTTATGTTTTAAAACTTCCTTATAAAAGAGACTTCACTTCTCCTCCCATGTGACGTACAGAGAGAGAAGCACAGCCCTTGCTCCGGGGGATTTACAATAAAAACATTTCAATTTTATGTCAAAACATAAGTGCTATATATGTGCAAGGTCAGCTAGGGGTTTTACTTCCATTTTCATGTCATACTGCGAATTGTAGTTCAAATTGTAGCTTGCTTCTTTTGTCACACTTTAAAATTACCTCCCAGGTCCTTTCCCTAAGAATCATAATCGTGGGCAGATCAGGGTCATCTGATGTTCCCTTTAGCAAAGAGACAAATTCCAGGACTGCTGAGGAGAGCGTGGTTTAGAGGAAATGCTGTGTCAGTGTGTGGTTCTCCGAGATGTGAAAGCCAGCGCACACAGCCAGGCACTGAGAGGAGTAGCAGTATTGTTCAGGCTGTAGGTGTTCAGAGCAAGGTTACAGTACCAATTTTTGGTTGTCCCAAGAAAGTTGCCTATCATGGTTTGGAGGTTTTGGAGCCTTTTATTGAGAGAGCAGAGTAGGCTGGGCCTTGCTGAGTTCTGAAGTTAATCCATGCTATGCCATCATTTATGGATTTTTTTTTTTGTAGTGCATCCTACTATATCAGGAAAAGAAGAGGAGGAAGCCAGGTTTAGCAGTTATTGCCACCTTTTAATCTCCTTCGGTTGTGTTTCCTGTTCCATGAGTACATCAGCAGATTCTGTGACATAGTTGAAAGCTGCATGGGGATGCATAATAAATTTCAAAATAATCTTTGTTCTGGTGGGATGGACTGGATTTCGCAGCTGGATGTTAAATGTTGTTGGTTATGGCTGCTGCTTACTATTTTACTTTTCTAAGTATACCGAACTGCCTTCAGAGTCCGAGCTCATTTTAGAACTCTCTCATGAAATGCTCATAAATTCACTGTCTGTTCAAGGGTTCATCTTGTGCTTAGGAGAAAAAAGATGAGAGTCTCATGCTGGAAGAAGTGTGTGTGTGTTAAATCTGTGGAGGCTTCACCAATTCATGTGCTGTCTGCAGCAGAGGATAATGCTTCTCTTTATCATTGTCTCTTGAAGTTGAAATGTATTCGTTGTACTCTACTTGCAGGATAAGTATTTTAGAATAGATATTTGCTTGAATTGGGTCTATTGTAATTACCTTAAATAGCTTCTAACTGTAAACTATATTATTGTTCTGGTTAGTGCTTTTAAAATAAAAGCTTTTAAAACTGTGTTTCTCTCTTGCTTTTTCAGGGAAAAGTTCACCTTGAATTAAAACTGAATGAACTGATAACAGATAATGGATCTGTGTGCCAGCAACTAGTAGTACAGTAAGAAAACACATTAATTCTTGAATATTTAGTTGCTTGTTAGAACACTATGTGATTGTCTTTCTTAATACTGAATGTCTGCACATCCCGGTACCAATAACATTTTTCTTTCTGTGTGATTTTCCTTGCAGCCTGCCTTGCTGAGGGCATGGGTATATGCTTAGGGAACTCCCGCAGAAGTTTTTTGCCAGCTGCTCATCTCTGTTGCTCCCAAAGCTTTATTAGGGCTCAGCATGGCTATCTGCTGTTAGTTCAGTGTCTTGTATTTCCAGTTGAATTGGGTCTGGTGAGAACGCTCGGAACGCCACTGCAGCTGACAGCCGGAACTTGCAGTGCTGCTGTTACTGACAATTGAGCTGTTAGGAACAGTGTGAAACTTTTTCAGTAGTAATATTTTGGTTTGGTATGTGAAAATCCACTTTTAGTTTTGCTTCAGAACCACTTTCTCATGGTTAACCATTATAAGGAATTTTTATAACAAACCAAAGTACAGGAATAGACATTTTGGAGCATTATAATGTTGCCACGTCAGTAAAATTTTTTAGCAACAACTTAAGGAGGTTTCACTACAAAACTTAATTTCGACTCCTAAGTGTAAAGATATTAAAGCATGTCAAAGAGCCTTACAGAAACAGTGAATTTTTGGTATATGTTATTTAAAAAAAAGACACATTTCACCAATATTCAAGAAAAAGCACAGAATGAGACATAATGGAAGATGCTAACCAGTGTCTGCACTCTTGTATTGTTACTTGTAGAGCTATGTTTGATAATGATCCTATGTGATGACTTTGGGATTCTCAATATACAGGTTACAGACATAAGTAACAGAAGACCAAAATTCTGCATGTACTGCACATTCTCTTTATTCATTATTAAACAATATATTTAAGGCCAGAAATTGGTAAGAAGCAAATACAGCTATGCAGAATTGTTTTGACAGCCTCATGAAAGGTTTGTCTGATAAGGGCATAATAAAAGATACTGGTCTCTAGAAACTAATCCTGTCCTTTACCTTGGAAGAAGTGTGACAGCCTTCTGTGTTACTTGCCTGTAGGAGACTGTTTGCTTTCCTTGAAAAGACCAGTGGAAACGAATGGCTGGCAGAGACTCAGTGAGATTGGCAGCATTCTCTTGTGACTCTTTACGTCCTCAGCATGAGTCAGGTTCTGAGCAGAACAAGCCAGTCTTATCACAGTTTTTTATTTTTAGTGCTTCTGAAAGAAATAAAGGCTTTTCTGCGCTTGTCTCCGAGCAGGCTGTGGGATAGGCAACGTGAAGAAAAGGGTACAGACAGAGGGGTTACAGACCAAGGGAAAGTTAAGATTAAAAACTCAAAAGGCAGTCAGATTCTTTAATTTTGCTTTCTAGCATTATTCATTAACTTACATTTATTCAGAGTGTGAGGTTTTTTCTTCTATTTCTGTTTTAATCTCTGAGAATTTAGTATGAAAGAATGGCATTTATTGCGAAACTGTGAGGGGAGGAAATGGTGTGTGGTCTTCCGTTTGTCTCAGTGACTTCATGTTCAGATCAGCTCCAGGGAGTAGGGGGAGACCATTACATTGTCAATTTTACTAATATAATTTTCATTATGAAGTTTAAATTACATTCTTTCTGTAATAGTCAGCTGTCTAAACCAAGATGAGTAGTTTAGTCGGAGCAAGACCTAGCAAAATCTTTTTGCTTTTCTGTTTTTAAAAATTTTTAAAAATTTGCTCTTCTCTTACTTACTTGGTATGAAAAGAGAAGCTAGTTCTGTGATAGAACTAAGCCAGTGAAACTGGTAATGCTTTAGTGGGTATTTGTAGGCTGATAATTCAGGTGAGATGCAGAAACTTGCTGTACATCGATGTATATTTATAACTTAAAGATAATTCTGAGCGTGTTTCTGGTTGTGTAGTGGTGGCAGCTTGGTTCATTGGGAGTCCTGCAGCTGCTATTTTTGTATCCTACTTGCAACACAAGCAGAATTAGAACAGCTTTACCCCGATGGACTATTTGCTGCCAAAAGCTTCCTGGAGCACTTTAGTCCAAGTTAAATTATTTTTTCTATTTTTAAAACATGCTTGGATTTTTTTATATGATGGAGAAAAGTTGCTTTAGAAAGTTACTGTTGCAGATTGCAGTTTTGAGTAGGAAGTGGGTTACTCACTGTGCCCTCTCTTAGGATCTCTTTATGACGGAGATAAATGATCAAAAGGAAGACAGGGTTCTCTCGTGGTTGCTGTATTGACCCACTCACTGACATGTGGCAGAGGACTGTGCGTTAAACCCTGCAGTATTACATCAGTACTTTTGTCTTCATCTGGGATTATGAAATGCACTAGAGTTCCTTAAACTAAAAATGTTTAGTGGTATTTTATCACACAAGCTGATAGCCTTGAAATAAATGGCTGTATAAGTAATATATTTTTGGATATGCGTGTTGCGAGTATGAGAAATATATCCATCTCTCGCTGGATACAGAATTACAGAAATGAGTGTGAGAGCATTTTTGAGACCCTTAAGGCATGAGGAAGTTACAGAAAATACATGAGGTTTTTTAAAAGTCTGCTTATTTTGTAAACTTCTGAGGCTAATTAGTCAGTGATGCACTTATTGCTATGGTTTGTTAGTCACCAGGCCCAAGGAAGTCATTGTATTAGTAACTCCTTTAAAAAAGCTGGAAGATAGGAAGTAGCAGAGACGTGACTGAGTAAAAAAAGACAGAGTGGGCATATATGTGTATTTCTGTCCCTGCCTCTTCTCGATCTGTCCAGAACTGGAAAAGTGGTGGCCAAAGGAAAAAAAAAATTAAAATAATGGAATAAATAATTCTTAAAATACAGGCTATAATACTTGCCTTCAGTGTTTCACTTCATGTTCAAATTAACGGTCTCTTAGTGTAATGAAATGGGGAAGCTTTCAAACCTTCTCCAGTTATATTTTTTGTAGGATAAGAGATTTCTAGATACTTGTGCTGGCTTCTGTGCAGAGGTAGGTTTTTGATGGATTTCCACTATGGCTTCCCTGAGAGTCCAGAAGTTCTACAAAGGTGAAAAGTAGTAGCTATAACTTTCATAACACGAGATGAAAGATAGTGTTAAACACACAGACAATAGCAAGCAATTCAAGGGCTGTGATTCTGAGCATTATCTGGAGCCCCCCATCACCTTTTTGTTTGTGGATGAACCAAAGCGATAGAATTAGACCTGACTAGGAGATGTATTCATGTTATTTTGTTTCTGTAGACATGGTTGTAGAAGCTTTTTTTGCTGGTCTTATAGATGGGTTTTATGATGAGGATTGATTTACAACCTGAAGGTAATTCCAGTAGGAAGCAGTTTTTAAAAGTTTAGGATTTAGTCAGCAGAGAGCTGCTGCTGCTGCTAGCCTCTTACAGCTGATGTGGGAGGGAGGAAGGCTGGCTTCATTTCTCATGCTAGTATATATCGTAAAACCAACTTTTCCAAACAGTAAGTTGTTGTGAAGAGAACATGTGATTTTTAGAAAGCTGTTGCTGCTTAGAACATAACCAGGAATGGGATTCCTTATGTTTCTTTCTTTTTCTACTCTGTCCCACCACATGCGCGCTTCCGGTTTTGTTTTAGATTTGGATCCTTGTTAGGGCTTTATTCCCCAACTTTATGTAAGGGAAGTAAGCTTGGCAAAGAATAAATACTAATATATCGCAAATCAACTTTGTATCAGCCAAGCTGTGGAAAACTTCTTAAAAACTGGAAGTTCCCTTCTTTTGCTCAAGTTGACAAAAAGTAGTCACGTACAAGATATACCACAACTGACTGATCTGATCTTACTTGATGCTTGGGGGTGGGGGAATAGTGGCCAATTTTCTTAAGGTAGGACTTTCTGAAGCCAGGTAGGGCTTGTATAAGCAGGTTGTATAAGCATTCTAAATACATGATAATGAAACACACTTTTTCCTGGAGAAAGTAAAATTAGGACTTGTAATTGCTTATTATCAATGAAGGGCTTACACTTTTTTTGAAATACAAGCATAAAGTTAATCTTACTTTGGTGAAAGGCTATCTCAGAGATTACTTACAGGGGACTAAGTCCTGATTTTACCCATAGTTTTTGAATTAATTGGAAACTTGCTGTTAAACTTTATGCGGATACACCCACGGACTGTTTCTGAATTAAAATTTTGCTTTGTCTCCAATACTAGTTGTTTCCTTTTCTGATGTGTGAATGAGGAGGGAAAAAAGATAATGCAATAGATTAACTGCTGACTCAGTGTGGGCTCTTTTTTACAAAACCACATTGGCATGCGTAGTAGCACATTTCAAAAATACGTGCTTGCAGCTCTCCTTTCTGTGAGTCTGTAAAAACAAGTTTATGTGACCATTGTTTGTGTATTTGCTGCTGCTGAAACGGGTGGTACTTTAACAGTTTCTTGCCACATTAGGCTACTGGATGGTAGGACTTGCCTTCTCTGTGTCTTGCGTGACTTCAGTTCATTGTATTCACAGTGGGAATACCTGAAAGCCCAGAAATGGTTTACTGCAACTAGATTTCACTTTTTTTTGCGCTTTCCTAAATAAATTATAGGCTGTACTATCTTAAATTGACCTGTCAGTTTGTTACTGTCCTGTTTATACTTGATCTGCTCACATGAAGACGGGAACATAAACATTTTTATGAAGTGTACAAATCCTAATGGCTGCAGTTAATTAGTTTCTGCGCTTGGAGGACTTCACTTGATTTGGATGGTGGAGGTAGAGTCCCTCAGTCATTGAGGAGGTTTATTGCAGGTTCTGTCATTTTAAGGACTTGTTTCCATTTTCTGAGCTGAATATATGCCAGTTGCATCTGAAAGGCTCATATTTCCTGTATGAAACTGCTCTTGCAGAACAGACCGCTGAGATGTGAAGCAAGAATTAATGTAAACTGAAAGATCTCTTATGCTGTACCGTAGCTGATCAGGAGTTTGAGAAAAGAACAAAAGTCCTTCTGTTAGCTATTGCTTAGACTTCACATAAAGATGTGGTAGTTGTAAATATAAAGTAAAAGGCTTTTAAGTTCCTGTCTACTTCTTTAAACTCTATGTATTTAAACCTTTAGAATGAAAATTGTGCCAGCCTAGGTTGATGAAACAATTTGTCAAAGCTGAAATGTTTGCCATATGGTGGAGAAATGTGTTTATTATGGTTGTCAGAACAGGAATGTATATATTTAGTGTTACTTTCTTTTTTGATTGCTCAGAGTGTTTGGGGTAGTGTTTTTTGTTTGGTTGTAGAAGATTGCAGTTCTATCGCTTTGCCTGATTCTTTGGGGCAGGGCAGTACTCCTGTGAGACTTGCTAGCTGGTAGACTCGTTGAGGTTGCACTTTTCCGTTTCTGTAATTGAGCCACTTCAAACATCTTCTGAAATTTTTAAGCATGTTTACTGGAGGCTGCTTGCATAGTAGCTTAAAACTCTCTGCAATAATTCAGTTTCGTGTATTCAGTCCCTAGGGAGTAACAATCCAGTGTGATAGTGCTGAGTTGATTTAATGGCTTCCTACCCTTAATGACTAGTTGCCTTGCACTGCCTTCAGAGCTTGTGAGATCTTCTGCGTTGACTAGGTTAATTCAGGTTGCCAAACCACCGAAGGCAACAGATTCAAGGCAGGAGCGTAAAAGGAGGAGAAGGATCCACCATTTCAGTGCAGTTCAGCTGAACGAGCCGTCCTGTCAGGTAATGGCTCTAAAGCAGGGTCCAGGCGGTCACTGCAGAGCTAAGGGGTGGTTATGACTGGCCAGCTTAGAGTGGGAGATGGAAGGGGGACCAGGGGAGATAAATTTGGAACAAGATTCTTAATCCTGATTGGTCTGGAAAGGAAAAGATTGGGGAATATTAAAAGCTGATGGTCAAGGGGAGTGGGGTATTGTTTTTTGAGATGTCAGAACAGGGTAGGCTGTCTTAAGATAGGTAGACCTTACTTGCTGGCATCAGAGCTGGGACTTGGGCAGGAGACGAAAAGGGAATGCTAGAACTGCCTACACAGGGAGACTGACTGGAGCATGAAATCAGCTTGAAGTGACAGACCTGTGTGATGAATCTGGAGATTCTAGTTCTGCTGCAAGGCTGGGTAGTTGTCAGTAAAATGTTTTTCAACCTGCAGGAAATCACAAACAAGCCTTCCTTTGGTTTGTGTATGTTGCAGTCAAGCTGTAAAATGACATGGGAGGCCAGAACAAGCTGTTTCTTTAACCAAAAGTAGGGCACTGTGATCAGTTTTTGTGGATATGATAATATGCATTTTCCCACATGATGTCAAGTATGCAGATCATTCATGCAGTGGTCAGGGAAGGAGTGAGAAACATGATACATGGGGAAATAAACTGCATTCTGTATGTAGCTGTTTGCTAGAGAAATCCAGGAGCTTGGTGAACATGACACAGGCTGTAGGAAGAGAAATTGTGGTGTTCTTGTTAAAATAGTTGGATTCTATCCAGATAATTTGGACTTGATCCATCTGCTATTAATTTCCTGTGAGATTCAAGTTGCGGCTAACTTACAGATACACTGAGCGCTCACACCTGCAACCGAAAATCTCGGGGAGCTGCAAAGACAATATGTTTAGGACTACAAAATACCTGCTAGTCTGAAAGAATCAAGTCCGAGCTGCCTCAAATCAGGTACCCCAAATGACTGAAAAGTCTAGACAGTTTAATTTTGCTGCCACTCTCCTATGTCACGTGTGTGTTGGGGGAGGAATCAATTAACGCTTATGAAACAACTGGATGTTTCAAGAACCCGTTTAAATGGTGGGTTTGAAACCACTGTAGGGTTCATTGTGATTCAAAAATTATTGAAATGCTGAAGGCGACATGCTTGAAAACTGGAAGAAAACTAACAAATGATTGTGCAGTGTTTCAGCACTAAATGTTCCCTGAACCAGCTAAGACAAAAGGACTTTTTTTGGGGAAAATACCATCTGGTTTACAATCGTGCATACTCCAAAGAGGGTGGAGTTTTGAGGCAGCACAGGAGCATTAGTGTCTGTTGTTTCCCTGCTAATGAGCATTTTAGTGAGTTGGCAACTCCTGTTATTCTTCTAACACTGTTTTTTTACAGTACAGGAAGCATTTACTTAACGACAGCATGTAGCTGCTGTTGCTGCTATGTAACTTGATCTGCACAACTTAATATTCCATATGGTAGTATTGGAACATTTACCTGATTATTTATACAAACTTGGAGCAGAAAAGTTTATTTTCCTCCTTTTAAGTTACATAGGTTTGGGATTTTATTCAAACTGGCTAATTATGGCAACAGAAACTTACTAGCATTAATTTAGTTAAATTCCCACAATACCTTACTTAAAAACAGATGATCTTAAAAAGAGAGAGCAGGAATGTAACGTTCAGATCCCATTTGTGTCTTTCTTGTTTTTAAAACTTTATAATCTGCTGAATATTTCTGAACTTAATAAATATTACAGTATGCATGGCATCATTTTGCTAGAAAGTCTGGTTTCTGCTGTAAATGTACAAACTCTCTTGCTTTACTTTTTTTGTTCCAGCTGTTTCTAGTTAATACTCCTGTGTGGGCAGCATCTGAAGGTTAGTCAGCTTGCTGACCCAGCTCTGTTTCTAGTAGTGTTGCTGTTGTGGCGATTCCAAAAGATTGTAAGCCTTCAGAAAAGGTCCAGAAGATGTGTCTCTGTTCCCATGAGCATTGCTTTCTAACCATTCTGTCCCTTTTGCATCAGGAGTGGTTATTAGTGTACCTATGTACTCGTTAAACATCAGCTTACAACTTACTGTACAAATTATGGAAGAAAACAATATTTTTTAAAGGGCGGTTTAACCCTGATCACGCACTATTGTAAAAAGAGTTTGAAAATAAACTTTTATATACTATTTCAAAGGTAAACTGGTTCTCTCTTTGTGGCTGAATGGCATGGATGGAACCTAAACATGCTAGGACTGTATACTCATAGTTTTGGATGCTTAATTTTAAATAACATATCAGGATATGACTTTGCATTTCTCAACTTACTCAACTCAGAATGTAGTTTAGCTGAAACAAAATATTTTAATCCATTTTAATGTCTTCCAAATGTAGTTGCTGCCATGTGGATGAGGCCATACAGCTTTTTGTGGGCCTTGAGAAATCAAGTTTAAAAGCTAATGAGGTCTGCAGTTTCCCCTAACACCAGTTCATTTTACTTGGGATTTTGCCAGGCATGTGTGATACCAGAATGTCTTTTATCAAAGCAATTCCAATAATTTTGTTTTTACAGAGCCCCCTAAGTCCGACTGTACACTTGAGTATTACCTTGTATTGCCATCCAGAGATCTGTAGTTACGATCTCTTCATGTACATATATTACGTTGGATCAATATATATATCATTCTGTAATGCAGCAGGACTTAAAATAATATTTTTAAAAAGAAAGGATTGTTTGGGATTTATTTTTTTAAGCCAAAGACATTGTTTCACTGATCTATTGATTGCCTTTTCCTTGTAGCATAAAGGAGTGCCATGGGTTGCCTCTTATAAATGGACAGAATTGTGACCCTTATGCAACAGTCTCTCTTGTCGGGCCTTCCAGGTAACATTTTAGTATAAAATTAATGAATCTAAAGTACTATGATCTTAAACTGGAAAAGAAAGTCATAGGTTTTAAGCAAAATCTTTAAAATATAGAAATATCTTAAAATGATTTCTGTGTATGTCACATCTTCCATTTTTACTGTACTCTCCCCTTCCCTGCAATACTCTCAAGATGTGAAGGTGTTTGGTCTGTTTGAATGGCCTACACTAGTCAAGAGACACTTGTCACTCAGTTTGTTCTTTCTTCTCAGGTTTTGTACTGGACTCTTGATATCTGCATTGTGCTTCCTATTATTTTTTGACAAATTCCTGTGTGGAATGATAAAGTCAACTGCTCACTCACCTTCCTCTGTTCCCTGTTTTTCTTAACACGTGAGCGTCTTTGCAGCAAATGTTTAGCAGTGGGAGGAAGCAAGAGAATAGAGGTTCTGTTGAGACCTTTCTAATGCCACCACCTTCATGATGCTACTCGAAGTCCCCACAGTTTAAATGCCCTTTTTTTTTTTTTTNCATTTCCCCCACGTTCACTATTTGCAAGTCCCAGCCCAGTAACATCTAAAGTGAACTGGTTTTCAGTTGTTTCTTTTTTGCAACATCAAACCGAAGTCCATCTGCTTTCTGCAGTACTGAAGAATTTTCACTGTGAGCGTAGTTCCAGAGTGTCTTCTAGCAAATTTGCGTGTTTTAAAGATTTCTTGTTAAAGAATTCTCACTGAGTAAAGTCTTGAGTGAATGGAGCATTTTTTTGCTCCTTGGTTTCCTTCTTAGGTTTGGGTTGGTTTTTGGGGGATAGTTGGTTGGGCTTGTTTTGAAAAGGAGTAGGGGGATTCAACCATTATACCTAGGAAGCATGGTGTTGATTGCCAAAGAAGGTAAATTGACGTATATTTCCTGTTTGAGTCTGCTGATACAGATGGAACTGGGTGAATGTTGGTCCCACACAATATTTACCCTGTTGGTATGGGAGTATATGTGCAAATCTGGAAAATCTTAACCAGGAACTTCTGCCATCTCATGCATGTGTGACTCATGTATCATGACTGGAATATTTAATACGGCCAGTGCCTGAAAACAGTTAGTTGATGTCTAGGATGATGTTTCTTCTCCCTCGTCTGTTTTTCCAACACATTGTCTATTTGTTTCTTTTAGAAAGCATTTTTATACTGTCATAGCCCTTTATTAACTAAGACTGTATTCTCTTATAAAATGTGTAAAATAAAAAAAAAACCCAACTGTATAAAACGCAAGGGAGTGGTGAGCAATTGTGATGTTTGCGCCTATGCTATTTAGCGTCTAGCATTACCAGTGATTCCTTCCAAAGGAGGTCTAAGCCTCTGTAAAGAAGTAGTGGATATTTCCCCAATAAAAGAGGGTGGGAAAAACAGAAATTGGCAGTTGAACAAGGTGAGGAAAACTGTAATTGTAACCTGCAAGCAGTGATAAAAAATTTGTTTGCAGACTGATGTTTGAAACGCTTTAGAAATTGTTGATATATTTTACTTCATATGTGTAAGTTACAGTCCTTTGTGAAATGAAGTAGAAACTTTGGGCTGGACAGATGCATGATCTATAGATGCAGCACTTGAAATTTTAACTTTTCAAACTATGTTGTGAAGATGAACTAATTTTATTTTAAGATTTTCTTCATTGATCAAAGTGATCTCCAAAATGAGAAAAAATGTTTTAACTTAAATGCATGGGTCCTTCTTGACAATAGAATGTCTTTAAAATTGTGTGTTTAAGTTGTCTATGGTAAAAAATTTTACCACATTGGAACAGGAATGACCAAAAGAAGACCAAAGTAAAGAAGAAAACAAGCAATCCGCAGTTTAACGAAACATTTTATTTTGAGGTAACTTTTTGTGTGGTATTCTGTCTGTTTGTGTTTTATGCAACCCTTCAAATATTTCTAAGCAAGCTGCATAGCAGTGCCTAATGCAGAAAGCCCTCTTGAAGCAAATTGAAGAGCTTTTACTAGCCTCAAATGTAAGTGAATGACATACTTAAATTTCTGGGGTCTGCCAGACAGTAGCGTTCCCCTTCAATTGCTATGTGAAAAATTACTTCCTCACGAGCACATATGTGAAGTAATATGTTACTGTAATTTGTTATCTTGAATTACTTTGTATAGCGTCTGTTGCTGTCAGGAGTTCTGAGAACACTTTACCTATCCTGTGGTATTCTATTTAAGTATTTTCAAGAACAGTGAGCTAAAAAAAACCCAACCAAACAACTTATTTCTTTAATAAAACAATGTAGAGATTATACCCAATAAAGGCTAATTTTATTACTTTATCAAAAAAAGCATTTAACTTTTCTGTAATTTAGGATTTGATTTCAATTCTACAATTACATGTGCCTCAAATGTATTATAATTTACTGCGTTTATATAGATCCTGGTCCTACTGTGGGACTTAAGTGAGAAATTGTTCCATGCTTTTGTATAGAGTATCAACGCATGGCGTGTGTTTCAGTTGGCCTGCGCTAGATACTGAGTGTAATTTCTTATGAAGTAAGATATTAGGATAAAAACATTATCTAAAACACTCTGATAACTTCATGACTTATGATTTATTGGGGTTAAACTGAGAATACAAGTAGGCAAGAAATGAGGGCAATTAAAATAAGTTATAATTGTGGTATAAATAGGGCAAGAAGAGTAGACTTCTTATTTGTTGTTTCCTTAAACATATCAGTACTAACTTTAATGCTTTCTTGGGGTTCATACTGAAACTAAAAAAATTCTTGACTATTTCATGTCATACTTCTTGGATTTTTTTGTTCCTAATAGTTATATACTGTAATTCCCTTAGATATCAGATAGCCCTCATCAGGCTCCACCGTGAACCTTTCTTGACCCATTTTTCCCCTGCTTTCAGTCAAAGGGCAGTTTGTTTGGTGAACTGCACTTTTCTAAAAGGAACAATAACTATTTACCAATGTTAAAGAAGCAGGGTTTTCTTTGGAGTTTTTTTTTGCCATCCATAATACAACAGTAAAAAGTGTGTTAATAGGAGGAATTTACTTCCAGGTAACCAGGTCTAGCAGTTACACCAAAAAGTCCCAGTTTCAGGTGGAAGAAGAAGATATTGAGAAATTGGAAGTCAGGTAAGTTATGTAGATTAGAAGATTATTTATTTTATCATTAATAAATCACAGTATTTTTTCATCAGGACAATAAAAAAAGGGTTTATTTTAGCATAACTCCAGACAATTACTGATCAGACTTGTAGAAAAGATCCTTGTAACATACAAAATTACTTAGATTTTCAGTGTGTTTCTTGCTGAAGATGAGATGTTTTTAAGTAAGTAGTGGTAGGGTGTATCTAGCAGCCTAAACTCATTTTCTGTGCCCTGTGAGCAGAGGTGTGAGAACCTCCTGTCTATATATATTAGTCTAGGCAGAATATTGATAGTAGAACTTGTACTGAAGGATAACAGCATACCTGATGCTGGTCTGAGGAACACTTGTGCTGCATCGTTTCCTTGCAAATGCAAAGAATACTTCCAAGTACATTCCCCTCTTCTGCTTCTTTATCCTTAGAGCAGGTCTGTCTGTATTTGAGGTAATTAGGACAGCTGAGAGCCCCTGTACTCAGTTTTGTTTCTTTATTGTGCTTATGCACATACATGCATCAAATCTGCTGAATGACAGAAAGTCTTCAAGGCTAGCTTATGTTTCCTGACAGGCATCAGAAGAATTTAGTAGTTACTTTTAATAGTCATTGTAGAACTAACTTGGTATGTGCACGTTTAGTCTTATGATTATCTTATAGAATTGTATATTTCATTGTAGATGCAAATATATTTAGAAAAACAGTCATGCCCCAACAAATCTAGTATTAATTTTTTTTGTTCTTCTTAACAACTGCTGTCTGTCAGAAATGTCAGAGAGGTAAGAAGTAAAAGAAAAAAACCCAAGGTGCATGTCTGGAGTCTGTGATTCTTTCTGAGGTTGTAAGCATACGAACTGCTGTTTGGAAAACAAGCGCATGTGTTGGTGTGGCATTGCAGTGTGCCAAATTTTAGCAATTAGGTAGGGATATGTAAATATATTGGTTAAAAAGTTCACGTGAATTACCTGAGAAGAACTGTGCACAGTTTTGGGGGTGGAGACTGCTCAGAATACATACATGTTTCCAATATCACTTTTATTTACTGATGCAAGGTCTGCGAGTCTAACTCTCACTGTTTGTTTCTTTATCTGTTCTTTATGGCTTCATAAGCCACTCATTTGATTCTTCTTGATTTAATTAGAATGGAGTGATATTTCTAACATTCCCTGCCCGTATGCATGTGGATTAGTGCTGTAAGGCAGTTACTGTTAACTTGAAGATTTTTATTTCTCTCTGGGAGAAAAAAAATTAAGCAATGTTCTTATTTTCAGGGGTGACCTATGGAATAATGGAAATCTGGTACAAGACATCTTTCTAGGAGAAATTAAAGTTCCTGTGAAGGTGTTAAGAAATGATTCCTTTCAAGCATGGTGAGAAATGGTGGCTCATAAGTGAATTTGCTTCTGTCTTGCAGATATTCCTTTGCAAAGGATGTATTTTCTTTTAACTATCCATTAAAATATGTCTTCCTGTTCGAGTCTAGGTAAAATGTCTTTCTAGAGAGTTTCCTAGCCCAGTAAATGACCCTTGCCAGAGCGTACATGTAGCCCTTCTCTTCCCCCAGTCTGCCCATTCCCACCAGCAAACCTGGAACTTCTCAGAATTGCATCACTTGTCATTTAAAAATAATCATTAAGTATCACACTTTTTTTTTTTTAAATTCCTTGGGGAGGTTCAGAAAGTATCTTCCGGAACCAATCCAATGTTATTTCAGGGGAGTGAGGATAGAAGTTTAAAAGCTGGAAGTGTAAAGTATGAAGGGAATTCAGGAAAGACAGAGCTCTGCTTATAACATAGCAGCAGCCTCCCTTCTGAAGTTCTTGCAAGCAGGAGCCAAATGCTCAGCAGCAGGAAGTGAGGAGTACAACAGATTTGAATGCCTCAAAGTGTGTAAAATATTCTACTTACAGTGCACCTTTCAATACAGAGAAAAGAGTGGAGGAGGGCCTCACATATCCATGTAGAAAACACGCAGGAAGAAAGTGGGTAAATCGGAACTAAATGGAGCGCAGGTCTTGGCCAGGAACCATCATGGCTCTGCTCTGCCTACCCACCTCAGGCTCCAAGTGTCTTGGACATGTCAAAGTTGAACTCGGATTCTTAGTCTTTGTGTTTGATTGTGATCCTAAACATAATAAATATTTGTGTCAGTATTTTCTGGTTTTTACACGGTGTATTGCAGACACAGGCATGTTCTGCCAGTGCTCTAAACTGATCAAAAGCTGTATGACCGTATTAACATAATGGCATGCCTCCATTAACAGCCTGCTAAGAGAAAGGTTATATTAGCAGTGTATTGTGTTCGTGTAGCATTTTGAATTGACCTGGTTCATGTCCAGTTCACTTGAAGCACTGATAGATTTATGTCTGATAATATACTTTTTAGGCACAACTTGTATTAAACATTCTCATATCTAACTATGATCTACGTATCAAAACAATTTCTGTGACTAAAAATAACTTTTTTATACTATTACGAATTTACATGAAGTGTTTTGAATATAGCTGAAGTACAGCAGATAAAACAGTATCACTAGTACTAAATATTGGGAAAATAAGCATAAGAGTCATGCCTTCAAGTAGTTCTCCTTGTCAGTCAGTTTTCCTTTATATTGGCATGCCTTCATGTGCAGTGCATCTGACTATTAAAAAAATGTCTGATCTCCTTCCTGATTGTAGTATTACAAATATGAATGACTGTAAAAGAATATTTGAACATATGATTTCAGTTTGTTGGGCTGAATGTGAAACTATACTGTGACAATACTTAAAAGCTGTTAAAATTTTTGTAGGGCTGCACCTCCTGTTGGAATACAGTTGAACTACAGCAAAAGCCAATAAAGAATTACTTAATACATTTTGTATTGAGAGTAGGAAAAAAGCACAGGTTTTTTTTTTCCTGTAATCTTACGTGTTTCTCAGGAATGCAGCCTGTTAATATGACGTATATTTACTGGTTTCAGACTAGACCATTTAAATTCTTGACACTAGCTGTTCCATCTGCAATGCCCAGCACCCTAAATATAACCCAGATGTAAAATGAGAAGGTCCAACATAATTTCTAATTCCTGCTATCCCAGCTGAGCTAGAAGTATAGTTTATTTCACTGTTAGGAAAGATACGAGAAAGTAAATATATGTGTCATTATGGGTTAAAGTTGCATCAAATGCTGCTCCTTTTTTTTTCTTTTATGTCTCAGCTATTTCGTGAATTTTATTGCCAGTTTTCAGATCCAGTTTACGTATACTGAGATAATTAAATGTGATACTTTGCTTTATTGTAAAGTTAGTCAAATAATTGAAATGTGAATCTAATATTTTAGAATTGTCCTGTTGCTTTCAGGTACTTACTTCAGCCAAGAGAAAATGGAAACAAGTCTTCTAAAACTGATGATTTGGGATCACTTAGATTAAATATCTGTTATACTGAAGACTGTGTACTTCCATCTGAATACTATGCTTCTCTAAGAAATTTGCTGCTAAAATCATCAGATGTTCAGGTATTTTTGTTGAAGACTTCTTTTAAAATGAAAACTTAAAATTAATTATGCAATATTGTATGAGACAATGTGAATTGTGCATATCTAGAGAATTTTTTTGTTTCTTTGCATTAATTACTTCTGTCATAACCAAATGAACAGCTTGTAGAGCATTTATTTCTGCTCCAAGCTACCAAGATTTTTTTTCTTATTTTAGAAGAACTAGCAGAGATTGTGAAATGACCTGTGCTGTGTGACAGGAAGAGATAAATTACTTTATTCTCATTGCTTCCTCTTTTCAACATGGTGGTCTGCCATTGTCTGCTTTTGGCCTCCCCGGATTTAGCAGTTTTCCAGGGACATTGATCCATTATTGACACTGAAGGGGTAGATAATCAGCTTTACCAAAACCGGTCTGCTTCAGAATTGATTTCTGATTCCACTTGTTCTGAATTGCTTTTGTCTTCGTTAGTATGTTAATCAGCATGACTGGATTTTTCACTTGGACATGGTGACAAAGAGGGAAGTGTGGCAGATGGTTAGCATAGCGTTGAGACAAGATTAAAATTATAGTAACTGGGCTTTATATTCCTAGGTCTCATACAGCTGTTCTTCACTGGGGCAGAGGAGAAAAAGATAAAGAGGAAGCAGGTTGTGACTA
The DNA here is from genome assembly GCA_013400135.1 of Rhinoptilus africanus. Taxonomy (NCBI): domain Eukaryota; kingdom Metazoa; phylum Chordata; class Aves; order Charadriiformes; family Glareolidae; genus Rhinoptilus; species Rhinoptilus africanus. Next base: position 128,155 of record VXBO01014513.1, read on the forward strand.
AAACTTTTGCTAGCCCATACTCCAATACTCCCTCACTGGAATTCAGGAAGAGATGCATACGTAGCTAGCAGCAGTCAGCAGCTATCTTTTTTACATAAATGAAATAACTTCATCAGGTTTTGTATTGAAATTCCCAACTGTGGAATGGTGACAGGCACTTCAGAAGTGTGAGAAAGGTATTTTAAGGTGCTCTGATTATAGTTTTGAAAGTTCTATAAAGATATATGACATTATAGTAAAGCAATTGCTTACTCCATCTTACTTGGATTTGTGACAAAGCCGTATTCTAACCCTTTAGGGACAATGCGAAGGGTGAGTAAATGCTAAATTTAATTCTTAATTGTCAAGTATAGAGTAGATGGTACCAATTTTCAATAAAGTATTTCTGTAGAATGGAAACTTTTAATTGCCGAGTGATACAGCAAATGTTGAAACTCTCTGTTAAGCTGTGTCTGTAGCCTTGTTAGATTTGATCTGTGCTTTGGCAAATATGTGGAGAACATCAAACTACTTCACTCATGATTTCATATTCTGCTTTCTCACAGCCGATTTCTGCATCTGCTGGCTACATACTGAGTGAAGTTTGTCGAGACAAGTATGATGCTGTTCTGCCTCTTGTACGATTATTGCTACACCACCATAAGCTAGTTCCATTTATTGCTGCTGTGGCTGAACTAGATCTGAAGGACACGCAGTATGTATTTCATGTTTAGTGCTGTCATGTTTTTTTAAAATCATTCTTACAGTTTCAAAGGGCTTCATGATACAACAATGATAAGTAAGCATGTCAGATTTATTTCTCTCATTATGTAAAACGGACTAAATACATTCATCTTTTAATGCTAGTTTGCAAAAACATCCGTTAAAATCACATCCAAGCTGGGAGTCAGATGATTGACTGTGGTAATGAGTTAATGATTGATGTGGTAAAATTTTCTTGGAGCTGGTGTACAACTAAACATAACAAGCTAGAAGCCTAGAGTTCTGTCTAAGAGCACATAGTCTTTATTTCAAAAGGTCATAATTTGGCCACTTTTCAAACTTACTGGTCATTAAATTGATACTTAACGTTTTTAAAATTGCTGAGAATCTTACCCTGTAAGATTCCTTTAGTAAGTGACTTAAGTGAGGGCTATCCTTTTTCTGCAAAGATGCCTTGTAAGTGAGTACGTGTCCTCCTGCATGCCTTGAAAGTAGGAAGCACAGGAGTTTTCCTAAGTAGCTGTGTGTGTATGGCCTGTGAATTTGCAGCTCTGTGGTTAGGAGAGGAATGAAGTAGACCTGAGTAGTGGCCACTGAGGTGCCGAGTCACGTCCTGTGGAGATGTGGAAGGGATTTTGTCACCACAGGATGGTTCATTTCAAAGCTGACTTACTCCAGATTTAAATAAGGTGAGACAATTTAACTGTGTAGAAAGAGGTGACTCATGGAAAATAATGTTCTGAACTGCGTTTTTGTACGCACGTTCCTTTTCGTTATAACTGAACTGTAACAAAGAAAGATTAAACTAAATCTCTCAGATAAGAAGGATTTACTTTGCACATCTGGCTCTCAGTTTTCCTCAACAGCTATAATGAGTAAAAAGCCTAACCCTAAATTAAATATGTTTTGCTTAAAGTGTCTGAGTTTATCAGTGTAGCGTAGCAGTATGCTGTTTTATTGTAGCTCTAAGATTCTTTTTTCACCAGGACTACTGGAGGAAGAATTGTATATTTGTGAAGTACAAGTCTTTGTTACTTTGGAATTTTTTCCACTTGTTCTTTCTCACATTCAGCACTGGATCATAGCATCACTGTCTAAAATTTCTTAGGTTTTTCTTTATGGTTTTATTTATGTTCCTGGGCTTGCTGTAATAATATTCTTGTTTATTCCCTTTCTGTTCCTGAGTGCCATTGTGAGCTAGGTATCTAGATTCTGGAATTCCTGACTGAAATATATATATTAAAAAAATATCAAAAAACTAATTATTTAATACCAAGATAAAGTATTAATAGGATGTTGTAACTGAGCTGCTTAATTTTTCCCTATTCAAATAATATCAATTATTTTCTTACAGAGAAGCAAACACAATCTTCAGAGGCAATTCATTAGCAACTCGGTGTGTAGATGAAATGATGAAAATAGTGGGGAAGCACTACCTAAAGGTTACTTTGAAACCTGTTATTGATGAGGTAGGTTATCCTACTGAAACTGTTTTCAGGATTCTTAAGCCTTTGGGATATCCTGTGTCTTTGATATATGTTCTTCTTAAGGCTCCCTGAGTGGTAGTAATCTGTCAGGTTGGGGAATTGTAGAGGAGGGTTAAATTAAACAATAATCAGTTTAGTGGGAGGAGCTGCTTTTTGTTATTTGTGTTCCAGATGCTTGAAAATGAACAGTCAATGACAGTTGCTTCAGCCTCTGACACGTTTCAGAATTTACCCACATGATGCTTTATGTGTTTGACCCATGTAAAAAGGCACACACAAAATTGAGGATGATTATTGCATGCTGTTATGGATAGTTAGAACCTATTTGGAGTTTTACCCCTAAATCTAGGGCAGAATCTGGTTTTAAGTAGGTGCCTTTCCATGTTTTCTGTCTGAAAAATTGAACTCCTATAGTTTTGTTTGTTTCTTTCAGATCTGTGAGTCTCCTAAACCATGTGAAATAGATCCCATCAAATTAAAAGAAGGGGATAATGTAGACATTAATATGGTGAGTTTCCTAATGTGTTTTTCCTAATTTAAACTTTCTAAAGATCTGATAGAAAATCATTCTAAAAAGCATCTCTGTGTAATGGAAAACGAGTAACTTATGGTACCAGTACAATCCGCTGATTCCACAGTAAACAAAGGGGAAGTTGTATTTTCTTAACCCTGTTTATGTAAGCAGCAAAGGAAAAGTCCAACCGAAAAAGTAACGAGGAGGAGAAATTAAATAGAAGATTGCAGTTGTCCTTGATAGTTTGTTGGGTGTTGTAATTTCTGGTGTTCTGTACTCAGTATCTAGATGATGAAGCACCTACTTAGGACTGCTTTAACACTTTTCATTAAAGTTTTGCTTGAGACTTGCCTGTCACCAAAGGATGACGTTTAAGGCAATAGTTGCTGCAACAAACTAACTGAACATTCACTGGGTATGCACTGGAAGTGATCCTTCCTTGTAACGTGTTGTCAAATTACAAAATCATGTTTCATTATAGTTGTATATTGCCAGACACTGCTTATATACTTTCTTGTAAGTGAATAACATTAAACTGTCTCTTAACACGAGTAAGCCCATATAGCTATTATGAGGATTTAAAAATATACACTGTAGTAAAATACATAATTGGATAGTTGGGCAGTGTTTTGAAAAAAGGAACTGTAATGTTATGTTTGCATTCAGGGAAAAAATCATGCAAATGAAAATGTTAATGGTCTGAAAAAATACCTTTTTTCATAATTGCAGGAAAATCTACGCTATTATGTAGACAAAGTATTCCGTGAAATTGTGCGGTCAAGTATAAGTTGCCCTACCCTAATGTGTGATGTTTTTTATTCCCTGAGGCATCTGGCTGCCAAAAGATTTCCAAGTAAGTGTTCTCTAAAAACTTTTGAAAATGGTGTTCAGAGTAAAATACTTAAGTTCTGCAGTTATGGGCATTGTTAAAATTCTTGCCCTGTCCAAAGCTGTGCCCAGAACTTCTTGCCATGACAATCAGGCATTTGTTTTTCTGTCAGTTTGTAACTTACAGTAAAGCCTTGTGGCCAATCAGCAAGAACTTCGTATTTTTTGATACAAAAATGTAGCAGGTCAGAAATACTGCAAGACAGCAGCAAATAAAAAGTCACCAACAAAAGTATGAGATAATAGAAGAAAAGCACAAAAAACACAGGAAATGATTTAGTTGAAAGACATGTAAAATTTGGAATAGCTGATCTGTTTATTGCTTTTAAAGAAGCAAGATGTAAACTCGAAAATAAATTTGGTATTTATGTCTTAATGACATGAACTGCAACTGTGTTAATTATGAGTAGCACATTCATAACTTACGTGAAGTTAACTTTACTGCTACCGTAGCTTTACTGCTTATGGGTAGTTTTGAGGAGAGTGGATGGCGTAAAATACTTAATGCATTTCTAATGTGACCAGTATGAGGACAGTTTTATTCTTTCCGAATAGTTTTAATATCAGAATAATGTGATGGGTCTGAATATACTCGTATACTTAAGTCAATTAAAATCTGAAACGTCGTATAATAAGCCACAAATGAAGAACATACTTCTCATAATCTGGAACCCTTCTCTGATTTATGTTTATCATTGGAACTGATACCATAAATTCCTCTAGTTAAGACGGTCCTTTCAGAATAGCTAACTTCCCAGACAGATCAGATCGAAGCGGTCGTTAGAGTAACAATGTCATCCCACTATATTTCCCAGTATAAAGGTGTAAATATATGCAAAATAGTAAATGAGAGAGTCCTCATTTACAGCATCAAAATTATATAACACCATGGTTGTATGAGGCAACTCAGAATTGGAGTTAAAGTTGTTCATATGTGTTGACTGCATTTGCTGTGCAGCATTAATGTATTTGAGTTGCTCAGTGATGAGCTTTACAGGTGAATAAACCTGACAGCCCTAGAGCTTAAAGGCAACTACTGCAGTATTTTCTCTTTCGGTTCAAGGTGCATACAGCTGTACCGAATCAACACTGTGTATGTAAATGCTTGCAATAATCTCATCGTTCCTAATAGTGGAGCTGATGAACCAGTTTTATGAGAACAGAACTTCTTTTCAGAGAAATAATCCCTCCATTTTAAGCAGAACATCTCTTACCATGATCACCTTTCTCATTTCATGCACTTCATTGATTTTTCTATTCTGTTTTAAAATATAAATGTCTCCTCTGATGTTATCTTCTTAAGAATTTTTGTGTTGACTGTCTTCATTATTTCCTATTAAGTTTAGTGCATGTTACATTTCATGGTTTTTCTCTGCAGATGACCCTCATGTACAGTATTCTGCAGTGAGCAGCTTTGTGTTTCTTCGTTTCTTTGCTGTAGCCGTAGTCTCACCTCATACTTTTCATTTACGACCTCACCATCCAGTAAGTTTTGTGAAGATTTGTTCTGTTTTATTTGTAACTGTCAGATCTGTTTATCTGGGAAGGCGTAAGTTACTTTCAGTGGGTCTGTAAGTGGGAAATAAGATTACTAAATGTCTCTAGGTTGAGTTTTCAATTTTATACCTCACTGAAGGAACTAAGACATTTACAGTTCTTTCAGCATCAGATTTCTCAATCTTATGAGGTTTTCTTAAGTGATGTAGAAGAGCTATTGAGATTAAAGACGCTGTGTCTTCTTTGAGAACGTGCTTTGGTTTGAATAGCACCATCGCTGAGGGTTCTTTAACACATATGTCTAAACTGCATTGGTTCCCTCCACGTGGAAGTTAAATATCCACATGCCACTTCTACTTTTCGAAAAAATTTCTATTTGTGACTTAAACAGAGGTGGTAGAGTTATCCAATAATTGGTCTGTGTATTTATTCTGGACTCCACTAGTTTCATTGGGTTGCCAAATCTTCCATTTTTAGTTTTCAAATTGTCAAGTAGGTGTTCAGTTTGGAGAAGAGAAGGCTCTGGGGAGATCTTATAGAGGCCTTCCACTACCTAAAGGGGGCCTACAAGAAAACTGGAGAGGGACTTCTTACAAGGGCATGTAGTGATAGGACAAGGTAATGGCTTTAAACTAAAAGAGGGTAGATTTAGACTAGACACAAGGAAGCATTCTTGACTAAGAGAGTGGTGAGACACTGGAACAGGTTGCCCAGAGAAGTTGTGGATGCCTCGTCCCTGGAAATGTTCAAGGCCAGGCTGGATGGGGCTTTGAGCAACCTGGGCTAGTGGGAGGTGTCCCTGCCCATGGCAGGGGAGGTTGGAACTAGATGATTTTTTAGCTGCTAACCCAAACCATTCTATGATTGTATAATATGCATTAAAAAATAAAAATTTCAAAGACAGGAATATGGAGATAAGGAAAAAATACTGTATTATTTTCACAAAATACGTATGAAATCTTCTGGTCTAGAGGTTATCTTTTTTGGCTTATTTTATCTACTTATATGTGTTCTGCTTTCAAAAGAAAAAAATCTACTTAAATTCATTCCTTTGATGTTATCCAATTTGTTGAGTAAAACGATTACAGGATTTTATCACTTGTGGGTTAAATGTTTTAAAGGGAGCAGCAAGGCCCCTTTCTGTGCCTGTGTTTGTAAGCCTGTACTAAAATGCCAGCAGTGAGGTACCAAACAAATTGGGCAAAAGCCTTAAAGACAAAGTTTTAAGTTCACTTTGTATTATGAAAACTTCTACCAGTTGTTGAGCAACAGTCATTGTGTTTAGTTTTGAATAGTTTGGCAGCATTAGATGTCTAGCAGGATTTGAGGGTTTTGAGATGTTTTATAGGTAAAAATATTTTTCCAAGTACTAATATTAAATTCTAACACTAGTGAGTCAAATATTAAACACTGTGCAGAAGCTTATAAAATATACATATATTCACAAAGCACAAGTACTAAAAAAGGACAATGTTGCATATGCATTTCTTTTTGGGCAAAGAAGGAAGGGAAAGAAGATGTATCATATTTACTACATAGCGTAATATAATAATTTTTGAGACATTTTTCATTTAAATCAAGGTTTTACCTGGAATTGAATAAAAATGTGACTTCTGAATTTTGTTTATTTTAGGATGCACAGACTTCTAGAACATTAACTCTTATATCAAAAGCCATCCAGACTTTGGGGAGTTGGGGAAGTTTGACCAAAAGCAAACTTGTAAGGCTACTAAAATTCTTTTTCATTTCATAGACAACATTCTTTGAAAGTTTATTTATGTCAGTATACCTTTTCTTGCAGTCAAGTTTCAAGGAGACATTTATGTGTGAGTTTTTCAAAACATTTCAAGAAGAAAAATTTACTGAATCTGTTAAAAAGGTACCTTTCAACTAGATTATTTTTTTAATGGTCGATGTGTTTGTTCAGTGTTAATTATTAGAAGGTTATGCTATTGTTCAGTCTTCTAACAGAAGAATTGTGGTCCATTTCAGAGGTTAAAAAAAAACAAACACAAAAGCCACACAGTTGAGTACACAAGAGCTATACGTAATGGACTAAGCTAATTTAGTTTAAAAAAAAATTACTATTTTTTGAAACAGACTTGGTTAGATCTGCTGTCTAGGAACTAATTAAAGAAATCCTGTGTGGCTTATGGGCATGCCATTTTACATTGTTCCAAGTCCCTTCAATATATGTTCATTTCATCTGTTGCATAAAATAATTGTTCAGTTTCAGGGGAAACTGTACGTGTATATTTTCAAAATAGCTTTTGATTGTTCTTTGTTTCTGAATAGTATATATTCTCTGTGTATTTTTCCTTAAGTTCCTAGATGATGTTTCCTCTACTGAAAGTAAAGAGCCCAGTGGTCTGAGTGAGCCAGTACATCTAAAAGAAGGGTAAATACGTCTTGAATCTAGATCATGCAAAACAGAATTGACTTCACCATTTTTCTATTAATACCAACATCAGATTAATCTCATTAAAATGTTTGACATACTGTAGAAATTACGATATTTGTAATTTGTGATAATTCTTTGTTAGTTTGCAGAATTAGTGTAAACCAACAGCTGTAAACTTTCATAACTCATCTTTTAAGTACTTAGAAAAAAATAATTAAAATCTATTAAAAGCCTGTCTACATTTCTATTACAATTCAGTAATGTGTGCTTTGTGATGGTTTATTCAGGATTGTGAACTTGTATTTTAAAAGAACGTATTAGTTTAATTTAGAATTACTTTGCATGCTGTTTAAGCCCAGCCAGCTAAATGTTCTGCCTTAAAGTAGGGGGGAAAATTACCCTGTAATAAATGATATTAAAAACTCTCCAGAAGACTAATGGTTGTATTTCATTTGATTCTGCCTTTACAGAGAAATGTACAAAAGAGCTCAGGGAAGGACTCGGATTGGTAAAAAGAATTTCAAGAAGCGGTGGTTCTGTCTAACAAGTAGAGAATTCACCTACCACAAACAGCAAGGTAAATATTGTTTATTTTACAATTATTTTTATTTTCTCAATATTTTGTAAGTGTTTGCATCTGATTTGTGCTTTTTAAAATGCATAATTTTTTTCTTTTCCTAAAGTACATATGATATGTCTTAGTTACCTTTGCCCTGGTTACAGCATGCTTCTATGATTCATGTACATTTTCTCACTAATAAAAAGGCACATTTTGAGAACTTAACCTACAGTATCAGTGCACTGAGGTTATAAATCAGTTTTCTTAAAAATCACTTCACTCATTTATTTACAATTTTTCACAGATAAAGAACCAATTTTCACTATTCCAATCAAAAACATCCTTGCAGTGGAAAAACTTGATGAGAGCTCCTTCAACAAGAAAAATGTGAGTCAAAAGATACTTTATATGTAACTCCTGGTGTGTTCTTTACATAAAATATTATAATTAGCTTATAGAGTTACTGAAACCCTATTACTGAACTCTTCAGCAAAAAATCTTTGTTGGATCAAGAATAAAATCTATATGCAGCTTTTCCAAGTACTCTAAACATGGGACTTAACCTGGAGATTTGAATCTCGGCACCAACTTTTCTGTCTGATTTTATGACTTCTGCCCCCTTTTCCAAATTTCTGAAATGAAGGTTAAAACTACTGTGACCTTATCACAAAGCACTTTTATGTAAGGTATTGGTAGCATGTATTATATTATGTTCTAGAAATGTAATGTTACCAAACTTCTATTTATTCCTTTTCCAGTGAACTTTCTATGATACCTTCATCAGCTGAGAGAGTTGCCTATGCTCACAGGCTCATTCTGCACCTCTAACACATCAGTATTTCTGTGTTACTTCAACCAAAAATTCTGAGGCAGTGTTAAAAATACAGCTGTTACTTAGGCTGAGGATGGCTAAAGAAGAGGCTTCTGGGAATCTTCTGTTACTCACTGGATATCATGCAGGAAGTCTTAGGTCACATGTAAAGATACATGAATGCAGAGGACAGAGAATGCATCATGTTCTAATTCTTTAAGAATTAATTTATAGATGAGGAAATGGTGTGGGTGGAATACAGGGAGCTGTTTTGTTGTTGGTTTGTGGGGTTGTTTTTGTTTCTAAATAGGGCTGTGTAGTAAAACAAAAGAAGTGAAAAGTCATCTTTTCTCCATTGTCACACTTTCTGTCTTAATTTGGCTTTGTTGAATTGCCTGAGCTTTGAAATCTATTTTGACATATTCAAAGTTACTCAATAGCTGGATTTTTTTTACTGAGCAGAATGATGATGTGTTCCTTCTACAGATGTTTCAAGTACTACATGGAGAAAAGCCACTCTACATCCAAGCAAATAACTGTGTAGAAGCTAGTGAGTGGATAGAAGCTCTTTGCCGGGTGACAAGATGCAACCAGAAGAGGCTGAATTTTTATCATCCTTCCGCTTTTCTGAATGGGAACTGGCTTTGCTGCAAGGCTACGATAGAGAACACAGTGGGCTGTGCTCGTTGCACTGCGTAAGTTGCTTCTCTGCTGAAAATACATATGCTTTGTGGGACAAATAATATATGAATCACTGTACAACTTGAAAATCTGAAAGCAAGGCTTTAGCAAGTTATGCTACTAAAAACATGCCTTAGTAAAATTCCAGTACTTCAGGCTTTATTAGTAAGGCTATTACTTCGTCGTCTACCATATGAAATGAAGGTAGCTAATTCAGCATGTAAATCAGAAATGGTTGATTTCTTTCCACACAGAGTAATAGATTCAATAGCTCAAGTTCATTCAGATGCCAAGCTGAATGCAGAAGTGTGACACGCCTAGGTCATCTGTATGAAATAATTGGAATACCTTGCTGCAAAGGGCTCAGCCTGGAAGTCTTTTTCCCTAATGACATTGGCTTATTTCATGCAGTCCCTTTTTTATTTTAACCTCACCTATTTTAAAACAGAGTGTACTAAGAAAATCAGCTAAATCTTAGATGTAGATTCTGACAAATTGTTTGGATTTTGTAGGTGTGCTAGGGAAACGAATAATGTATTAGAATGCGTTAGTGGCTTTCTTTAAGCTGCTGATTTCTGAAAACAAACAAATGCTTTGATCTTTTTGAAAAATAAATTTATCCTTACCTGGATAGGTTGCATAAATTGCAGACTAAAGATCTCAATCAGTTCTACGTCATCAGTAATTCCTACAAGATAGCTTTCTGAAAATACATCTAATACTTTTTCCATGTTACTCAGTTCATTCCTATATTAGGTTTCTCAATAGTTCAAAAGATTCCCGTTACTAAATAACTTGGTAGGTTTTGTCTTTCTAGTTTTTTCAACTGTTCTGGTTTAGGACTGTATCTTGTCCTTCTGTTCTGGTTACCTTTCAAGAACAGAAGATATTAAATAAGTGATTAATTGTCATTTAATAACAATTAACCTTACTTTGATCTTTTTGAAATATTTTTCCTTGACATACTGAATAAATTCTATTGGAAAAAACGGGTTTTAGTATTGCTGTATTCATTGCCCTCAAAAGTGTTTATGCCCGTTTCTATAGAGCACTTGCATTGAATGCTAAGTTTTGTGTAGCAATTGTAAAGCTGTCTGTGAGTGTTGGACATGTTAAAAGGCTAAGTATAGTGAAACAGAATCATTTTTTACCTCCTTTCAAACCTTTCAAGAACAACTCATATTGACTACCTGTCTTTTTTCACCTTTTAGAGATGTTCCTGCTGATACTCAAATTGAGATTGATGGAGACAGAGAGGCAGAAAGAATTTACTCACTTTTCGCTATCAACATGTCTAAACTACAGAAGTTGGAAGGTACTCAAATAATATTTCAGAAGAATACTGATATTATTTAGCTCTAATTCTTTAGGCCCATAACATCAGTTTGATGTCTTAACAATTTACCTGAAAATAATAGAAAGTAGAGACATAGATTATATTTTTGGTGTCTTAGTGCTCTGGTTTTGAACATTCTTCAGTCATTTCTTTACAGTGGACACGAGGCACGCACATTGTTCTAAATTAATTTATGTATAAGAAATATCTTGAATAGGCTAAACAGAGACTGCAACTCTAGTCGGTTGTTCTGTCTTTGCTCTCCTTTTCCTGAGTGTGGAGTGAGTTCTGTTGAACATGGTTGAGTTCCAAGAAGGCGTTGGTCTTCTGTTAATGTGATCAGGAGCGAGCTGGATACACAAGATGCTGAACACGACCAGCAGAGAATAAGCCATAGAACTGTAAATAATGCTCTTAACCCATTTTATGTATAAGCTAGAGTAACTTCACAGTTCAGAATTTCAGAATTGCCGTTTACATGAGAGTTAGATCTGCTTGTTAATTATCAAAGTTTTAATTAGGATAACTGTGGTAATTTTTGTAGAGGCTTGCGGAAGTATAGCAGTCTATCAAGGTCCACGGAAGGAACCAGATGATTATTCAAACTTCACAATTGAAGATTCTGTAGCAACTTTTCATACAATTAAACAGATCATAGATATAGTAGAAAAGCTGAATGAATCGCATGAAAAATACCGAAAGAAGAGATCGTCTAGTGCTAAATATGGTAGTGAGTAAGTATCTTACGTAATCTTGGCATATGTAAATGTGTATTTTTCTGAAAAAATAAGTCACAGAAGAAGACTGGGCTTGTTTAAGTAGAGGTAATTAAGCTAAAAGTAGATTTTGACAACACAAAGAATTGAGAAAATAAGGTACATAATTTGTAGTAATGCAGCTTTTTACCAGTTGTTAGAAGTTCCTCTGGGGTGGGATTCATTTGTGTTTCTGTTGAAGGGGGTACAATGTGTCTGCTGTTTCCTTGCAAGTTAACATCTGAAGTGCACACAAAATTTATCCCTAACTGTCTGCCTAGCTTCTAATTTTTTCCAAATTCCATATTTCAATTAAGAAATAATTAAACTATGAAATTACATAAAACTGTAAAGACTAAACCGCACGAATGTATCTTTCATGCAGTGTATTTCCTGTTTATAATTCACTTGCCCTGCTGTATGGTAAATCCTGTTTCTGGTGAAGTTAAAAAAATCTTTTCTTTGGAGGACATTGTTGTTCCAAAAAACATTCTTTCAGTTCTCCTCAATCCTGGCTGGTATCTGTGGAACACCACTAGCAAGTTTTCTGATTTCTTCTTTGCGTCAATAAGGCTTGATTCACCAGAAAAAAAGAATGCTCAAACCACAATTTGGTTTGCGTAGTTTAGTATTTGACCCAAGCTGTTTAGAAAAATTTACTTTGATTTAGAAGGTCTCACATGAGAGTTTGTGAGGTTTTCCGCAAATCACGGAATTTCACAAGTAGTGGTAGAAATTAGTCAAAAAAATACAGGTTTGCTTAAGAAATTAAATTGTATGATGAGAACTAGAAAGCAAATGTTAACCTTAAAAATATTTACATGTGATTTTTTTTTTTTCCCCAGAGAAAATCCAATTGTTGGAAAAGTTTCCTAACCAAAACAAGCTGTGGAACGCTTGGATGAAAAAAGAAACTGGAAATGTTCTTGAGTGTTTTGGGGTTTTTTGTTTTTGTTTTTTTAAATTCATTATGTGCATTTTTACAAAGTATTTAAGAATGAACATAAATGCTAGTTGTGTTGACAATCTATTTAATATTTAATAGAAAAATATCTACTTGGAAATCTGGTCTTAAGGTTTATTCTCGTTTTGCTGAAGAACTTGAAGTTCTGAGTTCTTGAAGTAATAGGTGTGAATAAATCTAACTGTTGTTTTGCTATTGTTATCTTATTAGAAAGAACTTTGTAAACAAATAAGCTTTTTAATGGAAGAAAATCCACACAGCATTTGTTGGTTGGATTACATCTCTCAATACAAACACTGCACACTTGCATGAGTTTACCATGAGTGCCTGCCCTGCTGATACGGATCTTGAAATAGAAATCCCAAGATACTATGACATGGAAAAGATCTGAAGCTTCACACTCAATTCATTTTATTTTTTTCCTTGTATTAGGTGTTGTCAGGACTTGATTTCTCTACAGCTGAAGTCTTACAAAATCTTGCAGTATGCTGCAAATAATCTGGACAACAGATACCAGTGTTAGTCATGTTTTTAAATACTAAAGAAGAAGAAATCAGGGAACTTATGTTGTACCTCTTGTTTACATTTGGGGTGAGTAATATATGGAATGACATTAGACCACTATCTATATTTTCTTCAGGATTTTTTAAGGTACATATTTTTTCTTAATCTAAAAAAAAAAAAAAAAAGCAGGGTAGCAACATTCTTTTTAAATAAGTTTGCCTACAGATAGTAAAACTTAAATGTGAATATATTGTGGTAAGTACTGATCAATTTACATCATCCCATGTATGATTTTATTTCTTTTTTTATAAAAAGTAATAACTAGGTCCAGCTCACCTTTTGACTACAAATCTAATAAATAATCTCTATTATAATCACTCAAAGCACTTTAGATATCTGGACTATCCCAGATTATTTTTAGATACTTTGTAGTATCTGCTTGTTATGATCAGTTGAATGATCAACATTGTTTTGTCTTTAAGCAATGCTTCAGTGAATATTTTTATATCTTTAGTTATATGGATTTGTACTTGCCACTTAACACAATCTCAAACTGGCGTTCTTTACTTTAGTAAGATTAATTTTTGCTCACTTCATCTGAGAAGTTAGGTTTGTGCTGAAAGAACATATATGTATATAACCAGGAAGAAGCAAAGGTATTACTGTGGCAACTTTGCTTCATCAGTATTAAATATAATGGTACTCCTTGAAATATTATTTTTAATAATAACTTTATGTGGTACTTTTATTTTTGGAGCATTTGCTGTGGGGTCTTTTGTTGTTGTTTTGTTGATTTGGGGTTTTTTTTTACAATCATGATTTGGCCAAATTAACTAGGAATGGAACTTACAAATAGAATAGAAATCCACAATGCTTGAAACAGTAAGCTGTTTAAATTACTATACATTTATTATACTGTTGTAGGGAGGCTTTCTGTGATAGAAGCAAGTTGGCAGGACAGGATTGAAATCTTTTGGAATGAATGTAACTTGTTAGAATAACTATTTGATTTAATACCAGACAAACTATTTTAGAATATCCAGGATTCAGTACTAGTGTCTGCAACGTCACAATCATGTTATCACCTCAGCTGTTTTTGCCTTTTCCTTTTTTACACATTTGATGTATTCTAAGGGACTTTTATTTGCCCACAGTTAAAACAGGGTGGGGGTTGGGGGATATACAGTAATGCCAAGAAATGTCTTTTGCCAAAGTAGAGTATGATTAATTGCCATTAATAAAAAGCTGCCATTAAACAAAGTGGAATGTGGTTGAGTGTCAAAGTTAGGTTTTGCTGTATATGGATTAACCCTGTGGCAAAGTGTCTGTTCCTTGGAGCCATTTTCTGTTGTTTTCAAAGTCAAATTTATGAAAAATTAAATTGTATACTCTTACAACATTTTTAAAAAATATGCACTTTTTTGCTTTCGTACTGGAATATCTAGGAAAAAAACAAAGGCCATTGAATATTTGTGACCATTAAGATTTGATTTCTCATTTTATAATGATTTAAAATGCAGTAGATCTTCTAGAATTAAATTAGGTACAAGTAGGATGATTAATAATAAAAGTTGCCTTCATTTTGATTAGTCTAGAAAGATGATGTTATTAGTAATTAGTTCTGTTACGATTGTAAATTATCATTAGTTTTAATTTGTATTATGATGATGTGTTGTTGAATGTATTTTTATTTAAATTTTATTTTCTTATCAAGACATTAAAATGTTTTGTAACATTGCTTGAGAATAACTCACAAATAAATTACAACAAACTTGAGATACACTGTGTGTTTATTGTGAGGTCTGACTCCTTAAAATATTAGCATTTATCCGAAGACTGAATTAATAGAGGTTTACATACAGGAGCTGTGTATGAATAGAGAAATCTAGTTGGCAAGAAAAAAACCCGAAATGAAGTTAAGGGATCTTGTGTGGTCACCTACGGCGATGTTACATTCTAACTAAGATTGATGGTTGGAGAGAGAAGTGATAGTTGATCATTTGGCATAACAACATGCATAGAAGCCTTGGTAATTTGACAGTTTTTAAAATGTTTGGAATGACTGGTCTGATGTATTGAAGGATATCCAGTACTATGTTACTAGTGTTATATATGACTAATACTTCTTCTTGCTTACTGATTTGTCTTTCATTACCTGTCCTGTGTACTGTTACTGGCTATATAATTTTTCAGACCTTTTAAAATATATTGCATATGGAAGAATAATCTTTCCTTTTCTCAGTCTTCTTTCTTTATGTAATCTGGGCACTTTTTTGCCACACTCTCTCCCCTCCTATGCTTATGGGCATTTTTTATGTCATAATTTTGTACAACCATGTCTTAATGTCTTGAGATGTTTTGTTTCCTCATTCAGAGAGCTGACCTGTTGGCCTTTATTGCTGGTATGGAAGCTGCTGTTAGGAGTTACAGTGCAAACCTTCCAGTCATTTTGGAATTAATTTTGATTAATTCTGAGGTAAGCTGTAGTAAGGCCCAGTCTGAGCAGTCGCTACATTCATTTGTGGAGATCAGAAAGCAGAGGAAGTTAAAGATTAAATTGGAAGTACAGGACAAATTTTTTTTCCTGTGGACATTAAAAAAATTCTGTGATGATTATTATAGCAGAGTGATCTGTTCTTTTCACCGCTAATATGCTACCTTATCTAATAGCTCCATTAAGCTGAGTTTTCTCTACACCATGGCATGAGAAGGGCATTCCCACTTAAGATCTGTGGCTTCTGATCTGATCGTGCTTTCAAGTTGTGGGCCAGGCTATCGATCATAGGTGCGTAAGGCATCTGCGTAACTAGATGTAACTAGAAAGTTCTTCCTAGGACTCTGGATTCCTTGAAAATCAATGTGCTAGTTTCTCACAGAGTTCTATACGTCTTTGCCCCCCACCATATATGCGGATGACCATAGTGAGAAAATGCATATTTACAGCCTATACATAGGTAAGCATATGTATTTGTCTTCATATAGTCTACCTATAGACTATGTATAGTGAACAGAATTAATAATATCTGGAAAATTAAGTGTTTAAAAGATATTAACTCCTGCTCATTTGTATGTATTCTAAAAGTGTGCAACATCAACTCTCGTGTGATAAGGACTGATTTAATATTGCATTTAAAAAAGCACACATACGGAATAAAAATTAGCCCAATAAGCAACAGCTCCCAGTAACAAAAAGAGAGCAACTTCCAGTAGAATGGACAAATACATACAATTTGCTTAAGATTAAAAAATAGTTACAGAAGCATATTTAACTAAGATTTATAGTATTTATGGAGGTTAAATAAACCAGAAGACCTTCAATAGCAGTAAGGAGACTGTATGTTACTGTGTTCAGCTGTGATGAGGCTGCTGCTGGAATACTTTGTCTTTTCCCGAGATTCAGCAATATAAGCAGCTGTTTAAAAAAAAAAAAGTAATTCAGATTTTGAGAGTAGAGCTATAAGAACTAGGAATATAGACTGTAATTTAGCTAAATTAGTTTTAAAATGTAAGTTTAAAAAGTCACTTTATGAACGTAAATCAAGGATAGAAATTTGATAATCAGTTGCTCCACAATCAGAATAAGGTTTAAAAAGATCAAGTGGCTGCAGCGTTCAGGAAATGCATATGCTTTGTAAGAATGGGGTTTTTTAAAAGGAAAAAAGAAGTATTAGACAACCTTACTGAATAGCTTTTAAAATATTCTTTACATTTATTAATGTTTATGCAAAATAACAAAATTCATCCATATATGAATTTTAATACAATGTTTCATAGAATTTTATGACTAAGCTTTTTGACTGTTTGAGGTAATAATTATTTTAGCGTAATTACTATTGCAAATGCTGTGGCACTTTTATATAAAGTCTAGTTAACAGTTTCTCTTTTCACTGAAGAGGATATAAATCTTTATTCTTATTTTATAAACATTAATTATATATTTTTTTAATCCAGTCAGACAATTCAGTTTGCTTTAAGGGACTGTGATTTTGTTCCCCACTTTCATCCTCTATTTTTGGTCATTCTTCCTACACAAGGAAAAAAAGCTGAGAGAATCATAGAACAGCCAAAGTAAATCTACTGTGTGACTTAATTCAAGACTGAAAGGTAAAAATCTCTTACCTGGTTCCTCTGAAATAGCAGTGTAGAAGATTTTGGCTGTGGTTTCTTAAGAAATGCAAGAAATGCTTTGCTCCAGGTTGGTGTTTCAGTGACACACTCTGCTGTCAGGGAGCAGAGAGAGGAGGTGGTGTTTGAGGGATGTATGTGTATATATAACAGAAAGCTTCAAAGCCAGCCCAACTGGTGTTCCCACAGTGTTTCCCTCCCGGGTCAGCGTGTGGACACCATACCTACTGAAGGGTTACTTCAGTGGCTGGAGAAGCAGCTCAGGGGTGGGAGCTCCGCGGGGTTTAATACCGCCTGCTCAGCATTGCCTTCTCCCAGACACCATGACGTTGTTGCTAGGTGATACAGAAACAAGCCTTCATCAGCTGGCAAAAAGCTGGCAACAGAGGTAAAATTAGTAAGAGGGGAAACTCCCCTATAAAAAGTGATCCACAGTAATGCTCGGACCTGACATTTATGTTTCATCTTTCATCCTTAGGCATTTAAAGTATTTGATAAAAGAAGGGCAAGTATATACAATTTGGTCTCTTCTTTCCACGCTGGGCGATGTCAAGGTGCTGTGTATTGTGTAGCAATGGAAATTTAAACACCCGAGAGGAAGGAGTACTTCCCTGTAGTTTCTGTAACTAAAAAGTATTTAAATGATGCCAGAAACAGGCAAAATGCTTAGTCAAATATTTGGTGATTTTAATCATCTCGAGTCGTGAACTGACGCCCCAGTGTAAGCTGAGAGGTTTGTACAAGTGTTTCCTCCATATGATAATGATGCAATATAGCTCATCATTTACCTCGCAACCTGTATTTAGTCCTGTACCTTTCCTTCTCTCACCTTTTCTCCTTCTTTTGCTGATTTACCCTAGAATAAATGAGACCAAACACGATGCAGATTCTTATTAATTTTACAAGTGTCTTCAAATTGGGACAGAAATAATCCTAGTCCTGGATAGGAGATTTTAAATAAAGCATTAAACTGTACAAATGGAACAATACAAGCATGAGTTCCAGTACTCCTGGAAAAACTCCATAAAAGATCTAACTTTTTTGAATGCAAAGCATACAATGATTTCTGTAACAACCAAAATAATACACCTAGCTTCCTCCTGAGTCGTTGATTCAGATTCTTGACAAGTCTTTCCTGTCACACCATTATGTCATTGTTTTGGTTTGGGTTTTTAAAAATTATTTATGTATATACTTGAATTGTATATACATACATCTTGTCCAAAATCTAAAAGTAGAAAGTTGGGTTAAAGTCAAAAAAATCTGTTGAGTGATATGGCACAGGACATAATGTCTGCGAATGTGAATGATGAGAAGATAAACTTCACTTACACAACACCTTCCAGTAATTTAAGCATGTGAGTAAAGGGAGTTTCTGTAAGGCAAGTTTCTGTGCAGCTTCCCTTCCTTTTTTGGTTGTTGGGGTTTTTTTGGATTGGAGGGCAGGATTTGCTAACAGTAGCTTATGGGGTCTATCCTGATCCTAGGCAAGTTCAGAGTATCAGTGAGAGGGTAAAAATGTTAAGTCATGCTGCACTACCTCACATGGATTTAAAGGAGATGTCAATATTTCAAAATTGGTAGGGGATGTGCCCCCTCATATCAGCAAAACAACATAACTTGGTTTTCAGTTTTCAATTCAGAATGCAGTTCCATTCTCAAACAGATAACCTCAGTTGAAATATGCAAGATTTTGTCTTCACAGTTAATTTTTTAGAATTAATAAATGGAATATGAGACTAGCTTCTAACTTGAAAATCCACACTGTCCAGGGGAATAGTAATAGCTGAGGTTTACTCCAGAGTAAAATAATTGGCAAACAAGAAATTAGTGTAGAATTTGATGAGGTCTTTGTGGGAGATGGATGAGATGAGATGGAAGGGGAGATGTCCATTTGTTTCACTTACTGAGTAATGCACAGTGCATTTAAGAATCTGAATTACTGGTACGTCTCTGTCTTTGAACTAATGCCTGGATTTCTATAAAGTTCATGCCAGATTGCATACGTATACAGCAATACAGGGAAAATGGTGGCGATAGACTTGTTTAAACGCCATTTGCTGCTCTGGGTAGAAATATATCCGTGTGATTTCTTCACTCCAGTCTCCATTCTAGTGAGATTCCCTCCAGTGTAAAAGCAGTATGCAATTTATTCCATAAACACAGTATGTTTCACAAATTTCTGTTTTGGTTTCTTTTTTATTTCTGAATGTCCAAATCATGCTTCTCTTTCACAGAAACTGTGCATATTTTTATATTATACAATTTATAATCAATTAAATTTCTGCAATAATTCCACAGTGAAGATGCAGTGTAATTCATCAAGGACCGATTCTGCATTCTGATGTGCCTCCATGTCAAATAATTCTCATTTGAAGCTCCAAATGTTCAATGTATACATATTTTCAGGACTATTTTCCATTTTGGCAACTGCATGGGGCATCTTCAGTAAAACCTTAAGAACGACTACAGGCAGCAGCCAGTGTGCTGATACAGTGCTATTTCCTGTGCTGTCTTCCTCTATTGCAGCCCCACCGTCTGCCCTCAGCGAGGTCTCGGCTATAACCACAACAGGGTTATTAGCACTGGCCATTAATAGCACTGTTTAGCATATTCCTATTGGAAAAACAGCAGAGAGAGGCATAGGTGATCTAGAGTTTAAGAAATAGTTTTGGCACAGAACTACGCTTCAGTTATTTTCTTTGGCAGATAAATTGACACAGCTCTTAAGTGTTCTGATATATGTTAGTCTATTGACAGAACAAACAGTGAGTGTAATACTGCAATCCAGCACGTGCATTAGTTGGCCAAGATACACACATCCTTACATAACTGTTCTTTGCATTATCATAAAACTGACATTTCCATAACAGTTTTGTTATTAGTAAAAATAATCTTTGATTCTGTGTTTCAGAGTAAGCAAGCTGTGGAAAAAACAACAAAAAAATCTCAAAAAGTTGTAAGAGCAAAGAAGAAAGAAAAAACCCCCAAAACTCAGGTTTCCATTCTCAAAAGATTTCTGAAAATCTATGAAAAGCATTGAACATGCTTCCACCTACTGTCTGTGCAATACTCAGAGTTTAAAAAGGTTCGTAGAATATGAAAATGTTCTTACAAGGTAAAGATGCATCTGTATATTCATTCGACACGGGATTAGGAGTGTGAAAATAGGACTGTGTTATGGCAATTGTGTAAGTTGAGTGTCAAACACTTGGAGCTTCAAATGAGTATTATTTGACTTGGAGGCAGTCAGAATCCAGAATTGGTGCTTGATGAATTGCATTGCATGCTTACTCTGAAATTATTGCAGAAATCTAATTGATTATAAATTGTATCGTATAAAACAGTATTCCAAATGTGAGTATATCCACAGTTCCAAATTTGAGTACATCCACAGTATTCCAAATTTGAGTACATCCCCATCCACAGTTGCCAAACAAGTTGGGTTTTGCAGTTCTATAGTACAGAGTTGGCTGAGCAGCTGTAATCCTAGCTGAGCCATCACTCACTGGCCTGAAAGGAGCTTAGTTCAAGTTCCTATATTTAGATACTCAATTTGGAACATTTTCAGTAAAGTCTGAATGAGATAAGCCATTACAGTCTTCCTCTCACCAATCTAAAATAATGAGGTTTTTATTTACAGTTAAAAACAGTGACGAAGTACATCAGGAAAGCTCATTGAAAGAGCTAACATATTTTGTGCCATTCTCCCATGTGTGACATCCTTAATGTCTTGTGCCTGTAGGGAACAGATGAATTCTAGAGTGCCAGGACATTATTTCTCTAAAATGGCTTGAAATTTTTTATACAGTTCTTCAGGTGATAAAATAATCAAGAAAGCAATTATTAGTTGCGAAATGATTATTTTATTTCTATAAAGCAATATGGACAGAGTTAAACGTACCTGTATCATATTTGGTCTACAATTTTCACTGCTAATGTAAGTTCTGGCACCGCACGGTAAAAAGGCAAGTTTTATTTTTAAGAGTAGACAAGACAAAGCAAGCAAGGGAACACCAAATCAAAAGTTACCTCCTTTCTATTTTAAAAAAATTAGTTTTCAAAACATCTCTCATCCTAATACTGAAAATGGTGTTTCACATTTGCAATCTCTCTTCTATTAAAGGATTTCCTAGTCTTCTGGAATAAATCGGTAATCAGCCATCCAGCCTCGTTTTTAAAGCTTGGCACAGCTATCTGATGTAGATGCAGACCTGGACTAGTACTGGTACAGAACAGCAAAGATAAGTACTCTGGTTGGTGTGACTTTTCTAATAGTGAGACAGCAAATAGAGAATCAACTGATTTTTCTACAGTAAAAATGGGAACTGACACACATTTAAGATCGTGCCTCCAGCAGCAATAGGAGTGGGATTGTCTGGAGTCACTTGGCTTGGCAAACTGATGCTCGAAGTTCAGCCCAGCCACCCAAACCAGCGTGGACACACTGAGATTTCTGCAGTGGGGTCAGAGACTTGATAAATTGCAATGAACTGATAGGAAATGAAAGGGGTGTGATGGTGTGCACCTCCGCACGAGGCTCAGATCTGGCGCTAGACAAGAATTTTGCCTTTATTTTTTTGCTTTGTGGTAAGGTAAGGGTGACCCCCTGTGGGCTGTGCACATCTGTGCTGTCATGTTGCTCCTCCCTGCTGAAGCCGTGTGATGGGGTATGTTCATGTTTTGGGGCACATGGCTGTAGAAATCTAGACAACATACGAAAATAAGTGCTGCCCGTGAATCTAAAGGTGCTGAGAAAATGGTTGGTGTTGGGCACAGTCTGGTTCTCTGAAGGTGGTCGATGAGTTTGGTAAGGGGATGGGAGAACTTTGGTGCAAATGAAAGAGGTAGTGGTAGGTCCTGAGGAAAGTCAAAGACAGTGGGACTGTTTCTAACTCTAGTTCTTACAGCTTCATGAATATGTTTGTCCTAACTTTAAATAGAACATTGTCTCTTTATGGTTTAATTTTTACATGAATATCAACATTATTTAACAAACTTTCTTCAAAGTAGGCTTGAAGAGACAGGGCACTATGTTGGAAAAGTCAATTTTGTGTACTTTTCTTTGGGTAAAGATTAGGAAAGAAATCCAAGGTTCTGCTATCTTTTAAAATATTTATGTATTGTTTAGCTTTGTTCTTATCCACACTTGAAGCCCCAGTTTTTAAGACCCACGTGGTTGCATATATGTAAATACTTTTATTTTTGAATGTAACCAGCCACTTCACAATTCCCTTTTAGCTTTCTAGTTCCCTAGTGCTTCACCTGTCCTTTTCCTATTTTCTGCTGATTTTTAATTTTTTTTTTTTTTGGTCCTCTCACAAATTCCAGCAGGTAAATTCAGCCTATAGACTCAGACTCAGCTTTCAGCCTCCGGAAACCGTGGACTTTGAGGGGGCTGAAGGGGGGGATTTGGGGTCTCCCGCCGCCCCCCCCAAGCCCCGCTGGGGGC
>VXBO01014513.1:150991-189375 GCA_013400135.1 Rhinoptilus africanus
CGCGGCGGGGCACGGCCGGGCTGGCCGAAGTGTGTGGTGCTGCTGTGGGGGGGGTGTTTTTGGAGAAGCAGTTGTAGATGTTGATATAAATTCATTTTCCAGATCCGTTAATCCAGAGTCTCTAACACTTCTACCCGAGCCTCTTAATTACTAGCGAAGTGTAACACATATGAACGTACCAAAAAAATCTGAGATGTAAGGGGTCAGTTTACCTGGTTTTGAAATCTGGAGAATCTCTTTGAAAGCAGCCTCATTGTTGACTGGCGTTAGTGTGTTCTGACAATCTTTTACAAATAACGATATTTATTTGGGGTCTTTGAAAATTCTTTAAATTCTTTTTTTACTGTATCTCTATATCCAGTTTTTACTATTGTGCCGAGTCATCCTAGGCATAACTGACCCCTCGGTTGGGCTTGGTACAGTCTGGCACGACAAACGACCCAAGATTCCCTCCAGAGCACCTTGTTTTGTAGGTCCAGGAAGCATCCTGTAAATCTAGTCAGGTTTGGGCTTAACAGAAATGAGGCAAAATATGTAATGCCGTCATTTCTCATAAATGTTTTTACTGAGAACATTGTGTGGGAAAGAAAAGGCAAAAAGGTGTACTAGATGAGAAAAGATGCAGCCCAGACTAAAGTGGTGGGAGGTTCACCTTTTGCATAACCCTCTTTTGAAGATTGTGTGCTTCTATATGGTGAACAGAGACCACCCTGGAAATACGAAATTGGCTTCATCTGCCGTGTAAACTGTAAGTTTAAAAATGTGTTTCCCTGTTCTAGCTAACCTGTTACAGGGCAATGTAAAAAAGTCTTAAATGAAAAAATCTAACCCAGAGCCTTTATAAAACTTTTTTTCAAAAGGTTCATTTATAACTTTTCATAAGTAGACCAAGGGAGTACTTCTCATCTGAAACTAGCAGAAAAATCTGGGAACTATTTTTTGAGAACAAACCACATTGTTAAAACGTGAAACTTGATGATTACTGACTTCAGTTTAGCAATTTCATGTTGACCCTGCCAGACCCGGTCTGGCTCCTGTAGAGCCACTGCGTCTGCAGTAACCTTAGGTTGGAGACAGTGCCAGACTTAAGCTGGCACTTGTTGAAAATTTGTTTGATTTTGTGCAAGGGAGGAAAGTGTTAGCTGCCTTGATTTTCTACCATTTTAACTCCTTGGACCAACTATTTTAACTCTTTGGACCACAGAAGCACAAGGGAAGGAAGCAAAAATGCAGGGGTTAGGTGGGAAGGGCAGGATTGCAGCAGTACTGACTTAAATTTGCTCTAACGTTTCAGGCTGACACACTTAGGGTTGTGAAGCAGGAGTGGGGACAGCTTAACTTGGTATGGTTACAATAATTTCTGTCCTCAGAAATGCTGCTTCTCTGTCTGAAACTGCAAATCTAGGACGAGGATAGGAAAGCTGCTTTTTTTTTTTTTTTCAGTGACTGCTTGTCTGCCATAGCTTGCTGCCCTGCATATTGAGGTGGCCCCGGATCAGTTTGCTTTGTTGTACCATGATGCAAGTTGAAGCAGTTTGGCTGAACCTTCCCTGCAGCTTGGCCCTTAAATGCTGTGGAAATATACATTATCGGAACAGACAGACAACAGGAAACTATTTACTGCCTTACTTTTGTCTCAGTGAGGAAAGGGCAACTGTTTCAGAGTTTCTGTTAAACTATTACCTTTTCTGTGGAGGAGCTGACGATGTGTTTGCCCCCATAATATTGAACACTTTCTATTGTGCGTGGTGTGCGCACAAATGTCTGTGGCAGCCCATGTCAGGGCAAAGGATAAACAAAGGCATTTTTCCAATGTGTCTGTGTGTGACACAGTACTAAGCCTGGATGTTGTCGCTTCTCTGACTTAAGTCCTGAACCTGCCATCCAGTGCTATGACCACAGCCTGGAGTGCATACAGATGATATGCAGGTACTTATTAAGGAAAACTACTGTATAAAAAGTAGAAGGAGGTGGAGGTTGTGGTAAGAGATGTACAGCCTAAAAAAATCAAAATTGTGAATGATTCCCTTAAAAGGAGATGCTGACATCTGAAAAACAAAGTCCTGTAATTAGGGTTTGGCTTTGTGCATGCTCTGGTCTTAATATGCCTGAGTGCCTTGGCACAAATCTGCTGGTTGTTATATCTACAAAATGGAGAAGGCTTTTTTTGAGCAGAAGTTATGAAAATACCAAAGCAATGGAAAATAAACAAAACTTGTTGGATAGTTTAGTCCTTCTGATCTCTTTCAGATATATATTTTGCTGTCATGTGCACTGTTTCAAAATTTAGAATGGGGTTATTTAATGTTAAAGGGCTGAACGAGACATCAAACTATGGGATTTTTACCTTTATAAATTGGTTTTAGAGTTTATATTTTCCTCTGACAAACCTATTCTTATGATGGAATCCTGAGAATCAAATTGAGTCCTGTTCTTGTTTACTTTTAGATGCCTGTCTTAGATGTCAAGCTGAAAACAAACAAGAAGATTGTGTTGGTATGTAGTGATTTCATTCGCTTGTTTTTCAATTGAAGCTTCTCTCAGTAGGGTGCATTTTAAAGTTTGAAGGGAATAGTGATTTTATTAATGCTCAAAAGTAAACTGGTGCTCCGTTCTACATTGTGTCATCTTTTTACATTAGTAATACTTTATGCTTTATTTTTGAGCACTAATAAAATTAGCTTTGACTTTAGACATGCTGTAGAACAGAACAGCTTCAAATTTGCAGTCAACACATATGCGACAGAGAGGTTTAAGTTTCTCTCACCCTGAGCATAACTAAGGAGATGTACCCTTTTGAAGTGGGTAGGAAAAGGTTCCTTTTTTTTCTTCTGAGATGCATGCCAGAAGACATAAGTTCAGAAATAAATGCGTGTCTGGGTTAGCAAGTGGTATTTTTCCTAGTCTTAATTCAGACATAGTGGAAGCAATTGCTTGTTTGTTCACTTTTCATTTGAAAAATTGGAATCACTTGAGTTTGCTATAGTGCTGTTTAAACAGAAACATACTGTCAGTTGCATACCAATGTATGCAAAAGCAAATCTTAACTTAATTCTGATATATTTAAATAAAAAATAATGAAAATTGTCTGAAAGAGTTTACTTTAAACCTTTAAGTCAACTTCTAAACCAGTGGTAAACTTTTCCATGCCCTTGTTCTTTCTGTTTTGAAGTATGTTGTCTCAAACTTAATCCACTGTTGTTTTTGATGATTGTTTTAATGAGAACAGGAGTTCCCTGTTCCAGATACTTCAACTGGCTTGCTAAGTGTCCTACCTAAGATAGTCAGAGAGAAAAAAGCCAAACAAACAAACATAATTTGCAACACTTCTTTGATTGGTGTGCTTGTATTCCAGTAAGGAAAATGTGAACTAATAAGGGAAAAAAGCAAAGTAACCAATACTATTCAGGAATAGATGGACAATAGACAACCCTTTTTGTTGTGTTGAAACAATTGTAGCCTATAGACTTAGACCTGTGTCCCAGTCTAAGATCCTGTTCTGAGGCTATGTACTGTGTCAAATGGGCCTCCTTGATTATCACACATTTAAGTTTAAACACTGCATTTTGGATGACAATTTGCTGATACGCTTTTGTGTGATAGTCAGTATATTTTGGTGTATTTTGGTACTGGGGAAGATAAATTGAATAATTTAGGTAGTTGCACTTATTTCTTGGACAGAACTGATAAATGTGTTTATACATTCACAAAACTGTGTCATTTTATTCAAGAAGGTGAGAATATGTGCATTTCTTTTTTTTGTAATTGGAAATAAGCGAAAGGATTGATGAGAGACTATAATAATGCAATCTCAGTGGATAAATCAGTGGTGACTCATTTTGTCTCTAAAGGTTGCGGTGGTTATAAACATCTGAGAATGATGGTTTGTACCTTGCTGTAGGTGTTGATTGGATAGCTGAGTGTGACTGGAACGTGTTCTTTCTTCTCTTTCAGTGGTTTGGGGAGAATGCAATCATTCCTTCCACAATTGCTGCATGTCCTTGTGGGTGAAACAGAATAATCGCTGTCCCCTCTGCCAGCAGGACTGGGTAGTCCAGCGAATAGGCAAATAAAAACACTGGAAGGTTTTTTTCTGTTGAAATAGTGTGTGTCTTGTGCTATATGTTCATACAAAAGAATGGAACATGTCGGTCATGGCGTGATTTATTTGGCTTGTCTGCTACCGGAACAGTGTGGGTTTGTTGTATGCTCTTTGCTGTATGAGGCACCAATGGTCAGTCTTACTGCAGGTGTTACCACAACTGAAAGTAGAGAGTCACTACATTAACAAATGTATCTGGTATGATTTGAGTGTTAACTGTATCAGAGCACAGAAATGTGGTGGTGCAGATTATACCCTAAAAACAGTTTATTTAATGTTTTTTGCATAGGTAAATGAATTAATTTGAAAGGACAGCCTTACCTACAAGTCTGATAGCTTCACAGTTTACTGTCAGGATAAAGAAATTGTTTTCTAAGTAATATTATATAAAAAGTATACAAAAGTCAGTGAGTTTTTTAGTAAGTATTCTGGTTTCTTAATCTAAAATTAATTGCGTGTGAAGCATTTGCTATGTGCTTTTGCCATCACGCTGTACTAAACATTTCTAACTTAGGTTTTCTTTACAACTTTTGAAAATCTTGTTATGTTGTGTTTCTAATTCTGTTGCTGTATTATATTCTGTACATTATTCCTACAACCATAGTTTTAAAATTTAACTGCGTTAGTATTTTTTACAGAGACATGCGTTTTTAATCCAGAGGCTTTTGGTACAAAGACACATATTTGATATTGGTTAACTAGTGGTGTAAACAACCTCACTGGTTAGCTGACTAATCTAGAAAGCAAACAAAAAGCATAATTTAAATATCCCAAGGAAAGCAGGTACTAGTTAAATCTAGGGAAAAATGTTAAATTGTAGTTTCATGGAAATTCAGTTAATAGAAATTTCTATATCATCATTGTATTGGTTATAGTGTTTTGGAAGTGGGAGAAAACATTGTTTCATTTTTGTGGAAATCCTCTATCATCTTTTTATATGAATTGTGTGATTTTGTTTTTTTTTTCTTACAGATATTTAAGTGTTTGCCTCTGACTTTGCCTTTTCCCTAAATATCAAAAGTAATTTCTATTATTCTGGACATGTGCTGTGGGGTTTATTTTAATATATGTAGTAGGTTGAATTACTGCTTTAAGTCTGTAACAAATTCAGACTTAATAAAATGGTTAATAAACCTGTGTGAAATTGAAGCAATATTTTATGCATATCATTTTTTACTTAAAAATTATCACCTTAAATGTTTAAGAGTAATGCATTTCTCAGCAGATGTGTTTCTATCTAGTTCTGTTTATTTTAAGCATATTTAAAGAGTGTATTTATCTTCACTGTATAAAGTAGTTGCAATGGCAATCTTTGTGTCAACAAGCATGCATGCAGAGTTCACTGTGGTTTTGTTTAATACTTTTAGTCTTGTTTTTAAAATGTTTTGCATTTTTTAAATGTAACTTTTTTCTCATTACACTCTGAGATAAAAAAAAAATCCTGTGTTACAATGTGTCACATCAGTTGTTATTATCCCAGATATGTCTGTCTTAAAATTGAAAACAAATATAAACTAGGTCAACAGTAGTAATGAAGTACCTATAACATTTACATTGTTACGGATGTATTTCTGTTTATGTAAAAGGATTCCTCCTAAAATTAATGCAAAAGAGAATCTGGTTGGATGCGGAAAAAATTTTAGCTGTCACATTTAAACTATATCTTACCTACCACCTATTTTGTCTGACAGAATTTGGTGCCAGGCTCCATCCTCTAACCTCTATTAATTCCATCTAGTCCCACCAGAGGACTTCTTCCTTCATTTTGCTTTGGTTTGTAGGTGAATATGGAAAGTGTCAAAGTAATTTTCACCCTGCTTTCGGTTCATGTCACATGCATGATAAGAGTAGCTGAAATTATAATTGTAGAAAAGTTTTTTCAAAGTGTCGGCTGAAACAGATGTTAACACACGTGAGGTTTTAAGAAAGTTGATGTTGAATCAAAGCAGCTGATACTTATGTATATCAGTTTGTGTATTATAAGTGTCTTGTTGGCCAGTAATTAGAGGTTCACCTAGAATATAAGGTAATGAATTTTAAGTCCTGCATGTTTTCTCTGTGATTTAGAGAAGAGCTGCTTAAGTCCCAGTCTTTGAGCTTTGCACCAGAGAAATTTTCTTGTGTTCCAAATCGTACCCTGATATTCTATTAGCATAATTCTTAGTAAGTACCCATTTTAGGTACTCATGAATTTGTTCACCTTTCATGACCAGCCATTCATACTGATACTGTTTGAGCTGTGGTGGCATTCTTGCTAGATGTGGAAAAAAAAAAAAAAGACCCTACTGAACTTTAGGACCTGAAATAAAAGCTCTAATTGCCTTCTTTCTTGCCTTTCTGTACCCAGAGTATTATAGGAATATGTTGCTGTGGGCACCATTTTCAGGAAAGCCCCCAGGAGAATTCTGCATTTATTTCTTTGACTTTTTTCAGTTTTGCTTACGCCGATGGCTGTGTTATTTAGCCCTTTATGTAACCTTCTCCTGCCCCAGGCTTGCGTTCACCTGGCAGAATTAGCCGTTGCTTTACCAGCAAGACTTCCAAATACTCTGCTTTAGAGTACACCGACTTCTCCTGCACGCATAGCAGTTTGCGATGGATGGTCCCCTCCGTCACAGCTAGAGAAACACACCTCTAATGTAATTTTATAGTGTAAGCATGAGTTATATGTCAGATGGATTCCATGCAGACAGGACTAAGCATGTAAAACCAAAATACTTACATAGTAGTAGAGTGACAAAAAGCAGCCAAAAAAGGCTTAACATTTACGGCAGGGAGTCCGAGAGATGTCTATTGTTACTGCTGATGTTTACCGTTTGCGATTCAGCTCTTCCACTTGCTCTAAGAGTGAAAAAAGAGGAGAGGAAGCTTGACCTTGACCTCAGGAGTACACCTTGACCCCATTGCTACTGGAAGATTCATGGAACTGCTTTTCCTGTTCTCATAATACATTCCTTATATTTAAAGAAAGTTTTAGCAGCCAAATCACATGACCCCACAGCAGAAGGGGGCTTAGCCTAGTAAGTGCCACACATGATTTTTATTCTTTTGGGAAAAAAATTGGGCACAGACTTCCTGGTAGGCAGCCAGTGGGTGAAGTCAGGTGGAATTTGCATTCACTTGATTATAATCAGCTTTGTCCCTTTATTGATGCCACCTCAGCCATACACTGTTGCCACCTTCTCATCTTGCCACATACTGTCATAAAGCTAAGCAGGGAAAATAAACCGAGGTCACAATACATATGGGAGTGTCTTGGCAAGATTTGGCTGGTCATTGGAAGTGCGTTTGCTTTCTCTGTGGATAGGAGATGAAGTCAGAACTGTATGTTGTTTTGTGTATAGGGATCATTATTTTTAGACCAGCAGCAGGTCTTAGCCTCTGCACGTAATCCTCTCAGACAGAGCCACATGAGGCATCAAGGTTTGCATGAAGTGTCTGTGGATCTCAGTCATTGGTGTTGAGTATAGCTTGAGTTTTGGAATTACGGTGGCTCAAAGCACTGAGTGATGCGATAATTCAAAGCTCAATTACATGTTCGTCTGTGTCAACTTCTGTTTCAGGCACGGCGCATTTGTCATAAAAGGTTTTTATAAAACCAGATCCCAACTTAGGTAATTCTTAGTACATTGGTGTTATCTGCATCAAGCCGGGGAGATACAAGACTGTCCTATTAACTGTGGCCAGAGTGGCGTGTGTGTGTATTGCAGACAGGAATCTGCATGCTCTTGTCAGCCAGAGACAGTGTATATGGGAATCTTGGTACGTTTAAAGGTTATCAGGGCACATTCTGAAAAACACCAGCTGAACTGCGTGTGTTTGGTGCTGCCAGTGAGGTTTGCCTAGGATCTCATCCCTCAGCTATACATAGCAAACTCAAAGCTCCTTACAGAGAAACCTCTTACTAGTCACTTTCCACAAATGGTGCATATACCTAAAGGTACTTAGTGAAAATCCTTGAGAGGTATTTAATGCAAAAGCAGTTAGTCTCTCTGCTGTTTTTCAGAGGCCGCCACACACCACTCGCAGGGAAAAGTGCAGGGCAGTTACAGCACAGCACTTGGGCCAGTTACTCATTTTTTCTCAGCCAGGCTCTGCCACCCCAAGAGCTTGCCAGGATGTGTGACATGGGGGGGCTTGACAACCTGATTGCCAACACAGCCTATCTGCAGGCAAGGAAGAGTGGAGATGGAGAGACCAAGGAGATGCAAAAGAGACGTAAGAGCCTCTCGCTGCCCAAGATTGATCAATGCACCGATGTTAGACAGTCCATTGTTGTTGACTATGACAGCATCTGTGAGCAGCAGCCCATTGGCAAGAAGTTCTTCAGAGACTTCTTAGGGACAGTGCCAGAATATTTGGTAGCTAGGGACTTCCTGGATGAGGTGTCAAACTGGGAGCTGGCAGAGGACAATACGAAGAGCAGTACCATGGAGAATATGGTCACCAATTTTCTTAAGACAGGCTCCAAAAACTATCTGGCTTTCCTGAGCGCTGACGTGGCCAGCAAATGCCAGGCAGCTACTGCAAAAGACTATGAGAATGTCATGCAGCTGGCCAAGGAGGAAACCAAAGTCTTCCTTAAAGACAAGCCCTTCCAGGCCTTCCAGGCCAGCCCCCTCTATGACAAATTCCTCCAATGGAAAGTTTTTGAGAAGCAACCGGTAACTGAGAAATACTTCTATGAGTTCCGAGTGCTGGGCAAAGGTGGCTTTGGAGAGGTAAGAGCTGTACTTTTAAGGATGTGTGTCATTCCTCCCCTTTCAAGACCAGCATGTGGGTTTACAAAGAGGAACTTGGCAGTGGGTTAAGAAATTGGCTAAGGTTTTGCAAAAATTGCTCCTTCAAATTGTCCATTCCTCAGAAATGAGGCTGGCTTTGTTATCTATACTGTGATGTAGCCTCCAGGTGCCTGTTAGTGAAGAGTTACTTTAAGTTTTTCATGTTGTGTATGTTACGCTAGTAAAGAAGCAGGCTTCTTTACAAAACCTTGCATGACTGTCCATATGGTTAATTATTAGTCTGCTCCTTGGCAGTGTTTTGAGATGGAGGGGAGTTCAGCTATGCAGATGAAAGCTGTGTGTGCTGCTTATTCTCATGGTCAGAGAATGGCTCCTTGTTCATTTTATCTGCTAATACATGTCTGCTAATGGTGCCCTCAAGAACTTTGCATAAGGTCCACCACATACTAGTCTGGAACAGAACAGATTATATCCTTGTTTTTTTCCTTATTTTCTCTGCTAAAATATTCTTACATGGAAGTTAGCATCAGCAGCTACAAATAGGCATCTGCGATTCCCCAGTTTCTGCCTATTATTGCCCTTGATATTCCAGTCTGTATGTGTAAAATTCCTTCATTACCTTTCCTTGTGTGTCTAGGTTTGTGCCATTCAAGTGAAAAATACTGGCAAGATGTATGCCTGCAAGAAACTGGATAAGAAAAGGTTGAAAAAGAAAGGTGGGGAGAAGATGGCGCTGCTGGAGAAAGAGATCCTGGAGAAGGTCAACAGCCCTTTCATAGTCACACTAGCTTATGCCTATGAGAGCAAAAGCCATCTGTGTCTTGTCATGAGCCTCATGAATGGAGGGGATTTGAAGTATCACATCTACAATGTGGGAGAAAGGGGTTTGGAAATGAACAGGGTCATCTATTACTCAGCTCAGATCACCTGTGGGATTCTGCATCTCCATTCCATCAAGATCGTGTACCGGGACATGAAGCCAGAAAACGTCCTCCTGGATGATAACGGTAATTGCAGACTGTCTGATCTTGGATTGGCAGTGCAAGTCAAAGAGGGAAAAAGCATCACTCAGAGGGTGAGTATAAAATTCTTTGAATGTGGGCAGTGGGAAGGGAAGCTGTTCTATTTCTATTGCATTATCACTCCAAGTCTTAATTCCCTGGGATTTGTTCTTTGCTAAAGACCTTACGTGGTCATTTCATTCTAAGAGACAGGTGGTAAGAAGATTTGGTTAATTAACTCTCTAGATGCTATACTAAGTAGTAAAATAATTTCTCTTACACAGAAAGAGTAGAATTGACTTGGCCTGTTGTTTCTTTTAAGATAAAGTCTTGAACCAGTCATTTTAGAGGCTAACACAGATGTCTTGTGCAGTAGTGCATAGTTAGGGATTTAACCAATTTCTTGTTTGTTTAATGAGGAACAGTCAAAGATACGACTCGCTGTGTTCGGGTTTTGCTCCTAGAAAGATATGTTTTTTTCCAAATTGCTCTTAGGTGATGCTTTTGGTTGTATTGCAGGAGTTCATGATGCTGCATAATAAACCATTGCCAGCCTTCCTCCCCCCACAAATTGATTCCTGAAAAAGTTAGCAGACTTGATGACAGTTTGTAAATGTACTTGCCTGTGTGCATGGGTAGGAAGAAAGGATGGATGACCACCTGGGTTTGCTCTGTGATTTTGACTGTGCAGCACTCATCTGTGCCTGTGGTCATCCTAAACTAACGCAGATTTGTAGTAACATCATGAGGTTTACACAAGAAAGATGTATGAATTAAAGACATATATGTATATATAAAACATGAGCGAATGTGTCTGAAATACACTAAGAATATGAAGAAATGGAAGCAACATTATAAACTGGTCTAACTGCCTTGTGTTAAACTCCCCAAGTCTTTCAAGTTACTCTGTGTAGTAGAAGAGAGAGGACGTGCTAGTCACTTTTTACACCATGCTTGAAGTACACGCGTCTTTTGACATTGTTAGTTAATACAGCAATTTGTAGTTTGAAGGATATTATTTTTCCTGGCAATATAAAAAGTTTGCATTATGAGTGTTTTTAGTTCTTAGTGAAAGAAAATATGGAAACTGATGTATTTTTAGATAGGAAATAATTTTAAAATGAGACTGCATTGTGTTTTAGATATGAAAATACAAATTCTGTGAAAGCTAAGGCAGGTTTTTAAATAGAACTTAAGTGAAATGTGAATAATATTTTGTTTGTGAAGATGGCATTTTGATCAGTGACCCCAAAGCTATAAAACTTACTGTGCTTTGCAAGTCATAGATGCACGTAGTTATTATGATCAGAAAAAACCATTTTGTTCAAGAGCAGTTTTTCCTACTTGTAAATATGTGGGGTTTAGCAGCAGAAAAAAACCCCAACAAACACAATGAAAGAGTGTGTTTAGAAATGTCTAACCGCTTCTCTGGGTGTTAGGGTAGAATCTCAAAGTGGTAGTGGACAAGGCAGTTGTTCTCCTCACTTTCTGTGACAGTCACCAGGTTCTTATAGTGATTTTTCTTTTGTTGTTGTTCACTGTTTTTAGAAGTACTAGTTACCGTTATGTGGGTGCTTTTATTAGAGCAAAAACTGCAATGAATAATATACTACACGATTGTAGCGTGTTAGAGGAATTTCTGTTAAAGGCACTTTTATTCATACAGGAAATTGAAATAGGAGAAGGATGAAAAATAACTTTGCTTTTTTTTCTGTATTGTAACATGAATTAAATGAATAATAATTCACGGTATTATTTTGCATTTCTGTAAAGTAATCCTATTTGAGTCATTTGATATCTACTATAAGAGCTAGATATTACTATTATGTATAGTAATGTCATATGCAGGAAGACCTAAAAACACCTTTACAAAATTTGTTGCATTAAGCTTCACCATATACCCTTGTAATAAAATAAAAATGGTGCTGTTAAATTAATTTTGGTTTACTAATCACAGTTACATTGTGACTTAAAATTGGCACAAAGTTTATATCATAGCATGCTTTTTGAGTATTACTACCAAATTGTTACCCCTTTTAAAAGATCTTGAGAGAAGATGTTTGTATAGATTTCGTGTTTTTTCACCCCAAAAGATACATGGACAGATTTATTAAATTCATCAGTTGCACCATATTGTGGGCACAGTTTTATAAGGGCAACTTTATAAGCTGCAGCAGAAAATATAATCCTCCAGGCCAAATCTGTATTGTACCGTGTATCTGAGTGACGTGCCTGATATCATAAAGCTGTTTCTAGATTTTAGATGATGGTCTGAACTGTCAATTTAAGGCTTACAATTTTCTGTTGCTAATTATAGGGCAAATACTACTGATCTATAACAAAAAACTTTTTAATTTCAGTGTATTTATCCCTTTGCAAAGAATTGTTCTGTTTCGGTTGATGTTGTAATACATTGAACTACATATCTCCAGCAGTTCTGAGTTTAAAGCTTTGTAACCCCTCTTTTATGACCTGCTTCTTCAATATCCTACTTAAAATACTGTTCTGTTGCACTGTGAAGAGAATGCCTAACTTTGCTTGAATCGTATTGATAAGTTATTCTACTGTCTGGAAGTAATCAACTAATATCCCTAGTACCAAATGAAATCATAGTTTAGTTGTCTGGTACAGTTAATGGACATTTATTTCATCTGTTAAGAGAAATTTTACTTAGCCAGCCTTACACATATTACAAAGAGTTAAGATAGTGTATTTGTTGAAGTTAAGGTAGAAATAATTTTTTAAATTGCTTCTATTGTGGTCTTTCTGTAAAGTGATATACTGAGAAAAAATGATTGTTTTTCTTTTTTTCTGCTGTATAATGAAAGCTTGTGAGCTTGAGTTGTTTGATCTTTCATTTGATTTCTTGTTTTTCATTTTAGAAATATCAGTAGCAGCAACTGTTGAATTCCTTGTTTTGATGAAGTACTGCTTCAGAGGAAAAAAAAAAGTAATACACGTTTCTAGGTTGTATTTTAACAGTTTACTCACACTCAACAGATTTCTACAATTCAAGCTACCCTTGCATTCAGTAAAGCTACCGTTATTATGAGATTGTATTCATTGAGTGTGAGGATCCTATTTTACTCTCAATCTTAACGAAGAAGCAGAATGGTGCCTTTCTTAAAATAGAGCGCTTTCCTTCAAATTGTTTTCTGTAGATGTGAACTAAATAGATGCTAAAGATAAAGTAAAATAACTAAAGATTTTTCAACAACACTCTACAAATCTCTCTCAGCAATTTAGTTTTTTCTTCCTGAGTGCTAATCTTTTAGTGATCTCTCTAGTTCCTCAGGTGTTAAGTGGCTCTTCCTCGTGAATAAGCAAAATAAAATAGAAAACTCTTCCATACCTCCTATATATCAGGAGGAGCCAAGTAAACAAATGTGGAATAGAAATCTGATCTTAGGCACGTGCTTAAAAAATGTTTGTCTCCACAGGTTTGACTCTAACTAGGCTGGTATGAAAATGTCTCTTAATACCCCATACACATGCCATAGGTAGTGAAACAGTAGCAGTTTTCTGACCTTTTTTCCTGTCTCTCTTTTGCTATATATTATGAAGTAGAAACATCATGTGATGACTTTCATCGTTCCTCATGCAGGCTTGAATCGCATGTAATATATGGATTTATCTGTGTATTTATTTTATTAGCGATTGCAAAAAATACATTATTTCAGTGCATTCTGAAAGTTTTGCACACCTCTTGTGGGTGTATAAGCCATTAAAGATAAATCTGTTTTGCTTTCAAAGCATCAGAAAAAGTCCTAGCCTCTCATGTATGAATAAATGCACATCACCCATGTCAGCTGGAGGATCCATAAGCCCCTTTTGTAAATCTTGTTAGGTGATTAGGTGATCACATGGCACAAGTGATAAACTAGTTAACGACTTCCTGTTTTAGACATCCTCCAGGTTTTTGGTGAAGAGTTCTATGAATCTATAATGTTTACGTACTGTTTACCA
Source organism: Rhinoptilus africanus (assembly GCA_013400135.1). NCBI lineage: Eukaryota > Metazoa > Chordata > Aves > Charadriiformes > Glareolidae > Rhinoptilus > Rhinoptilus africanus. The sequence goes on from VXBO01014513.1 coordinate 164,803, forward strand.
GCCAAAGATTTTCTTTGTGGATGAAAAGGGTTTTATAATTGTAGATGAGTGACTTTAACATGGTCTTCTTGTAAAGTAATGTGTGTTATGTTGCAGAAAAAACATTGTGCAGCTGCTGATTTAATGCTTACATAATTGAAGAAGTAGTCTTGGTGTTCTTTAAGCATTGTCATTACATATACTCCTTTTGAGAAATATTTGTGTGCTCTGAACCAATTGTCTGGAACTATTATAAATAAAAATACCCTACTTTCAGACAAAATGCTCCTAACAAAGGTCTAGAAAGAGTTGGATACCCAGCCTTAGTTTTCTCCCTTTCTTTTCAATTGCTAAAGCAAGAAGTAGAAACATCTGGCTTTCCATGTGAATGTTATTTTGAACATATATAGGCAGCTGTAAGTAATTGGTACAGTAAGAATTACAGAGTTTAGAAAACTTAATTTCACTAAGGTGTGCTTATTTGTATTTGCAAAGTGCTAGCTGGCTTTAGAATGGAGAAATAATAAAATACATGGGTTTGAACAGTAACAGTCTTGGAAATAAAAGAAACAGAAGGCAACTGAAAGCTACATAGAATGTATTTTTTGTTCACGAAACAAACATGGATTATATGAGAACTCCTCATGATACACACATGTACCTGTGCTATCTACCTAGAAATGTGTGTATGCACACGTAGTCAGAGTTCTTACTGACATCACTGGAAACAGAAAGAAACTCTTTGCCAGTGATAATATAATTATTTGTGACTTTAGGAAATATCATCATGACTTCCCGTACAAATGGTGCCTGTAGCATCTCTTCTGATGTGTTCAGCACACTGTGCATAAACTAGATTGTATCTTAAAATTATACCTTTTTAAATGTGGATGTTCTTTTTGTCTTAGATAATTGAAATAGGCAACAAGGAGACTGAGCGCTGCAAAGATGGCTTTTGCGTAGGCAAAATGGTTTGTCTAGTTAGGTACTCATAACTGAGTACAATCCAGAACTGATTGGTTCTGGAACTACTTCTTTTTGCATACCACAGAAACGAGGAGCCTCCATCCCAAGTTTCTTCACTTGAACAGTTTGAGTTGGCATCCTTTTTCCTGAAGTCTCTGCACTTTTTTCTCATACAACTCAAAATTCACTCGTTATATGCAAGTCAAATGCTCCCGCCCTTATCCAAAAGAGTAATAGTATTTAATTTCCTGAGAATGGTTGTGAGAAAAGTGACCATGTTCTTCTGTTTAGTACCCTCATATCCTCTGCATATCGAAATATAGAGGTCTTAACTCCATTTTTCCAGAAGTCGATGCGTATTTGCTGTTTATTTCAGGAAGAGCTTTCTGCCCTTACTGGCTATGGCTTTGTGCACAGCAGCTGTTGCGTGTAAATTATGAAGTACTTTTGGGCAGATGCATGTAAGCCAGAGAGCTTAAATATTGACATAATAGTCGTGAAAAAATAAGACAAACATATTTTTGTAGTATTTATAAGAGTGCATTCATATCTTCAGAGGTTTCAGGCTTCTTCACAGTTTTCCTGTGCTATGTTTTATATATTTGAAGGACATAATAATATTTTTATAGGAAAAACATGTTTTGGTTAAAATCTTACTCAAAATGTCCTTTTGCCCTCCTGTATGTTTGTTTATTATAAGATTCTATTTCTTAAGAAAACAGAAGGAAATCTATTTAGATGTTCCTGAAACTTGCAGTTTAATTTCAAGGCAGTTGAGAAGCAGGAGGAGGGTTCAGACTTGTGAAATAAAAAATAACTCAGCAATCTATTCTACAGTTGACCTGTGGTCATTATCACAAGGCATTCTTATTGGATAAGATTCTGCAAAAATTTATTCTTCCTTTGCATTTTGAAACATGACAGCCCTTCATTTGCTCAGGATTGGAGTGACTTGCTGCTATTTTACAGCTTCAAAAACACCTTTCTGCTTATGCATTTTTAAGTATGACATGTAAAATTGATTATGTTTTACTATCAGAACTTTGTTCTTAAAATTTTTTATAGTTACAATTGTTATGAAGTGCATCATCATGACAGGTATTTCCGATTTTTTTTAATCTCTGAAGCACATACTTTACAGAATGCAGCCTTATCCTCTATGAATTCCATGATCATGAGAGTGAAGGGAGTAAAAATGAATTAATGGGGTCATTCTGCCTCCTGCAGTTCTGGGAATGGCATAAAGGATACTCTAGTCATGTAAAATTATGAGAACAAAATGTGTCCCAGGAAACACTTTTCCTACACACGGCATGCCACCCATGAGAGACATTTTTCTGTCCAGGAAGAGACATTGGAGCCCTTTAAGACGTAGCATCAGGTCTCTCTGCATGACTTTTAACCTTGTTCTTCATTCAGGTTAATCTGACATTTAATAAATGCTATAGCATGCGCTATAAAAAAGTTTGCTTATCAAGTTCCTAGAGATGGTAGAAAGCTTAATTAAGCTCTTTGAACATGAAAAATGCTATCTGTGTAAGTGCTAAATACTACTGTTTAGTCCTTTTTTCTCTTGAGGCTCATTATTTATTATAAAAAAATAATATACATCCTGGAATTATCTTTTTGGTGAATCATCTAGTGGGCCACTTGTTGGTTCGACGTTGTCAAAGATGTTTTTATTTTATTGGGAAAGAAATGCAACATTTGGCTGACAGTGTAATTCTTTGAACTGTTGATTTGACAGCTTTGACCAGAAGCAATATTACAGGAACTGTAAGCTACGGGATGCCAAGGAATGTAGTGCTTCTGTTCTTATTGAACTGCACGTGACATTCGACTTACTGTGATAAGTAATTTCAATTAACAAACATATAATAGCTTTTTAATGATGATAAGATAAAATCCTGAAATTACAGACACAAGCAAGTGGGAACTGTGGGCTTGGTTTTGCTCGTTGCTTGAGTTTAAAATCTGCTAGTGAAGGGTAGCAGGTTCAGAATACCTGGAGGTGGTTCTAAAGACAACGTGTAGTTAAGCTGCAGGACTCTTTACAAAGTGTCTTGTAGGATTTAAGAATTTGTCTAAGTTGAGGGGGAGAGTGGACCATTGATGGAAAACAACTTTGTTGAGAGAAACCATTTCTGTCTCTGGAAGCCCTTGAACTGCAAACAGTTGGAGCCTAGGAAAGTACTAGAGAAGTATCAATGTACACATCAGGTTCTTACAGTCTTCCTTATGCATCCATTTTTTGGCCAGTTCACAGAGAGTAACCTTGCCATATGGGCCTTTGGTCTGATGCAGCCCATACCCATCTGCCTGGATTTACGTGTAAAGGAATTGTACCTCCAACATTAGTCATCATCCTGAAAGATAAGATGGATGAAATCCCATGGGTTTCAGTGATAGACAGTAACCATCTCCAGGCCTCGCTGTCACTCGCACTGCTCAACCTACAGGGGCTGCAGCTACGCTGGAGGGCCAGTAGCCTTCTCAGGGTGCCTTGCAGCCCTGTCCCCTCAGTCACACTGGCATTGAACACAGAATTTCTCTTTGATGTCCCCTTTTTGCGAAAGCCACCTACATGTTGTGCTATGATAATGAATGCTGTGTTTGCATTCATTGTGAAGAGCTTCATAAAATATATACAGGCCTAAGGAGACAGAGAATTTTCTCCCATATTGATATTGTTTATGGTCATTAAATAATAAAACTATAAACATCTCTGAAGTGGGGTATTATTCTTCCCATTTAGATATGGGGAATGGTCAGGAGAAATTTGAAGTGAAATTAAACTAGAGAACCCTGATGGTTCTTGAATTCTAATTGTGTGGTTATGAGTCTGTACCAGGTGCTGTGCTTGTCCTGCATGCTCCATTCCTATACCGTCTGATTGCTTCACTGTCTGTGAATGCAGATTTCCTCTCATGACACTCGCCAAGGTGGGGATGTTAGCAGGCTCTGTCTCCAGCAGGGATATGAGGCAAAGATAGTGATTTACATGTGATCACACAGGAAGAAAGCAGGGAGATGCTCTAGAGTCCAAAGCTCAAATTGGAGCCCAGTTATTGGAGTGTCCTTCCTCAACCCATCTATCCCTTTTATTTTCATACAGCATGAATATACACTGAAAAACATGCTGTAACTGTGTCTCTTTCTCTTCCCAAGTGTGAGCACAGAAGAGCCTGCCCTTACTGTCACAGAAGTGGCTTTCTCTTTCATTTGTGCAACTTGCTTGATTTCAATGGCTACTGATGTCCAAGCTGAAAAGTAAAAATCGGTGGTGGATTTTTTTACTACTCCAGTTAGTGGCTTTGAACCCAGAGGCAATTTTGTTTCTTTTTTTTCTAATATAGCAAAAAAATTGTTTTGTCCCTTTTGTGCTTTTATACGTGTTGTTTTTTTTTAAGGCAGACAGCTTTTCCTCTTAAAATTGTGTCCAAGTGTGAAAATGAAGAAAACTTTGATCTTGAATTTTGTGTAAGCACATGGGATTCAGTAGCCCCTGAATGCCTGTACAGTCTTTCTCGTTATCTTTTCCTGGTACTCTGAACAGCCCTCCTTGTGTGCCCATCAATTTATGGTGGGCCCATCCCGTCATAAGGTCCTTCCCTTTGCTAAGCATTAACAGTATGCCAAAATCTTTATTCTGAGAGACTTTTCAAGGGTGCCTTTTGACCAAATTAGATTCGATTTTTATCTTCTTTTAGAAGATAGTTGTCTATTAATTTGATCAACTGCCTTCTTGTTACTCCAGGAAGGTGTGCTGAGGGAGTGTGGAGGAACTGCAGTTGTGTGTGACTCATTCAAATTACGCTCCGTTCCTCCTCATGGTGGCTCTTGGGAGAAAAATGAAGATTGTAGAGTGAGTGACAGAGGCAGATCAGTTGTTCTTCTCTACACCTAGGGCCTATTAGCTGGTGTGCAGAGAATAGTGTTCCGAGGTCTGTTCCTGCATTCCTGCAGGGTCTATTAAGGCCATTGCTGAAGGAGTGGAGGAACAGCTGGACAAGAGAACAAAGCAGGCAGTGGCACCCCTTGGAGGAAGGAAGGACTGAGCCCCAGGAAACAGCTGATGGAGCTAAACTCAGCTTGTTTTTTTTCCTCTTTTCAACAGTTCTTGTGCCATGGCAAACAAAAGATAGACATTCTGAGTTGCTTTGCTGTTTGGTTTGTGATATCAATTGAATTTGTTTTGCAGAGATCTGTGGGAAAAGGTAGAGAGATCTAAATCCCGTTTCTCCTCATTTGTCTGTTTCTATGCTGATGAAAGCTCCAGAGAGTTCTGTTACTTTTTCTCCTGCATCCCTAGAAGCTGGGATAATGGCAGCGTTGAAGGGACCTTCCCTTCTCGGGACAGCAGTGTGAATAGGATGGGTGAGCGTACTTGGGCTGTGGGCCTCGCTCTGCTCAGAGTCACAGTGTGCCAAGTACCCAATAACTGTACTGGGAACTGAGTGCACTTAGTGCTTCTCAGGATCACATCTTGTATTATTAAGACATTATAATTATGTGGCCTTTTAAAAATTTATGCAGGATCACATTTCACAAAAGAAACATTTGTATACTTTCAGATGAGTCATTTCTACTGTGCCCTGTCAAACCACACTCCAAGCAGCAATTCCACTTAACAGAACTTCACTAATGTATCCAAGGACAACATTTGGTCATTACATTTTAGAGGATTATTGAAAAATTGGATTTGGGGTTGTTCTCAAGGTAGAGAAATACAGGGAGAAGTAGATCTGTTAACCCTTTTCAAAAGCAAGTCAATTAAGATTTAATTGACTGAAATTTAATGACTTTTTATATTTCAGACAGCATATGCAAGTAAGGCATTGTGCTCATCATCACAAAAGACAGCGTTAGACGGAGAACAAGCAAAAAACAGCTACTGTTGTACTGACTGCCCTTCAGAAAGTTGTGTGCCCCTGCAATGGCATATGATCTCTGCCTTCTGTAAAAATGTTGGGATAATACAACATTCTTTGGCTCCTTTGCAATTTTTTTTTTTTATTGTGTCCCCTTAGACACTTACAGGTCAGTGAAGGGGAAATTCCCTGTGTTTCTGTGTCTCTCTAAGATCACTTGAGCAGTCAACACATATGTTCAAATGGTTCCTGGTCTTACCAGGAATCCTACAGGAAAGGAAAAAAATACTGTGCTTTGTGGTAGTCTCAGTCAAAACCCAGTGTATGTCCCAGTAGTGTAGAGTTGGCAACAAAGGAATTCGACTTTGAGTTTGGGATTGTTTTTTCAATTAAAACAGTGAAATTTATCCATGTAAAATAAGATCTAGTAAGAAATAGTGGTTTTTAGTTAATACACAGCTTCTGAACTTACTTATAGATTGTATTGAGTGAAAACAACTACAAAATCTTACAAACCCAGTGATTTTGTGTGTGACAGGCATACCAGTAACCTCTACTTAGAAGTATCCATTCTGAGGCATGGTCAGATAATTCTTATTCAATTAAATATTCAGTACCAGCCCATGGAAAATAGACCCCTTCTCAAAAATAAGACATTTATCTTTTTTGTGGTATCTTTTAATTCCTTTGCTTTCTGTCCTTTTTTTTCCTTTTTACATTTGAGTATAATTTACAGTATATTTATTTACTCCTTGACCTGCTGAGAGTAACTCAACTCATTCCTCTGATTCACATTTGCTTTGGGAATCAGTGGATACGTTTTCCACCTAATACACTATCTTTGCTGCTCAGATCTCACTGCTGCTAGTGAGAGTGGTACGGTTCAAAAACTCCCTTCGCTAAGCTTCTGTTTTACCTGCTTAAATAACCCTCCCTTAAGTCACTGCGGCTGCCTTTCATGTTGCCACAGGATCTCTTTTCCTTGAAAGATGATCTGATTTCTGGCATCTTGTTCTCCATAATGATTAGTGTGGGGATGTTAGGTTATAGCTTCCCTCTAATGCTATCTACTCCCCAAAGACAGAATTAAATCTTCATTTGAAATATGTATGTTCTTCCAGTTCCAGGGGTTGAATAATTCCTTTTTTTTTATTTTCCCTAATACAGCAAACGCTTATGGCTTTATCATCTTTATTCCTAAATGATTTTTCCAAAGGTCCACATATGCAGAAATAGGTAGAAAAGACTAAAATTTAAGCTCTTTTCCTCCTTTTTTCAAATTCCTGTTTTGATAAATATTGCAGAGATTTACATATTTCTTCCCCCTTAAACATCACTGCTGACTACTTGTGAAATGTGCTTGTTTCTGCTATAAAATGGTAATTGGGTGAGTGGGGTTTGAGTCTCGGGGGTTATGAGATTAGGTTTAGATTCCTGCTTCTCAGCCCTTCCTTCATAATGAATCCTAGGAAAGCTTCAGGATTGAGAGAGATTTGTTTTAAGATCAGGTTCATGTTTTGATGAAATTCCATGAGAAAAAGAGCTATCAAAATTCTGAATTGGAATGGTTTGGCATATCAGAGGAACAATGTATGTTTCTAGACTTCTCTCAGATTGAGGTGGATCTGCTCAATAACAGCTCAAAAGATGTCAGTGCTACTAATTTACAATTTTGAAGTTTAATTGTTGTTCACAGTAACCCCATCCACACTGTTTCACTTAATTCTGAAGGGAAGCTGTTGTTGGTCCATGTCTATTTACTGTTAAATTACAGTCATGCAGTCTTTTTGGTCTGCTGTTATGGTCTTGCTTTTTCTGTTTTTGGGAAACATGAATATCACGTCAAAGCGTGGTGTTCTTCTGCATGGAGTGACTTACTGAAGGTTATGTGCAAAATGCACATGGAGGTGACTGAAGCGACTTGACAATTGTTTCTTTTGAAAAAAACAACTATGGAAGAAAGAATACAAGAGGAAGAAAAGAGAGGGAGTCTGAAAGGAGCTGCCTTGAGAGATATTTATGGTCGCAGAATTCTGACTTTTCCAGGCCAGATTTATCCAATTCCCATATGATGATGCTAAGTTGCAGCAAAGTAATGTCTTATCAGAAGGACCATACTGTGCTGTCGGGGTACATTTTGATGATGATATGACTCATCAGTTCTTCAAGGCATTAGTGCCCCAGCTTCATCTCTGTAAAAATAAGAATGTTTATTGCTTCCCAGAAAGGGAAAAGAAAAAAAAGACGAAAAAGATTGCAGAAGCCCATTTAGTGTCTTTGTTCACTAACCCTCAGTGACCTCTGTGCGCATCCTTTCGTACCAGACTTTCTCTACTGCTTTGAAACCCCTCTTCTCCCTTCCAGGTTTCAGGATCTTCTGAGGCCAGATGGATCTGGGTTCTGTGGTTCATATTTGAGCCCCTTTCTTTTTTTTACAGAGCAGTAATTGTACATAAATATGTAGTACTGTCAGGGTATTAACTTTTATTAACTTCTCAATATTAACTTTTACTTGGAGAAATTCAGTGCAAACGGTAGGAATTACCTGTGGAATGCTGTCAGCTGCTGCAGTGCCCCTACTGTTCCTCTGTACTTTTGTGGTTTTAGTGAGGGAGGCTACAGTTCACTTTTAACCTTTTCTTTTGCTTTCAGCCTGGCTGATATTTTTGTTCTTCTCATCTCATTTCTGTTTTTTAACCAAATGGAAGATTTTGCTCTATATGCCTAGAAGTAAAAAAAAATACAAAGAGGGGAAATCAAACTGTGTTTAATTTTCTGTCCATGAGGCCTAAGTTGTAACTGATGCTAAGATGTTCTCTCTTGCAAACGTTGTTTACAGTAGAGTATATGCCATAATGTGGCATGAGCTAAAGTTTACAGGGAGACCTGACTCAGATATATTCTGTGGCTAACGTTGCAAAAATTAGGGGAGTTACCCAAACCCCATAAAATAAAATTAATCTGTTGACCTGTGCTTTTTACAAATACAATTTGCCCAAATGAGGTCTAATTTTAGTTACCTTTTTCTAACTGTTTTGCTTTGGAGTGAATCAGTGTTACTACTTGTGTTCTGGTAGCAGTAGTGATGACCATCTTGAATAACCTTTAGTGGGATTGTGCACAAACATCATTTTTCATTTTAAATTGTAATGCTACTATCACATCAGTCCCAGTATTTCATAAAGATACAAAAGGGATTCAAGCGAGTTCTGACATAGTTATTGCTGTTAGCTGAATCTGGTAAATATGTAAAATAAGACGTAACATCAGATGCAGCAGGAAATGGCAGGTCAGCTGAAGGAACGCCGTATCGATGGTAATCTCACATCCTCAGTCATGTAACGGTGCAGCAGAAAGTGTACAGAGAGCTTGACCACCTCTTCCCTCCCAGGTGGATCAGGTCACGAGAGAGAGGGGCAGCAGGAGCTATTTTGAACGCTGTCCCCCAAGGGGAACGTGCCAGGGCTGGTCTGGAAGGAGGCGGCAGATTGCCCTCTCTGAGAGCGGTCACTTCTGCTCTTGGAGAAGGGTCCTTTAGTGTTGTATATAGTAGTAGTCTTTATTCAGAGAGCTTTTTTCAGTTATGGAATATGAAGTTGTTCTTTCACCTGAATGCATTTAGTCTACTAATTATAATTTTCATAGGTTTGCTTTCTTAACGATAGTTTTAAGAGTCTTTCTTGGCCCATGATGGCAGTACTTCCTTCCAGAAACCAACAGGGAGTGCCGCTCAGCTACCAGCTTGATGAGCATTTTCTCATTGGCAGCAGATCCCTTTATTGGCCAGTTATGACCACTGAACAGGGAGGGAGCTGGTCATTGTTTGTGTGATTTTTGTCTTTTTTTAATCTTTTCAAATTGGTTGCTAGTTTTGTTTACAGGACAGAGCTAACAACGCTATCTTCAACAGGAACAAAATGTCATATAGAAGAAGAAAGCAAGATAAGCATTCATTTCAAAAGAAACCCCTTTTAGGTAGAAATTGCACAGACATTTCACCTTTGAAGAGCATATGTAAGATAGTTTTCCCTTATGCTAAGACATTTAAAGACAGATATAGTCCATGTGCTAAAACAGAGTCATACCTCAGAGTTTCTAGACTAAAAGATATATCAATTATACAAAGTTTCTAGATATAAAATATATCAATTGTATTACTAATATTTTTGAAGAATTATAGACTAGTCTGTTTAATTGTATGCACTTCATTACTGACATTGAATAGTAAATCTGTCCTTATGTTTGCAATAGGCTGGGACAAATGGTTATATGGCTCCAGAAATCCTGAAGGAAGAAGATTACAGCTATCCTGTGGACTGGTTTGCTATGGGATGTAGCATTTATGAGATGATTGCTGGGCGAACACCGTTCAAGGATTTCAAAGAAAAGGTCGGTAAGGATGAGGTTAAAAGAAGAACTCTGGAAGATGAGGTGAAATTTGAACATGCCAAGTTTACAGAGGAAGCGAAAGATATTTGCCGGCTGTTTTTGGCTAAGAAAACAGAGAATCGTTTAGGAAGCAGGTATGCCTTACTTCTCAAACTCAGTAAAAGCCAGATTAAAGCTGCAAACAATACTATTATTTTATGTATTACACAAAATGAGGTTAGATCATGACTTTCTTCAGAGTGCTGAATTTTCCCTTTCACTTCTAGAAAAAACTCACTTCTAGATAATATGGAAATAAGGAATTTTGCAATAGCGTGATTGTCTGTCCTCACCCCAGACTACTCAGAGGAGCTCCCTTCTTGGTATTTTGTGGGGTTCGACTCTAGATAGTTTTGGGAGAAGGGAGCAGGCCACTTCTCTTGCATTTTCTTTCCTAAAGGTAAGGGATATTCGAGTAGATACCTGCATCTATGCGAATGCAGACTGAACGCACAGTCTTAGGCTGTATCAGTTACTGGAATAATGTGGGCAAAAATCCAAAGCTGCAATGTGGATTCTCTTCCCTGCAGATATCTAACTTTCTAGGCTGCGTCATTGGCTTCTCACTGAAGAGACCTTAACCCCTCTGCTTTACTCAAGCGCTTTAAAAAAATCTTGTAGAGGTTCTGGTCTTCCTGACTCATCCCAGGGAGAAAAGGGAGGAAAAGAATATTGAGCACAAATTCTTATAAAGCAAAATATTTTTTGGGAATTCAGAGGTGGCTTTGGATAATGGATGTGTTCCTGACTTAGCAATTTCAAGTAACTATTTAACAAGAAGAAAATTGTAAAGCTGAGTATTGTAATATTTAACTTGTAATATATTTGATTCCTCTGGGGGGTGTGTATGTATATGTATATAAATCACTTATTGCATTTCTAATGAGACAAATTGGGGATCTATATTTGTGATATAGACAAAATTAAAGAAATATAATAAAAATGTAAAAAACAAATAGGAAACTGATGGTACCGATCTTTAGAATACACCATGATTTGAATTCACCTATGGATACAAATATATGTATCAGGTGCTTTTGCAATTGAAGGGTGGAATAGACACAGGGACTTAATGAAAATGTGCAGATAGTCTTCTAAATTTATATGTCATAACAACATGGAACAGTTTTGCAAAATGTTAATCACTCATTTGCCTGAAAGAATTAACTTTGGTGAAAGGTAATATATCATTAATATACATATTCTTATTATTCCAGTGCTAAATGAAGACAACTGCTCTTTGTACCTGATCAGTTTTCATAATAACTCTTCAAGGCTGCAGAAAAAACAGTATTTTCAATAGCACATACAGAATGTTTGATAAAAAATCTGTGTTACTTTTCATTTGTTTAAAAAGCTTATTTAAAAAATAAATTTAATACAAAAACATGTAGAGCATTCTACCTTACAAGTCAGCATGCTTTGCAGGCATTTAGTCTTACAGCATTTGCTGAAGTAAACAAATTTCGGAGAAGGGGAAAATGAAATTTAGAAATTTTGAGTGACTTGGTCAAGTTCATTCAGCCAGTCTGAAGCAAAACCAGCAACAGGCTATTCACTTACTGTAGCCAAGGGACTCATTTACAATCATTCTGTCTGCTCACTGTTACATTGTTTCTCAGCAATGGGAGAAATGTACACAGAAAGGTAATTGCACAGATTATTTTTAATTTACTGCTAAATAAGATATTCTTATTTTTACGTGCTGTACTTGGAGAAGGAAAATGATAGGATGTATACCATACCTGGGCATGATACAGAATAAAAGCTTGCGTGCACCTCTTAAACAGGGTGATACTATTCAGGACAGCTCATCCTTCTGTTAAGATTAGCACTGTAATTCTACTAAGGACAACAGGACCTTGGGTTAGCTACATAAGTGCCTGTTGCATAAGTTAAAGCTGCTCAAGGACAGCTTTACTTTGTACACCTGACCTTTTAAAATACTCCACTCTCTTACTGAAGACTCAATGTCACTGCCTAACTCAGGAGAGATGTAAACCTTCTTTTCCATTCAAGCTTTTTGGAACTGACACCTCAAATCCCTGATCTGTGAACTGATTTTATTTATATAATTTTTTTTTAATGAAGGAATACAAAATTGACGAGTTTAGATGAGTTCATTTGCTATTTCTATTTAAGTTACGTAAACATGCAATTTACACAGGAAGAGCTCAAGTTCATCTCCACCTAGTTGGAAGATCCCTCAGTGGGTTCCAGTAGATGGCGTTCCTGTAGCTTTATATTTTTAAACTTTTTATGATTTTGGTGGTGTCAGAAAATACATCAGGAGGAGAATCACTGCAGTAATGTATCCTGGAGCCTTCACCAGCTTCTAGTACTTTTTTGATTCATGTTACAGAAAGGAAAAGCAAAATAAAGTGAAACTTTGTGAGTCCATCTGCCCAGTAGGACTGTTGGCACTACTAGCTCACTAGTGTTCCAGGACACTAATTAAGTTGAAGAGCAACTCTAATGTACTTCAAGCTATCAGTGAAAGTAAATAAATCACATCAGGCTCGAGGGCTGCTCAACTACTTGGTTAACACTAACTAATTAAGTTAGGAGATGATTTTGCAAGACTGTGTATATGCAGAGGTCATGATCCCTGTTGGCTTAATTTATCCATTCATAATTGTGTTCATACGGCTCTTTTGGGTTGAAAACATCATTTTTTCATTGCCCAGTGTGCCCAGATGGCAGTGTCTATTGTTCTTCAGGCTGTGATTTAGCATCCTGGGCATCATGGTGGTGTGCAGTGGTTAGTGGCTGCTGGTGACCTGCTCAGAGGAACCTGGCAGCAGAGGCACAGAATGACGATTTTCTAACAAGAGAGGTGAAAAGGGCAGCTGGTAGTTTCATCTGAGCTGTGCCTGGGTAGCACCAAGGCAGGCTAGAAGCATGGCAGGACAGCATATGAAGAATTGGCAGTAGGAGCTGTTCTGCATAAATGATGTAAGGTCTTAAAAAAGGAAGATTTTCTATAGACACGCAAATCTGCTACCTCTATATGGTGTTTCTACACATTTGCAAAGATAAAAAGACTTGTTAAGGGTTTGCATTGCATTTTTTTTTTCATGGAACATTGTCAAGAAATACATAAGGCCTTACACTTTGCTAATATATCATTTTGGAAGGAAGTGGGAAAAGAAAAAAGCAACAAGTTAGCAACTACCATTTTCTGAGGCCAAGCCCAGACAAATTTGTTTTTCCTACATTACCATTTTCAAGACCAATGCATCCATAAATACATAGAAGAAAGAACGCACACGTGTAGAAAATACAGTGGTCCTCTCTGCTCCTCCTCTCACTAGAATTCAAAACTCAGACTTTGCATGCCTTGAAGCTAGAGGCGCAGTTCAAAAGCTGCGGTCCTTGGTCATGCTTTAACAAGCACACAGTTGAGGCTCAGGTTATTCTTATAATCAGAATATCCTACAAGTCTCTCTCTGGGTCTGCAATGAAACAATTCACTGTTTCTTTTGCAGAAAAAGTTCTCCCTGAGGTCTACAGTTGTTTTTCTTAAGATGTATTTAAAATACGTATTTACAATTATTTTAGTCCTTTCTGGGTTCTATTCTTGGGTTTTAACAACATAAATAACGGATTATGTTTGTAACAGAGGAACACATACTTTTGCTAATGTCATAATTTGTGAATCTCTTGCTTTAAATCTTTGTTCCTGTATAAGAGTAGCTAATTTGAATGAACAGACTCACTAAAACTGGGAGTGTATTAGAGCAACATAACTGAGTTGTATCATGTAAATGTTGTTTCCCCATTTTCCTATTCAGACTGTTTTTCCTTAGAGTCAGTCCCTAGATGTATTAGCCCAATGTACCCCAGTCTAGGGTTTAATAGATATTCTTATCCAAGTTAATATGGAGCCAACCATTGGACTTCCATCATTGGACAGTAAATCCAGTACTCCCTCTCCCCATCCTGCTGTCTCTTCGGTTCCGGTTAAAGTGTGTCTTTGGATACGGTGTCTCAGTGCGCTGCCAGAAGCAGCACTGCAGCTCTTGCCTGGCACCTTGCCCAGACTAATTTACTCTGAGAGGTAGAGCAATGAATAATGGGATCGGGATGTTTTTTGCTTCTCAGCTTTGCTTATATTATGCAATGCAGCAGTTTTTGGTTATGAAAAAAGAAATTGTATTGCATTGTGTATATATATTTATCTCTCCTTCCTTTAAAATACTCTCTTGTATACAGCACAGAGACACACCTGTGAGCAAAACATCATACTGATTAACTAACTTTTGCTTTATTGCAGAAATGAAAATGACGACCCAAGAAAACATAGTTTCTTCAAAACAATAAATTTCCACAGGCTAGAGGCAAACCTTATCGACCCTCCGTTTGTGCCAGATCCATCCGTTGTCTATGCCAAAGATCTTGCAGACATTGCTGACTTCTCTGAAATACGAGGAATTGAGTTTGATGACAAAGATAAGAAGTTCTTCAAAAAGTTCGCGACAGGTGCTGTCCCTATAGCCTGGCAGGAAGAAATTATTGAAACGGGACTGTTCGAAGAACTGAATGATCCTAACAGAGTAGATTCTGGGGGATACGCAAATGGAGGTGAAGCTAAGTCAGGAGTTTGTTTGTTACTGTAAATATCACATCATTAACAAAAAGGGTAGAAACCACCTCAGAACTTTCCATATTCTGACACTGTTTCAGAAACTCAGTGCATCCGTTTAAGAGGAACGAATCAGTATTAACATGACATTGACAATGTAGGACCACCAGCTCTGTAGACTATATTACTTTCCTTTGCTCTATCAAAGGAGATTTTTTTGTTTTATTGGAGATTTATCAAGATGAAGAACCATATTTCTCTAAGAAACTTAGAATGATAGAAATCCTGAAATACAAAAAGCAATGATAGAGTGAAGAGGCAACACCTTTTGAAAATGACTGACTACCATTTAAAATGCAATCATTTGTTGGTTTTCGTTCTGTTTTCTTGTTATTTCTATTAACATTTTCTTTGTTCTACAGTTTCCAGGAAAGATTTTTTAATTTTCAAGTAATATTCTCAGTTAGACAATGGAGCTCATATGCCATGTCAAACTTATAATCTTATTGGTTAGCCAGTCTGTCTGTTGTTTTCTTAATTTCTGTTAGTTTTTGAATGGTTTGATTGTAATATGTTCAAATTGTCATAAAATGTAAAAGAAGGCTCTTCATATCACTAGGAAATAGGACTGACAGGATCAAATTCTTTTTGAAGTTGAATTTAACAAAGCAAAGAGAAGGTTGCACCGAATTAATTTAATAAAGCATTTATTTATTATTATTAAGCGTATTCTTTTAAGTGATAATACCATATACAAAGAATATGTATTTATAAGTTCTTTTTGACAATCAATTTCAAACTTCTAGCAAGTTTCCTGATAATTTTTCTGTATTTCTGTGATAAATTAAGCTACAGATAGACCAAAGCAATTTGTAACTGGCTTTTTACAAAACATTTAATTCAATGCAATATAAATTTTAATTCAGTAGTTGCAAAATACATTATACTATTTAGTGCTGTGATGCTGGAAAGGTTGTGTACAAGTTGACACCATCTTCAAATGTTCATTGATTCTCATGCTTATTTTGATGTCTTTTATTTTTCAATTTTATGACAACCTAAATTGAATTAATCGGAAACATTTCTGTGAACGCTTGCTACTGCTGATGTGTGTTACTCATGAGATGCATCCTACTGAATTTCTCTGGTAAGAAAAATAGGTGGTAGTTGTTTGCAACAACTTTTAAAAGTGATTCTATATGTTGTTTACTGTCATCTGTCTAACCATAATTTCCACTGACTGAAGTGGAAGTTGAAACTGCTCCATTCCTTGGAGTCCTGGAGGCTGCTAATACCCAGGTTCCTATTTTTCGTAGAGGAAACCTCCCTCTGAACTCAAAGACTTCTTTTATATAGATGCTGGGATTGAACTCACACATCTGTTTTAAAAGAGGAAAACCAATAGATGTGATGTTTTCTGCGCTGGGCCTATTATGTGCAACAGATAGCTTTAGTGGTTTTTTATAATCTAATAGCTCATCCCAAACATTGCAGTAACCAAAAACTCTTTAGCTTTAAGTACTTGAAGTGATTTAGTCACAGCTAAGTAATACATTGGTAATACATTGTGTTGTTCTAAGTAGAAAAAGGATTGTTCACTTTTTTTCCTTTTAAATTTGCTTGTGAGTGCTTTAAATACTTAATTTTCAAGTGAAAATCATGAAGAACGGTGTTAGTTAGGATTAGTGGATATTTCTGATCACGAATTATGAACATGTAATTGTCTGCCTTTTGAGGGGAGACTTCCTGTCAAATAGTTTAAAACAATAGAAGCCCAAGTCAGAATTCAGCGTATAATTGACAAAGATGATCCTGAAAGATTGTGAAAGGCAGAAGAGTTTGGGTGGAGGGAGAGTCATGTGGTTCTGTCACGGATTTAGGAGACTGTTTCCACTGCTGACATCCAGTGATTTTATTTCTCATTGCTCCCATCTGTAGAAAACTCTCACAGAGTGGTTTTAGGCCAAAATATTTAAGAAACCCAGACAGAAAACTTTTATATATACATTTAAAAAGACACCCCATCCCACCCCCCACCCCCAGAAAAATAAAAAACAACCAAAAAACCCACAAAATCTCCTCCAACCTTATTAGAGCTAGGAGAGACCTGTTCTTACTAGTGGCATCAAACTTCTGTCCTGAATTGGTACAGCTCAAATCCATAGAAACGTTCTTTCTCAAATCCTCCAGAGCCATGAAGCAGTATTCTGAAATGGCTGTAGGTTTTCTAGTGCATGACTGATTTTTCAGGATAGACATATTCCCATATGGAAGAGGTTATGTATAGATGGAACTAGAATTTAGTGTCATGTTAGAATCATTTATCCCATATGATACCAGGTGTTGCAAGTCTAGGGTTTTTCAAAATGTATTGCAGTGCCGAGAGGTCCGTGAATTCAGGACATCATACGCACATAACATTACTTTATTTAGTTTTAGAAATGTTATAGTGTCAATAAATCCCAGCAGGATGTACATCACTGAGATACTATAATGTTAAGTGTTCCATGAATCATTCAAAGCAGCACATCAGTAGTCTGATAATGCACAATTTGGCACAGTGCATGACAGAGAAAAATGTGTTCGAAATTACTCAGTTTAATTTTCTAAAATTCTCTATTTCAGAACATGGACAACTTGTGTTTGCACTATGAAGAGATAGATAGCATTTTTAGTGCATCTCTTAAAAAATAATTTCAACTTCTTTTAAGGAATCCGTGAATTGCTGGATTCTTCTTCCTGCCACTGTAAAGTTCCTTGTTAAACTTTCAGGAACAAAGTTATTTTAACAACCTGCTTCACCTTAAGAAAACAAGCCAGCAATCCTGAAAGATTTACGCGTCTTATTGCAGCCCATGATCCTACTCCTGTGAGTAAGCTTAAAATGTATATGCGAGTGTGCAAGATCAGGGCCCAAGTCAAAAGTATTCACCAAGTCATTGGATGTTTATGATAGAAAATGAGGGATGAAGTTGTGGGAGGAAAATAACCTTGCGGTTGTGGGCTACTTAAGTTCTTGTGGCAAAAGAAAATGGTGTAATTTGAAACTGCTATGTTTTTCTTTTAGCTATCTCTCTTTTTCCTCCTTTGCCAGCTTTGTGGCGTCTCACTTGCTTGCCTCTTTTTCAGGTAGATAAGATGCATTCAAGTGTTAATCTAATCTAAAAAACTAAATTGTGAACTCTATTGCATTAAATGCCATCTGTGAAAGGTTACTGAGTGCCCTGGCCACCCTGCAGTGGTTGTACTACCAGTGCTGTCTTTCCTGCACTGTACTACTTAGTACTGCTATTAGAATTGCTTGATAATTTTAACTGAAGAAGGCTGAAATGAGAGATCTGTAATGGCTTGAAATATGGTTTTATAAGAACATTATTTAAAGTACCCTGGACAACACTGAAGAAAGGCTGCTGGCACTTGAGAGTATAGAAAAGGAACAGCTTTCCCTTGTATCTCAAGGCCAAATATCTTTTTTATACCATCCCTGTTACCATTACCCCACCAATTTCACTGGGCACAAAGAGACAAAATGAGGTTTAATATTACCCTAATGAAATCGCTGTTTACAGAGATTATTTATTAGTGTCAGCAAAGCTCTAGCTGTGTACCCTCAGCTGTATCATGCAAAGGCTTGATTAGTCAATAAACACCTTGTGCTGCAGCAAGTAGTTCACTATTCCAGTATGAAATAGATTTAGTAATTGGAACCTGCTCACAATTTCCAGGCTATTGAGTAGCACCCGTATCAGGCAATGCAAATTTAAGTTAAAAACCTCTAAACAGAAGTAATACTTGCAATAGTTATTTCCGTAACCATAAACAAACGTCACTGCAGAAAGCAAAATGGAACTAAGATGAGCTCTCTAGTTAGAGCAGATGCCTGTAATTGTGCTGTGTAGCTACGAAGTGATGTATGGCTTTATATACTTTTAATATCAGCATTGTTTTTTTGCAATAAAATGCTTGTAAGACTACATTTAAAATACTGTTGCTTTCACAGCTTTTAATGATATATATGTAACATTTTTCTCATCTGAATATCCACATCTATGACTAAGGTAATTAAGTATGCTTATGTCATCTACCTTAAAAAGTATAAATGGCTTCTTCTATGCTATGATAATAATTTGTAACTTTTTATTCATTAGATTTTTCATACCAAAAGTTTAAAATTCTTCTAATCTATTTATGCACTAATGAATTGTAAAAAAGTTTTTTAATCATTCATGGTGTTTTTTCTCTATTTAAATTAAGAATTGAGATCTTAGCAACTATGCCTCATAGCAGCACGGAAGTACTAAAAATCCTACCAGTTCTGGGCATTTTGCTAAAAGCAAAGCATACGTTTTCTCAAGTGACAAACCCATCAATTTTGAAATCTATGGATAGCAGAAATTACTGCCTTTTTATAGTATGAGACCTATCACTTCTAATGTTACGGGTAAAGGTCACTTATGATCATTGCAGATTAGGGAGTACGTTTGAAATGCTGCATGATGATAGCCTTAGGGAGCTTCATAGACTCATTAAGGAATGCATGGACAGAAACTGAAAACAAATTCAATTAAGCATATGAGTTTTTATAATTAGGCATTATAAGTAACTAAATCTAGTATTTCATTTAAAAAACAGACCAAAAGATTAATGTTTCTTAGGAAATAATTGCTTGGTATTTCTCTTAACTTTCTTTTATATAACTGAACCTGAGCAGAGCTAGTATAAAATTCTTAGCAGTTATCCATCTGCATGTGCAGAAGCATGAATAAATATTCAGTGTTCGTAAGAGAGTGGAAATCTTTTAGGTACCTCTTGCCTGGAAAAGCGGAAGAGCAAGAACACGGGGGTGTCACTGTGTCTCATACAACGCAAGTACCTACATTCATAGGAGAACAGAGCTGGTGGCGTCTGCAGGTAGCACCATTCACACCCTTCTCTTGAGTTCATTTCCTTTATATGACATGGCGTATTGTTCTTACATTTGTCCACATCTGTACCCTCTTCTCTCAGCTCCAGAAGGCTGGCACAATTCTGAACAAAGCCACTTAAACTTTCAGTGAAAACTGATGTTAATTCTCTCACTTGGACAGACAAAAGGGGCCATAAAGAATAGCTGTCAGCACCATTTCAGTCAAGCCGTTCTCCAAGTGGTGAAACACTGGGGGGGAGGTTGGGTGCCATGGAAAAAAACCATGAGTCTCTTTGAAAGGGCTTCTGGATATCTTCGTTTTATTCCTTTTCCTCTGACCACTTTGGTGCAGCTGCAGTGGTTAATTCCCCCCTTTCCTGTTGACCAAGTGCAAGCACAGGCTGTTTTAGTAGTTATTTTATCCTGTTTGTGCTCTTTATCCATGCTTTTCAATGTCTGAGCTTTGTTAGTAGGCCAGTTTCTTCCAAGTGTTTTGTTTTCTGATTAATGTACACCAACATGGTGCTATTGCAATGCTTGATAGAATGACTTACGAAGAAAGAAAATTTTAATTTTTCTTCTGCACACAAGCATTACTCGAAGCTAAACATAACTAATTAATTTTGACATGTGTTTTATCAGAGCTATTCTTTACCAAACCTACGTGTTGGCCTGTATGATTCATTCAGGTTGTTCTGACAGTTACATTTTACAGAGTGGAAAGATACAGCAAGGCTGAATGACATGCTGTATACATGTCCTTATGATGGGAGTTCCTCACGATGAATGTTTCTGTGAGTCATGTTTTTATAAAGAATGCCGAAGGGATGACTATGGATGTATCAGTTGTCATAACTTGTAGTTCAGTTAACAATAGTGGAGTAACTGTTTAAAAAAACAGCTATTGTCCAGGAATGTTCAGTTATGTTTGCTTTGCAGGGCTTCATGCAAGCATGACGTGGGATGTGCTAGACATGTCTCCTGACTTTTGTATCCCTGGGGTAAAAGGTCTGCGGCAAGTAAGAGCATATTTGTTGTTAATCAATCCTGTCTGCAAGCATTCCTACAGTAATATATACTGTTCTGACTGAACACCTTTTGAACAGCAGTGAAAGCTTTCTTTTAATGACATTGCTAGCCTGCAGTGCTTGGGTCCATGTCGGTCTATGGAAATACATTGATGGAACTACAAAGAGATAATTGTTCCAATATCCTAGACTTCTCAGGAGGATGTAGAGCAGAGATTATCACTGTAGGCTTGATCCTGCTCCTGAGCAGCGTGTAAGTCAGAAGTAGCGAGTGGAGAAAAAGAAGTCATGAGGCATGATGCACTGCGTCGCTTCAGTCAGACTGTTAGGAACTGCTTCTCCAGATCAAATGCCAGTGGAGCTGTTTCTTGATAGAAAAGGATGATCAGAGTGGAACCGGTGAGATGATGACTGCAACAATACCAAACAGGGAGGCCCCTAAAGCATTCCTGTTTGTGCATTTCCTTGTATGAAGGAATTAAATTCCTAGTAAGAAGTATGGATAATTTTTGTCATTATTGGCAATAATAACATCATTAAGATAAAGAACCACTAGTACCAATTACCAATTTAGCCCGTTCCTCTGTAATAAACTGGAGAGAGATGCCCGATTTTACAAACAAGCCAAAAAGAATTTTGCTTCTATTCCCAAAACATAATACCAACAGGATATCATGAACAACAGGAGGAAACTCTCTGTTGAACTTGTACAGAAGGACAGTTGACAGAATAGTAATCTCAAATGTGGTATCTGGCTTGTAAATCTATTTTATTCCATCCTAATTATGCAAGAACTATGAAGCTGGTTTGCAAACAGTCATTAGGCAAAGAAGGTTGTTCTGATGAATACAGGAAA
Source organism: Rhinoptilus africanus (assembly GCA_013400135.1). Classification (NCBI taxonomy): domain Eukaryota; kingdom Metazoa; phylum Chordata; class Aves; order Charadriiformes; family Glareolidae; genus Rhinoptilus; species Rhinoptilus africanus. The sequence continues at coordinate 186,422 of VXBO01014513.1, forward strand.
TTTTTCTTTTTGTTCTTTTCAAGGTATGTGTTTCCTCCCTTCCTACAGACTGACTTCTATACTAACCCCCATTAGGACTTGATATATTGATGCATTCTGCAAGCAGATGACTATTTTTGACCACAAAACCACTATGGAGTTGGTAAAAACAGAACTACCTTGAAATTTAATGAGAGATCAGCACTTAACCGGTAGGACTGGTGTCCAAAAAGATGAAAAATGTGAAGTCAACATATATTGAAAATTAGGCTATAGTTTAAGGAATATTTTCTTAAGCAAAGAGAGGCTGATTTTAACTCGCATCAGTTCCTTAGTACAATTACTGTACATGTCTGTAAAAAAACTGTATCACTGGTGCAGGCTATTTTAATCAGCATCCACAGAGAAATAAATATACTAATGTTAAGTAGGGTTTGAGGAGACCAATTTAAATATCTTGCTGCCCAGAGTGAAGGCAAAGACTTAATTCTGGATATTTGATTAAGACAGCTAAGCAGTGCTGCCAACGCTATGTACAAGTATGTAAACTTTTGGTTTCCCACGCTAACACAGTGAAAGTGAGAAATGGTAGTGCTGGAATCTGGAACCTAGCTTCAAGCTAATGAGCTGTCAGAGCACACTTGCATTTAAAAAAAATTAAGGTACTGCATTAAAAAGGGTGAACTCTCTGAGAGGCTGCGAAGAGGTTGTGTAATGGTTAGGTATTTATGCGTCTAGTGATACTCAGATCTGGTTTTATTCAATAAATAGTAAAAGCAGCAATATTCTCATCACTTCTTTAAGAAATGTGGGCAGCTATTTTCTATAGCTGTATTGCACAACTGCATCTTTTTGTCCTATACAGTGGAAAAAATTAGAAAATGTACAACATGGCAAGGATAATTTATATGCTGCTTAAAATTGTCTGATAATGATACATTGTCTGATACTACCTAAGAATCAGTAGTTTCTCCTGCTTAAGATGTACTCATCTTAGTATAAGACATCAAATAATGAGACTTCTTCTCTGTTAAACCAAGCAATGGATAAATAATCAGATAATGGTTTCCTGAATTGCCCCCCCAGGTGATTTTTCTAATTTCTGCAGCTCTGCGGTGAACACATCTTTGCTTCTTTCCCCATCTTTCTATGTCAATGCTGAATCAAAATGTTACATTCTTTTTGATGTGACTGAAAATGTGGTGAGAGATGCTGGATGAGAAGTCCTTTAATTCATGAATTCATAATCCTCATCCAGGATCTACTACCCATAAGAACTAAAACTGAATATGTACTCTTATATTCGGTCTATCTAAAGACTCTTAGGTTGCACCAGTTCCAGGCAGGGAAAGGCATAAAGAAATTGGATAATCTCTTCAGAATTTTCCGTATGTCCTGTACAGAGAATAGTAGATCAGGTGTTTTAAACAAGGGAAGGAAGGAAACTTTGATTTCTTGCCAAGAGATTGAAACCTCCTGATCTCTTACCAAGCGAATTTCTTTGCTGCCAACAAACAGTTTCCTCACCTTAAACAGCTCCTTTTCATCTGCAAAACTAAGAGCAGTGGGGGAAACAGGCTCTGCAGAATGGCAACACCATCAGAATGTGCGCTAATTCATGTAGGGGCTGATTCACATTCAAATTAAGGTATGGACCAGAAAACACAGTTCCAGGTGTGGGGTGTCCTCAGATGGTTCCTAACCAAACTTTTTTTTATTTCTCTTAGTACATGAAAATTGCTGGCTTTGCAAATGTTGATCTCCTACTGCACAAAAGTTACTTAACTGCCTTTGCTACTGAATAAAATATGACTCTGATTTTCAGAATTCCATATATTATGGGCTTTTTTAAAAAAATATTGAGATTTACCAACTTTAAGAAACAACTCCTTTCAAGTGAACTGAATGTGGCAGTCCTGAAACTTGGCCTCCCTCTAAACCGGTGTGAGTTAGTTTTGATCAGTTTACACCATATCCTTAGTGTTTATACTACCCATTTCAGAGCAGTCTCTAAGCAGATATGGAGCACAAGTTCTTAGATATTTTGCATATCTTTTTTCAGTGCAAAGGAGAAGATGAAGATGTCTGGTAAAATCTGAAGTCAAAGGTTGGCCATGGGTACCATACAACAAAGTTTTTAGTTTTTTTATGCTAATAAACCCAAAAGCGGACTGTGGTAACATTACCTTCTGTGTAGCAATAGAGCATAAATCTTGCGTACCCTTTCGGCCTTTTGTCCCAATTGTATTTATGCAAGGCTAATTAATTGAGGGATTAATCAGCCACAGGTATCTGTTTAGTCCTTAGTTTAGAACTAAAAAAGAAGGAAAGTTCTTAATGTGAGAATTATAAATTAAAACAATAATGGAAATTATTACTTTTGAGGGGAGGAAGTTGTAATTAGTTAGCTGCATTAGCAAACATCTTCCAGTTTTTTGTCCGGATGGACACAGGGATAATTTGTTATTCTGAGATCCATGGAACAGCCACTTCTCCCAACTATAAATTGTTGTTCTGAAATTACCATGATCTTGACACTATCTGAAAAATAAACATTTTAAAATCAGTTTAAGACAGGATATGCAGAGCTTTAAATCTTCATTTTAATCAGGAACAGCAGCAAATGCATTAATTGTGTTTTGTTCCTGCAATTTTCCGGTAAGACTCGTTCTGTAAAAGCTATTATTTTAAATGAACAATGATTTATTATTTTTTACAGTAGCAAGAGAGGAAATGCTGTTTGAATCTTTTTTTTTCTTTGCAAATACATTCTAATTTATAGTAAACTAAATGAACAATTGTCTATTACTTTGTTTTTTCCTTTATATAGCTAGCAGACTGCAATTAATGCTTTTACCAGCAGAAATGATAAATAAGAGAGTAGAGAAACAATGTTTCAGACTTTGACATATATCTTTGGGTCACATAGATGATAGGAAAATATGTGGACTGTTCAGAAAGAATTAGTTTATTTT
>VXBO01014513.1:189419-199957 GCA_013400135.1 Rhinoptilus africanus
TGCTTCTGTAGCCTACAACCATCAAGGTAGAACTACGGCATGTAATGTAACCATGCATGTAAAGGGAACTGCAGTCAAGTTTTGTGTATTTATCTCTAGAGGGATGGTTTACTTACCAGTTTCTCAGTTGCTCAATGTACAATTTAAAGATTATTGCATAGCCCTTTGTATAGGTTTCTGTTTCTAGTGGAAAACATAAATGTTTTTCTCAACTTAAAGGGCTTTTATTTTATTAAAGGAGCAAAGCAATGGGGAGGGAGCCACAGAAGGAGACACTTGAACAGCTTGAGAGCACAGTGTATGTACTCAGTAGAACTCAATTAAAAACCTTTTTATTACAAGAGTCTCTGTGGTCACAGATGCTTGGCTCTGTAATTCTGAGTGATACCCTAAGGATTTTTTTTTTAAGGATATTCTGCTGCTTCCATTTCAGACAGCAGCATTTTTATTTACTTTGTGCTTAATGTCACCCCCTTTTAGAGCAGGGAAAAGTCTTACAAAAGAGAAAGTTAGAAAAAAATATTTTAAACTGTACAGTAGGAAATGTCTTTAGGATTCACATACATTTATAAAAAAGCATATTCCCTCTTTTCTTATTTGAGCAACAGCCATCAGCTCTAGTGAATGAAAAGTCCATATTTCCAGATGCCAAAAGAATTTATTCTGAAATAAATTGCTTAAAAGCAAAACAAGAAGTATACCGAAACCAGCGCTACTTGACTCAAAACTGCACACAAATGTAGAAAAGTGAGTAATATGAAAGAAGGAAATTTTTTTTAATTACTGTGAATCTTAATCAGCTAATTGTCTCTAGAAACTGATTTATTATGTATGATTTGACCCAAAAGAAGGGGAAATCATATGTCTAGGAAACAGCAGAGTATGTATGTCGCAATGGGTTTTTATCTTTGGTATTACAGAAACCAAGTTAGAAAATAAGATATTCTGATTTTCTTCAGAGTTTACAATTCTAGCATTAAAAATGGGGAAAGTCGTCTATTCAAGACATCCACAGTTGGGAATTTATCTCCTGAGTTTAGATTTTAAATGAGCCTTGCTGCATTTTTCCTGCTACTAAACTCTGCTGTTGAAGAACAGTGCGAATAGCAGAGGTTGTACTAAAACAGGAAGGAAAAAAACTGCAGCTGAAGAATTATGGCTATATTAATTTTGGGAATGAAATTTACTCTTATCAGGAATATATATTGTAATACACTTCATGTATCATTTTTAGGTGACTGTTATATTTGCATATTCATATATATAATTTTCATATAATGTGTCATATATCTATTTATCACTTTCAGCTGACAGACCCCTGAGTCACCAAAGGCTTTAAAGTAAACCTACTCAGTCTTTTTTTTAAAGTGAACATGCTGAAAGAAACCAACAGCTCCTGGTCTCTGAAGTGAGATGGTATTAGCACACAAAATAGCAAACAAGAGCAAGAGAGTTCTTTACAGAGAAAGCTGAGGTTTGCCCACAGAGTCTGATTAAGAAGTTTGCAAATAAGCTCCTGCGCAGCGTGCCTTACGGGATGAATCCCTCTACTCAGTTTTGCTTTCCCTTTGGGCAACTTTCAGGAGCCTCCTAATCTGTATGTAATTTACACAGCTCCCCGTGAGGCTCCTATAGAAACTCCCTTCTTTCTAGCTCTGGGTCCAAGAGCTAGACATTAACTTTTCAAAGTTAATGGTTGAGGATTGCAAATGAGGTTTTGTGTCTTTCCACTATAAGAAATGGCACTAATGTCAAAACCTGAATCCCCACTGGCTTCCCCTAAATCCAGAATTTTTTAGGTCTTTGTTCAAGAACACTGTTTAACAATAACTACTGACTGTTCATGTGCCGCATAAACAGCTCCTCCTCCCATCTAAATACAGAGTTTCTAATTTGCAGCTTATTTGTCTTCCAGTTTACTTAAGGGTATGTATATGTAGATCAGTGTATGAAGATAAGATGAACTAGGTTTGTATCTTGGTAATTTGAATCTTAATGATTAAGTGAAGAGGCCTAATTTAATATAGAAATTTTAAATTAAGCCTCTTTCTTTCTGGTGTACTATTTATTTGAACACTGGTTTGGGCAATATATAATGGATTTGAGGAACCTGCTGTATAGCATACATTGTATTAAGAATACAAATTCATGGCCTGCTGTCCTCTGAAACAGGCTATGCAAATAGCCATTTCCTCTTCAGCGACATCAGTGTTTTAAATGTGATTATCTCTGTATTTTTCTGCTGTAGTTATACAGCAGTCATTCCTCTCAAGTATTGGTTAATAACCTTGTCAATAACCTTTTTCAATGTGCCCAATTTCAGTAGTCCAACTAGACCTGAAGTGCAAGGATAGTAGCTTTACAGCAGCCTTAGCACTGGAGGTGTGTTCGATGCAATGACTGACTGCGCTTGGTGTGTCTTTGAATGCCAAGAACACCGCACTAGTCTTTACGGAACGTATGAAGTAGAGTTCCTTCATCAGCTTCGTAAATCATCTTACACAGGGAAACTCCACTCTGATTTCTGGCAGAAATCACAACCAGATTTGCTCCTTAGGATGTCTGTAAGTATTTTGTTTTATTTATATTATGGAAAAAAAAAATCCATTTCAGTGGCGACAAGTTTGTTAACAAATAGGTCTCTCAGATATAATCAATATGTCTTCGGCCTGAATGTTAGAATATGCAATTATGTTCGCAGAAATCTATGCAGATGGGCTTTTATTATAAGCTATCTTCTCTTTCTTCTGTAAGCAAATGATTTAGCAAATAAATAAAAAATGAAGATTGATGGTATTATGACAACAAAATACCCATCACAATTACAGCAGCTGAGAACTGCAATAAAAAGAATGTAGAACATTTCAGTCTATTTTTTAATACCCAGGAGTTTTTTGTAGTTTAAGATTTTGTTTTCTTCTAGGCTCTGTGATTATAACAGACCACGTTTTGACAGGGTTTTCTTTCAGTTTTTCAGTAGACTAAATCCTGTTCCACCTACTCAAATACTTCCATTCCTGTATGGGAAGTGTCCTGTTCCTGTATGGGTGGTATCTCACCATGCACAGGGCAACAACATGGGGAGAAGACACAGCAGTTTTCTTACTACGTGAGCACTTGAGTCTGGATTTTTGATGTTTTTTATTGTAATATGGGTCTTAAAAAAACCCCCACACCTTTCCCCGAGACAATATGTATTTAAAAATTTGTGTTTTACCATGATCTGGTAGTAACCACTGTTGCCCTTAAAGTATACAGAGCTCTGTTAAATGTACTGGCTTAAGTATAGTTTTCTTTCAAAGGATTGCATCTGGCAGTAGGAGGTAGAATGAATATTTTTAGATTGTATTATGATTAAGGAGCAATGGAAAGGGAGGCCTGTTGTATGTCCTTGTTCAAATAGGAGAGAAATTGGAAAATACAATTTTAAAATAATTAAAAACCTTTATTGTTGTCACTTTTGGGAAAATACAGTAGTGTTTACTGGGATTGAAACCTGCAGGAGCCTGCAGAATCAAAAGAACTGGGCATATGGATCCTATGTAGCTCTGATTCTCTATTATATTATTTCTAGAGTATTTGTTTATAAAACTATATTATAGACTACAAACTGTATCTACTGCTCTTTCAAAACCACAGGTAGCTAAAAATCAACAAAAATCAGTTGCAAAGAGGTTATAGCTTTGTTTAAAATGGTTTAATAATTTGCTGTAAGGGTGGTATAATCTTACAAAAAATGCTGGAAAAAAGTCAGACCAAAAATAGAGTAATGGTGGAATTCCCACACATTCAGACTAGGAAAAAAAAATGCTGACTGTCATTTTCCATTTTGCAAAGTTCTCTTTTTTTTCCAACTTCCTTTTTCAAAATCGTATAAACAAACAGATTGACTGTGCAACATAAAAAGTTGACATTACCTCAATTTGTAAGCCTTGTGACTTTGTGTGGCCATTCCACAATTGTAGAGTATCCACTATAGGGTTACTCCCTACAAATGAATCTATCAAGAACAGATGGATGTAGGACTTCACTGAAAAACTGCTGAGCGTCTTCCCTATCATTTGTGGTTAATGAGAGATGAAGATGATCAGTCTTTTAACAAATTTGACTCTCATGGAGTGGCAGAAATACTCACAAAGAGTTAGTAAACAACCTCAGGTGAATATATTAGTCCGGAGTTGTTCCTGTATACCAGCTGGTTAAACATTTTAATAACTTCAGTTTGATGACCTTATCACTAAGGTGTATGTACATAACATACACTATTTGGATTATGAAGTAAAATCAAACATAAACAAAACAAGTAGGTTACAGTATCTTTTTTTTAACGGTTAAAGGAGAACTACATGTCAATGGTTTATATAATACAGTGAGCTTTCTGCTAAACAGTACATAAAAGCTGGCTTGTTGTAAATTTTTTTTACCTAATGCATGCTCAGAAGGACTAATAATAGGCCTTATGAGTCACAAGCATTCATTAAGTAAGCCACTGGAGTTTTAAAAACATAACAGTTGGGAACTAGTCTGTTTGAAGTGAACAAGTAAATTAGTATGTTTTAAAAAAATATGACTCTTAAAAACACCATGATAATATGCTTCTAAATATTTAAGATCCTTTATTCTATGCAAAGCCAGCATGTTAATTACTGGATTAGCAAAAATGTTGTTCAAGACCCAACTTGAACCCATCTTCTAGGTTTTGAAATGCATTTGGAATGCTTGACTCCCTCTCGATGGTCCCAAGGGAACGTGTGTTAGTCTCACCCGTGTTTGTTTACACAAGAAGGCACAGCTTAGGCATAGCATTTGGGTTTCAATGCTTTTTACTTCAGTTATCCAGCTGGCTTGATATGGGTACAATTAAATCAAACGATTTGTTCAAGACCACTAAGGGACTCGTCTGGGAGAAGAAAGTTGGACTGGGAAAGCTGAAAATACTAGTTCCCATCGCCGAACAATTTCTCACTGGCCTTTAAGTAAATTAGAGGGGCAACCTATTGTATTTCACAGTCGTCTGCGCAAACTGCCAGCATTGTATAGAGTTAGATCAGTAGGGAACTGTAGATGCAGAAGGAAAACTGAATGAAAAAAAAAATTAACACTTTCATGTGATAGATATCTAAACAGACACAACAGATAAAGAACGGGAAAATGTATGTGTAAATTTGTCTTCCAAAGCTATTTGGTTTTGTAGGTATCACTTTTAGTGGAAAAGTTTGGCTGTGTAATGAGTCTCTCTTGCTTGTCTTTAGTCATTTATTATCCAACCTATGTGAACTGCAATTCTAGGTTTTTTCTAATTTAAAGCTATTCAAAGTTCCTTTTTTTTTTTGCCTAATTATCTTTTCATTTTCCCATTTTTTAACAACCTAGAGATATGTCAGTGCTATCACAAGACTATGATGTTGGTATGATATCACTGCTTTTATCAGTAAAATGAGATTACTGCTAAAGACTTTTGCCTGTTGCAGGCATTAATTACTGATAAGAGTAGTAAGATGTCATCTTCTATGATAACAGAACACAGTGAGACATGCACATTGGCCCATAGTTGGTATCATAAAAATTTGGTGGTAAAGGAACAGTGAAATTTAGCATTTTCTAGTTTAGTTTTAGGGGTAGGACATGGTGCTTTAGCAAGGACAGAGACTCCTGCAATTGCTTTCTACCCTCTCCTTCCTTCCAAACCCTACCTCACTTCTCCATGCCTTTCAGTCCCTCCAGCATCAATTTTTCAACAGTTTGCTTTCTTCAAAGACTCTTCATTTCAGCCTCAGTCTCCTGGCTTAGCCAGTGCCGGCTTTCTCCTTGGCTTGCTGCCCAAGTCCCCTGCTGAACTCAGGATGTGGTTCTGCCAATCTAATTGTGGGCTGCTACTGAAAGGGATAGTCCCGTTCCTCCTACCGGCTGCCCTGGTCTCCCCTGTGAGCCGAGCCAGGAAACTAAACTTGTGAGATTCGTTTTCTTTCAGTTCAACTCTCTGAATCAGGTCATCATGGATTAAAATGAACACCAACGCTAGAAATCACAACCAGGGTTGGAAGGGAGAGTGGAATAGGGAGGGAGGGATCATCTCTTTCAGCAACACTTCACAATTAACGTGAGTTTCATCATTAAACTTCATTTTTGGCCCTAAACTCCTCACCCTGCCTTTCCTGTTCTTCATCTTCCCTCTTTGACCCCTCTTCCTAATGGCTTCCCATTTGCCCCTGCCCTTTCTGCTCCCACCCCAGTTACCCAGCAGCTAATGCCCCCGATCTTGCCTGGCCCCCTTTTCTGCCTCAGACCTTGCACTTCACTGGTCTCCCGTAGTCAGACCCTGTCAGTAGCAGTGGCTGTGGTCCCTCACGCGATTGCTGTTTACAAAATATTAGCTCAAAATGGGAGAAAAATGCTTCAGCAGTTAAAACAGATATCTTATTTTTATAAACTCTTCTCAAACCAGCTTTAATGAAGAAGCTCTTCTACTTGTCCATGAAAAAATTCAGAAACTTAACTCTGACTGCATGTTATAGAATGGATAAAACCTCTAATAGTTATGAAGTAAAATTCCTAAAAATCGACCCTTCCTCACTTCGAGCCCTTTACATTAAAAATAAGTGGTGAAATAGTTTTCAAGGATATTTAGAGGCCCTTTTTCCTGCAGTAAACAAATGCTGAATATCTGGGCAAGTCTCCTCTGCGTAATGCAAGTCAACTCCCATTGACTTAACAGGAGTTGTCGTGCTATATATGAGAGCAGAATCTTGTCTCTGTGAATAAAGGAGTTTTTTCAAGAGTGAGGGGGCTCTGCACAATGACTGCATTTTTACCAGCCCTTTCTGATTCATTGGCAAACTACCAAGCACAAGAACTGTTTCTGTAGTCTTTCTACTCTCACAATGACAGACATTTTCTTTTTCATTTTTAGTGGGAAGTCTTTTGTATTTTTTTTTCTCCTCGTGAAAATGTGTGTCTTATGTTTCTTGGTATTTTGTACAATGAAGTACAAAGTATTTCTCAGTCATAATATTTTTGAAGTTGGTCCTTCCTGAGTTTATCATGTATCTTGTAATTCCAGTTTAAAACTCAGCTGGGGATAAAGAAGCAGATTTGGGTCTAACTTACGTGTACGTCTCTTGCAATTCAAAAGCTGCTTTGAAACTAGACTGGGCAGACCCCTGTGGCAGCCCCAGGGAGCTAGCCAGGCGGTGCCAAAATTGTGTCTTGCTCCTCTGGTCCACCCTAGACCTAAACTAGAAAAGAAGGGGGTGGTTTCCTAGTCTTCAAGAATCCTCCAATGAACCAAAGTGAAATTCTCTTTAGCAACACAACAGAAATTTAGCTCATGCTGAAGAACTGCCCTTTGTAGAGTTTCTGTACTGCAAACTACAGCCATCTTGCTTCCTATCACATTTTTTTTCCCCCAGACTTCTGCGTGACAAAGAATTTAGCAGGTATCTTTATACAAATACTATTTTAAAAGTTTGGAATTTTTTGTGTTGTATGGTTTACCTTTTTATCATCATCATACATTATTTTCTTGATAGTGAATCAAGGTGGTTTTCTTCCTGTTGTGCTTTGGAAAACACATATTACTAATTACACTGTTACAAAGATCAGCCGTGCAGATAAAACTGCAGAGAAGCAGGAAATTGTAAACTGAGGACCATTCCTAGTGCTGAATGGTCTGTAAGGCGATGAGCCCAAACCTGACAATCACTGGACATCCATATTCAGAACCACCAGCGTCACTCGTTCATTTCTCTCTGTGGTACCAACTGAAATATTTCAGTAACCACCTGAGCAAACAAGGGCAAAATCTCTGTGGGCAGCAGAGACGGTTGGTCTTGCTTTTGGGACGGTGTCTGCAAGTAGAGGATACTGCTTCTGACCTAGAGCGGTGCATTGCAATGTTTCGTGGTAAGCAAAGTCTTGCTGCCTATCTGCACACGACTGGATTTCTTCCAAAGCTGAATTAAAACCTGTCTTTAAAAAGTATATCTAATCTCCTGTTTGAAACTCAAGCAAAGGTGTACCCGCTGCCTCTCCTGATATAAACTATTTAAATATTTAATTGCCCTCACAGTCAGGAAATGTTAACATTAGGTTTGTCTAGCTACGGTTTCCAGAAAATGGATGCCATTGCCTTTGTCAGCGAGGTTAAAAAGGTCAAACTATCAAGATCTCTTTTCTATATTTAAGTACCTATTCAAAGTAATCTAGTGTATCTCAGGTTTTTTCTTTCAGAAGCTGTATAAGGTTTTCTTGTAGTGTTTCTTCACCAATGTGCACACAGAGATCTTTCTAGAAGACAAGTTTTTATACACACCAGATTGCATTAGTTCTTTTTGCCCACAGCATTGCCTGTGCTCTGCTGGACAAATGAACACACCGATCTTCCTACCCTTTCTAAATAATATCATCGGAGACTTTATGCAACCACCTAGACTTCTAGCACAAAATACCTCCAGCTGAGGAATCAGCATCCTGAAGGATGCCGCTAGAAACATGTCAGCTCATTGATACCTTGCCACTGACAATTACATTTTGAAAAGTCAGCAAGCCAGTTTTTAGTCCAGTTATTTCTATATAAATCAGGTGTTTTGAATCAAAATGTCTTGTGGCACTAAATCAATAGCTTGGAGAAATCCAACTTTAAAATGGAAGTGCAGTTAGTTTTATCAGCTGAACATTTAATTATTTAAAAAAAAAAAAAAAAGTATGTTCCTACTTATCAGGGCCCTGAGTGCACTAATAGGCCTTAATTGCCCTGACTGGTCTGACTCGCCCCTGTGGCCCCAGAGCCCCATTTCGCTTGGACAGGATAACGTAGGTTGGGACGGGAAGTGTCAAACACTGCGCTGTGACTGCGGCTAATTGCGTAGCAAATCATGCTGTCGCCATTCATTATTTTTAACAAAGACTGGAATATGGGTGGTCCTTTGCATTATTTTACCTGGGATGAGCGTCTATGATGGGTTTGTGTGTGCAGGAGTGGAAACATTTACCCTTCTGCAGCTCGGAAACAGTTTGATTTTCAGTGGGGATGAGGAACCACCCCTCCATCCTCACCCAGGCTGGGCTGCATGAGACCACTGGTTGTGAAAATGAGTGTAATGGTTGTTCCAGTCAAACTGAGCCTCTGAACTCAGCGGAGCAGAGCACAAAAAGATTCCTGTGTTTTATGATGAGCAGACTGACGAGTTTCATTTGTTGCTGGATAATATTAGTTCCTCTGATACTTTGGGTTGCTTTTTCTTTAATGTTTTTAAAATACAAATATCTTTAAATGTTGAAATTTCATTGCATAATGTAGGGCATGGTCGTTCCTTAGAGGCAATCCGATTTTTTTTTTTTTATCTGCATTAACTCCCCCAGTCTTTGCATGTAGTAAACTTTAAGGTTATTGAATCAATATGGTTGATCCAATATGGATCCCCATCCAAAAAGATGGCTATAGGCTCCTTTTTCTGACATATTATTCCTTAAAAGTGTGGGATACCTATTTGAATAAACTGGGAAAAATAATTCAGCAAAGCAGCTGTTAGAATGGAATGACATTCAGTCTTTTGCTTGGTGACATTTAGAAGAAAAAAGAAAAATGGAGATGGCTTATTTTTGGCCTAAAATGGAATACATTAGCTGCTCAGTGTGACACAGAGTGAGCGATATGTTATCTTCTGCTGTTTTACAGCAAATAAAATGATTTAGATGATGTACTGTAAGAGAAAAGACTACTGGGATCAGACACTCGAGTTTATTCTGTTTTATGCTTCACATTTACTGCTTTCTAGCATGAACAATACAGCAACCATCATAACGATTTAAACTAACCGTGCTGATAAATACTTCATTCCTCTTGTTTAAGGCATCTCTTATATTGTTGCTCTTACATTTTTAAGATGTAGTCTGCTGCAGCTTTTTCACTCGGCTTTGATCTCTGGCCTATTGACGGACTATTTTTGGAACTGCTTTGATGTAGTCACCCTCCTGTCACTTGAGTTTTGCAGAGTCCCTAATTAACGGTGCGTTATTCCCACTGGCCGAGCAGTATCGCATAGGTTGGAGCAGACCCGCCGGAGGGAGCAGTGGGCCGGTGGGGCGCAGGGGCTGGCATCAGACCCCTCCGTAGCGGGGAGAGCCGGAGTAAATGGAGTCTGTTCCTCTGCAGTTGGAGAGATGGAGAAGGCTTTTCTGTGCTATTCTTACCGTGACCCTTAGGAGTGCGACAGGGAATGGATGTCTGAGGTCTTATGCTCACAGCAGCCACATTATCAATGCGCCATGTATAGCATTTTTACTGGGCATGGTGGCCCAGTTAAAGGGAGTCCCAAGATGGGAATTACACTTTGCTAACCTTTCTCTCTTCTGGATATTTTTCTATCCATATTCTGTCATGTTCTATATTTTTCTGTCTCCTGGTATTTTTTCTGAAGCGCCGCATCCCTCGCCCTCCCCCGCGGCCCGGCGGCACCCACTCACCGGGGCCGGGCTGCTCCCAGCGGCCGGAGGTCGCCCAGGGCGAGCGGGGGGCTCGGCGGGCGCCTGAGGCGAGC
>VXBO01014513.1:200753-235812 GCA_013400135.1 Rhinoptilus africanus
ATCGTTGTGTGTCATTGTGCGTCATTGTGCTAAATTTGTTTCAGTGTGGGGTTTCTAGGCCTTTTATTTTTCTTAAATGAAGCTTTTAAATGAAGGTTCCCCAGTAAGGCTTGTGGAGGCAGTGTTTATTTTCCTGCTTTCAGGTAGTCTTCCCATTGCTTTCCTCTGAGCTGGGAGGCATGTTATCATAAGCTTGTTGCTTCCAATAAAAATATTTGGATTTTCTGAGTATGTTTTCTCATATTAAACAGTTGTATAAATGCTTAATATTAGGATGTTTCTTCAGTCCTCATGGGACATATTTACTGACTTCAGAAAATGCTGCGTCTCCTCCCAAAACTTGGATGTAGTTGGGATACTTAATAGTTGTGCTTACAAAACCAACAAGAATCTCAGCGTGGCGTAAAGGAACAGGCCAATATATCCTTGGCCTTGACACAGTCTCAATGAATACTAATGTTGAAATAGCGAGGAGGAGCCTTAAGCAGACTACGCACGGGGTGTGCTTTCTCTGCCGTGCCAGTGTCGCCTGTCCATCAAGAGAGGGCCCTAGCTCTGACTTGAGTTCTCCTCCATTCAGATGGAAATGAGAGCTTGCGAGCTACTCTGCCACTTGAATAGCAAAGGAGAGGAAATTTCCACTATGCCGTTGTGTAGGGATCTTTCTGTACGGGCAGGTTTCCTGTAGTGCGTGGGCTGGATGAATGGGCGTACGGATTGCAGAAGTCTCTCTGTGTCAAAAATCTGGCAAAGACCGTGGGCGCATTAGAAATAGCTTGTAACTTTTTAAAGAAAGCGAAGTTCAAACAACCTTCTCTGTTTAAACCTATCTAGTAGGATAAGTCATTTACAATGTTATTAGTCTGTGCTAGTCCAAGGCCAGTGGAGTTGAAATTGATGCGATTTAGTTGGCAATCAGGTCTCTACAGCCAGCTCCTGTGATAGAATACGTTCTTCCGTATTGAGAAAGTTTGTATAGGCTTAGATAGCAGTTTGAATAATTTTACTTCATTAATAAGTTTTAAGTGGTTTGGGTAATTGGTATGTGGTTAGTTCCATATACCTTTTCCTTAGCCTGGACATCGAGGTGACTGTTCAGCAGCACTATAAATTGTCAGTGTATTTTTTCGTCAATATTTATTTGTCCTGGCATTTGTGATTAGCATATTGTGCTTATTTAGTTTAATTTTATAGATATATAAATTATGATCTTTGACTGTTTTGGGAGGGGATGGCTTTCTGTTTTGGTTTTTACTGTTTAATTGCAGGACACTAATTGAGCGGCTCTGTTGTCACATAGGAGTATGCAGGGTTTGGTGTCACTTCTGCTCTTGCAGTTCTGATGCAAGCTTAGGCCGATCTCACAGACTATTGTTCCTTTCCTGTTGCCAGTCTCCCCTCTGAAAGGCGGGGAGGTAGAAGAGAGCTCTGGTTGCCAGTCCGCTGGGCTGTGGTGTCTCCAGGGGCAGCATGGTAAGAATTCAGTTGGCTCTGACTCTCCCATGCGTATTTCTCTCCTCTCAAGACAGCTTTCTCACAGAAATAAAGGCAGAAGCAGTAGAGAAACTGTTAAATAGTTATTCACAGTATGCGCATGTTTTGCCCTAGTCTGAGGCAGTCCTGGGGGCTTATGTAAATGGTAACTGCAAGGCAGTGATTCTCTGTGAATCTGAGTGCTATGGCCTTGGAGTACTCACCTTTATCTGCCATTTCTATACCAGTATTTGTAAAAAGATCAAACAGAAGCGCAGCTCCTATACTCTTTGTCATGCAACAGAGGTATGTTGCCTTTTAGAGTTTGGTAAAAGCCCTTTACTAAGTCTGCTCTTGCTGTAAAAAAGGAGATATTTTTATTTTACCTTTGCAGACTCAAGGGATAATTTCACAAATCAGTATCCAAATCCAATGACTCCTCCCCCACCAAAACCCTTACACTTTTAATTATGTGTCATAATCATTGGTTGTATTAGAGAGACAGAAAATACTGGGAAAAAACCTGTTGATGAATTGGTGGTGATCTTAGCAACAAGGCATAATGGGCAGTAATAGTCCTCATGGAGGTGATGGGAAGGAGGGTTGTTTGTGGGGTTCCACAGAGGGTGTCACTGGGTATGGCAAAGAGAGGAGAACGTGGAAGACTGCCATGTGGGGTCTTCCCGTAAGTAAAAGGAAGACTACCATCTGGCTCTGCCTGCCATGGCAAGGTGCTGTGCCTGCCTGGAACTATAGCGACGACAGGGTGAGATCATCACGAAAGTATCGTACCAGGATGCTCACTGTGCATTCAAATGTGTGCATAATCTTGCGATATAGACAGTGAACTTTTTACACAAGGTTACAGAAAAATAATTTGTGACAAAAAAAGAGGCAATATAGAGTCTAGCAATACTTTATTTATGGTCACAACAGATGTCATGTCGAGCTTATTTAAGCCTTCCTGTAAAGCTAGTTGTGTCAAGGTGTTCAAGGGACAGGTGACGTTGTCTTGAAGTACATAGAAATTTGGACCTACTGAATATTCTTTTGCATGCTTAGTGCACAAATATGTGCCTCAAAATTAAAAAAAACCCAAACCAACAAAAAAACCCAGCAGAAAAACCCACCACCTTGTTTTTAGTAGAGCTTTCCACCATGCCAATGGATACCCAATCTTGTCAGTCACCCTAACTAAAGATCCAGTTTTGCTTCTCTTTGGTCTTCACTGAGTTCTTGCTGGGACATAAGTTGCTGTCAAAGTTTTAACTCCTTTTCTGATTTGATTCTTCTGTGTTCTTTGTCAGTGTTTTAAGGAGGGTTTTGTTGTAATTTAGCTTTCTTCACAAGTAGCGTGTTATTAAATATTCCAGCATCACTGCCTGCCACTGCAGTAGAAGCACTTACACATCCAAGTTGTGAACTGGAGAGAGACACAGTGCTCTTTCTTTGTGGCAGATGGACAGTTGATATAAAAAATCCTGCACAGCTGGGAATATCACTGCAGTTAAATTTTACCAAACTTTTCCATGATATTGCCTATTGTAAGAAATGAATATTTGAGAAATCAGTAGAATATTTTGTTTTCCATGACACAGATTGCTCTGAAGAAAGAAGGCTTGCCTTCTCTTGTTGCAGGTACCAGTAAGCTTGGGTGGTATAGGGAGGGTATTTTGGTGGTTTGGGTTTTTTTTGTGTTGTAAATGCTTAATCATGACACTAAGCATTGGCTTTTGTGATTCTTTGCAAATGTTGCACTTGACAATTTTTATTGTTTACCGAAGCATTTAGCCAGGTTATATGTGGATCCCTGGCTTATTGTGAAATAAACTGTAACACAGGACCGAGGTTTGATTTCTTCCTGAAGTCTTCCTTCCTTCTTTTTCCTCTCCTTCCCCCTGCCATCCCCCAGATTTGGAAAACAGTAATTCTAAAGTGTCTAGGGAATAAAGTTGAAACGTGACTAGTGCTTACCTATTATGTATAGTTATTTTAGTGTAAGGCAAGGAAATCCGTCTGTAAGTGAACCAAAAGTCCTTCTTGATGTTGCTGACATTGATGGAAGTCACTAGTAATGTTACGTAGGTATTTAAATCCCACTAACTAAAGATAACAAAGAATGATCATGGTGATAGGATCAATGCGTCATGGAATCCAGCAAACCATAAAGACAGCGTTTAATTTTCATTGTTATGGATAATGTTGAATAGTTGCTTCCATGTCTGTCCTGAGAGTGTTTATATTGATACCTGTGTGTTTATATTGATATCTGTATATATCTACCTATGTACTACATATAGGTAGATCTGCCAGTCTGGTTTATGCCAGATTGGCATGTTTTTTATCACTTTTGCCATGTCCAATTTGGAAAGCTTGCATTCATCGTGGAAATGATGGCCAAGTATCTGATATCTTGCATTCGCCAGACCCAGAAATTCAAATTTTCTTAGTGGAGAAGCGTTTTGATTCCTGCAAACAAACTGCAGCTAATGATGGCACCAACATAGCAGTTTTCAAGGTTTGAATGTTGTTTATTGGTGTGGATGCAGGATATGAAGGGGTTTTGGTACTGTGATGCCCTGCAAAAAGAAAAAAAAACCACAATGAAAAAAGCCAATTAGGTAAATTGTAATGCAGATTTTTGTTTTTGAGAGTTTTCCTTGTGTGATAGTTTTAGTGTCAAAGACTGAGTCAAAGGGTTGGTGTAGCAAGATGTTCTGCAGCAATCGCGTTGAGTTGCGTGTTACAGGTGGTAGCTGTACTTTCCTTGGAGTAAGCATGGAGGATAGTGTTCCACTGTTATGTGGGTACATCTTGTTTCCTGACAAGAAATCCAGTGTAATGTGAAGTTATTTTGGCAGAGCTTCTTGACAGGTTATGGCTTGTTCACTGCGATTAGCTTAGGTTAATTAATACTAATAGGCTCACAAAGAGCAGCTTACTCAGTTTGGGGCCACTGGAAATTGCAGAGGGGTTTTTTGTTGTTTGTTTTTTCCCTCTCTTTAACGTGGCAAAGTAGCATAAATGGGGCAGTTTGGTCTAGTGGTCAGTGTTCTGCAGTGCATTTGCAAGCTATATTGAAATATGGATTAAAAATAATTTGTGTGTGTGTGCACGTGTGTTTTGCTGGACTGGGGGAGGTTAGTGGAGTTTCAGGGCTGTGAACAGAAATGTTATTTCTCTCCAGCCTTGTGATTGCTGCTGCCCCGGTGGGTGTGATGTGGCTGGGAGGGACAAGGACTCCCTGAGAGACTGTTCACACTGCAGTCTCCACCGTGGAGTCGGTCACTGTGCTTTAGACATTGGGATCCCTCCCGTTTTCACCAGTATTGGGGCTGCCTCTGTGGGCATGAGGGCTCCTCAGGGACTGCCTGCATGTAGCAGTCCTGCGCTGCTGCAGCCCTTGGCAGGGGAGGGGGACCCCAGCAGCCCCCTTCCCTGTCGTGCAGGGGGGTCAGCACCTTTGCCTTGACTGAGGGAGCTGCAGCAGGCTTGCATCTGCTCTTCAGGGTGCTTCAAAATGGGGTGCAAGGCTGGTATAGCAGATGTTATGGAAGTGTTGGCCAGAAGCAGTACTAAGGGCTATGTCTGCTTAGAAGTGCACCACTGTGGTACTGTTATGCCCACCAGAAATAAGTGGGCAGGGATTTTTTTTTTTTTAACCTGGTGAAGTCAGGTATCATCTTTTGGAAATTAAAACACAAATGTATTCTGAAATAGCTCAATTTAAAAGATTTCCCTGAGTTTTGGATTTTATGTTAATTGCCACTGAAGGTGCTTGGCTTGTCTTAAATGTCAGACTTTTTTTTCTGTTCCACTGGAACTGATTGAGGACTGTCTTGGTCAATTGATGGAAAGTGTATGTTTTAGACAGCTTGATGAAAGTGTAGTCAATCATTGGTTAAGTTGTAGGAATCAAAATGAGAACGGACCAAAGGTTTTATAAGGGAGGTGTTTGTGTTTGTCATACCCAAAATACACTGGTTATTAACCAGCAGATCATCGCTCTGTTCTGGATCCAGTTAAAGCAACTGTAAGCTTATATGTAAAGCAAATTGATGGTTTGCCAAATCCAGATGTGACTTCTGTAATGGCTTGTTCATTAAGATTTCTACTGTTCATTTTCATATGCTCTTTTCAGCTTCTAAATAGCCTTAGAAATACTTTTATAATAGGTGTCTGCTGTCTTGTTCGTTGTTTTCACGTGACTTCTAATCACTGCATTGTATCTTACATCTCAGTGGTTCCCAAATGTATTTTAAATAGCTGTTCACTTTCAGAGTATTGCAGATTGGTAAGTAACTTTCTCAGCACATGAAATTGAAAACTAAAACCAAACCAAAATCCAGTAACATTCATGTGGTTGCTGCAGAGAACTTAAAGCATGGTAAAGATAATTTGGGAACCACCTTATTATTTTAATATATGTACACCGAATTCTTTCAGGAGAAGTAATACACGTACTTGTATCTTTAGCAGTCATGGATTACTGTGGGCTGTATTACACTAGAAAATATTCCAGTGTAAAATGCAAGCATAATTTCTGGAACAGCAACCAGGGGTTAGGCATCCTTCTGTCATCTTCCGGTGGACAGTACTCATTGCTGGGGTGCAGTCGTTTTTGCTTTTGTTTTTTCCTTTTCTATGGAAGGGTGAAAAATGCTGCACTTGATGTGCTCATACAATCAAGTGTCAGGGGTAGAATGTTGCATAATGGTTTTGATGTGCTTTTCTTGACGGTGAGTCAGAGTCTCTGCCTTCCTGATAGCAGCCTTACAGATAGAATATTTTATAAAAAACAAATTTGCATCATCGTTTGGTTATGGTTTTGAATTAGAAGTGTTTTGAAGATGTCTCTCTGTGCAAGCATCTGAATTCCTCAATACTTCTATAGCTCCCATGCTTTCTGACAATGTCTGTGCAGTGTCCTGAAGTGTCCAGCACACAGTCAGAGTTCACACGCTGCAGCTGATGAGTCCCTATCAACTCTATAGTAAGATTTTGGTCTTTAGCCTGTCTGTTACCTTGTCTTTTCAGTAACAGCTGGTCTGTGTATCCAGAGTGCATGTCTGTGCATACATAATGAAAAATGGGGGGTGAAAGAACAGGGAAAAAAATAAACCCACTTCATCACAGTAATTTTTAAGCTGTTTTCTTACGTAGTGTTCTCACTTAGTGCTTTGCTGCAGCTAAGTGATGGAGAGGTACCACGTCCTAATAGGCTGTTTCCTTGAGGCTATTTCCTCAGGTTTTGAGCAGCTTTTCCTTAAGCAACTGTCAAGTTGAATCCAGTAACATCCGTGTAATTGGTGAATTCCAGGAACATTGCCGGGTCCCAGGGGTAGATTGGTAAAGCAGGTGGATGTGTTCAACAAAGACTTTTGATAAGCCTGAATAGAAGGCTTGGTTTGCTTTCAAAAACGGAAAGCATTTTCACCTTGAGAAGTCTCTTGTAACAGGACATACATGTGAATGAATGCTCTGTGTGGAGTTCTCTCAAATATCAACCACGTTATTAAAGCACCAATCGCTTCCTACCTATTCTGTATCCAGTGTAATAATTTTATCTTTTCACTCACTTCTTTCATCTTCCCTACAATGCCTTCCATTCCCGATACAAAACTATAATTCCCTTAAACAAGTGAAACTGTTTTTCTAATGGAGTGCTTAGTCACCTTTGCCAGCTTTCCTACGTAGCCCGGAGAGCGGTTTTTAATGCTTCTATCTTAAAAGTAGAGATGCCAAAATGCCCTGTAAATTTTAAGAGCCATAAGGTCTGAAGAAAAACATCTTTGCATGCATTATTCTACGCTGTGTGGTACAGATTTATGTTAGTGGCATATCCACAATGAGGAGTGGCAAGGGATTGTGAGGGCACCACCAAAACCAAATGTCGTATTGCTTATTTCCCATATTGATTTTCAAAATAGGTAATGGAATTAGCTGAAACAAAAATAGTAATTTTCGTTTTTTCTTTACAGGTTTGATCTTACTATTCTATCTGGTATTTTATGGCTTCCTAGCAGCACTCTTCACATTTACAATGTGGGTTATGCTTCAGACACTGAGCAGTGATATACCAAAATATCGTGACCGGATTTCTAGTCCAGGTAACGGTGTATTTATTTTTTCATAAGCCCCGGTCTGGTTTAACAGCTAAGTTTAATTTGAGAGTTTATTTGAAGTATGAACTGTCTGTGGGAAACTCTGATTATTATTCAGTTATTTACAGGTTTCAGAGGTAAGGCTTGGTGTGAGATAAGTTATACATATATGTAGCATAAGTTCAATCAGTAGCTTTTTGTGTGTCTGTGCTAACTTTTGCTGTTTTTTCTCTTAAGTTCTTTTCAGTTGAATCTGTCATGTATGTAGACCACAATTTTACCTACATATCCACACAACATGATGTTGTAGAAGTGGGATTATCGTTTAATCAAATTGCTTTAAAAATACTATAAACTAATGGAGCTCTTGGATCAGATGGATCTGATCTGGCCCCTTGTGATTAGCATTCGATACTTTGAAGCAAGTACAGGAAGGCTGTACTATGGGGGTGATTTGCACAGGAGCATGTAAGGACTCTGATATGAAGGCATTTCCAGAGTTTTCATTATAGTATTAGATGGCTTTCAACCAGCATGGAATGTCTGTGGATTCCAGGGGTTGTTGACCTATGAGGTAGGGATCCACTGAAGGGAGAGCATCCTGTTTTATGATGAAGCCAGTCCACGTAACATGTAGCTGCCACCAAAAGTGGTGTCTTGCTTCCTGCAACTACTGCTTCCCTTGGGTCCATGCCCATCCAGTCCCACTGTTGGCTGGTTCAAGGAGTTGTATGTGACAGGAAAAAAAACCTTGCACAAATAAAAATTCATAAGGTGATTGTCTTTTTTTTTCCCCTCTCTTTTTTTTTTTACATTTTAAAGATTGGTTTAAATATGTCACAAAAATCTGTCATTATAGGCTCTATTTTGGTGTATCTCCATATTGGAAAAAAATTAAGTATTTTCACTCTGAAAGATTTAAAAGGTGCTTCTGCATACGTTAACTACACCAAAGAGATTAGTGTTTTCTAGTTACTATTTCTGGAGAATGGGTAAGTATTTGATTTGTATATGCAACTTCAATGATTGGGCCACCTGAAAATTTGATAAGATCTCAGGTTTTATAACAACTTAATTTAGGGACCAAATTTATGTTTAAAACACAACAAAAGTAAATCGCTATGCAATATACGAATGTTTTGGTGGAAGTTAAATGACATTATTTTAAAAAATAATATTTCCTTTTTTTTGAACTCCAAACTCTTAAAATTAACAAGCTTTGTGCAGCTGCATCCACACTTAAGATAACACAGTAATCTTTAGTGTGAGCAAGTTGCAATTGG
Organism: Rhinoptilus africanus; assembly: GCA_013400135.1. Lineage (NCBI taxonomy): Eukaryota > Metazoa > Chordata > Aves > Charadriiformes > Glareolidae > Rhinoptilus > Rhinoptilus africanus. Next base: position 209,614 of record VXBO01014513.1, read on the forward strand.
GCAACACGATAAAAGTCTCTGGATTCTGAACAGAATTTGTTTTGATGTAGTGTTCAGGCCTTCTCTAAGTGTCCTCTTCTTATGAGGGATTCTTGACCATTTGTGCTGTTTTTTCAAGCAAAGAATGGGCTAAATGCTGGAAAGAATAATAATAATAAAAAGATTTGATTAGTTTAAAAAAAAAAGGAAAAAATAGAGGAGAAAAAAAAGAGGGTGACATAGTTGACCATTTCTCCTCATTTCCTTTGTAGTAGTAAAAACCTTGGTAGTGGATGGAGCTGTGGGTCATTGTGACTTAATACTGAACTTGAGTGACATTTTTTCTCTTGTGCCTCTCACAGTTCAGAGTATTAATTTTCCTTTGTTTTGAAAGAAGTTGTAAGGGATGTTTGTTTAAAAAAGTACATATGCCACAATGAGTTTTTAATTTAGGAATTCCTATAACATGTCAGCATTAATTTTATTAATAATGTCTTTAATTACTCATACATAAAAGCTAATAAAATTGCTTATTTCTGTTTTAATGTTTCTCTTTAACTCTGTCATTTTTCACTTGCAGTGAAACATGTCATGTTCCTGGCTGTAAAACTATAAATTATAAAAAATTTCTGCACTCAAAACCTGGATGGCGTAGGTCAAAGGTTTTACTCTTGTATTAAACATACTGGGAAATCTCACAGTTAGTTTATTTCATAATTGATACTTGACTTGCATTGTGCACTGGGGTATAATAGTATCAATCAAATCCAGATGATTTTAAAACTTTTTTTTAAATCCTTCTTGGAATTGTAGGATAATGTAATCTCTGTTACAATTTTAGATGTGATCCTCATGTTGAGGCTGATGATTCTGTTCCTCTAGAAGAGCCTAAGTCCTGCATCTCTCACAGTCTATGCATCAGTCCTTCAAATAGCTTTTTCTGTAGAGTTTGCACCATAGTCTCTAGGCAGACTGCGATCCACTGGAATTGGAGCAGTCCCTTTCTCTCAGGATGTTTTTGAAGTTTCCCTGAAGCAATAAATCTCTTCAAATTACAGTTTTGTTCATTGATGACTGGTTTAGTTGCTTTGTCATATTCACAGGGAAACAACAGCATCTAAGTCCTTCACTTACAGTATAATTCTATAGGTAATAAAAATCTCTTCTCCCCCAAAACTGCTTAGTGTGTAAAACCACTCTAGCAATTTTTAGCCCTGTTACTAATTATCTTGTATTTTGTTGAATCTCAGTTCAGTGTGGAGGCCAGAAGATGACTGTAATGGTGCGAAGTCATTTGCGGTCAAAAATGGTATTTGTAGTTTTATATGGACTGTCAGTCATTAAGGCATTTAGTTGTGGCTTGCCTGGAAATAATTTAACTGCTGCTAATGCAGAGAAGAGAATTTATGATTTATTGTAAATCCTACAAAAAAGGCAGAGTAAAAAAGTGTTAAATTATATCTGGATATTTTTTTAGAATTTAAAAGATGTTTGTCTATGACAAATTTCTAGTATATACCTTTATTATTGCCCAGTTTAAAGTATTTGTAATATTTTCTGCCTTTGGTTGAGAAGCTTGGTCATTTCTACACGTGAATCCTTAATAGACCTGGTCTGCTTAATTGCACTTTCTAAATGCTTTCCAAACAATGTATTATGAATCAGGATTCATTCGTGAATTAAGAACGTTAAGACAACTTCTAAAGGATAAGTTGTCTTAGATAAGACTTTGTCTTCCTACTGTATTCTTATCTTCTTAAATATTTATTTTGTATAAAGAAGGCCTGATTTTATTTTTATTTTTTAATTTGGGGACATGAGTTTTCTGCCTTAAATTTTATTCATTTGGGAATCTAGTTTTAATTAGTTTTGCCAGAGGATAAGAAACTACACGGCATCCTAAGCTGATACAATTAGTTGTTGCTGTAGTAGCAACTTCTTCCCTTATGCCAAATTTGACGTGGATTAAACCATTTTAACATTCTAACTTAGAAGAAAACTAATCTGATAAAAAGAGTTTGGTTTTGTGTTGTTTTGTTTTGTTTTGTTTTTCTTATGTGGAACTGCAGTCTCAACTCTAGGCTATGCTTGAAGAGACAGATGCATGGACACTCCCCTGTTAATCACAACTGCAGGGTTTTTATCCGTTCTGGTTATTTATATCAAGTAAGAGTTATGATGAATAAACCAATCAATCATACACCTTTTCTTGAACAGGTTTAATCTCTTCTGCAGTATCTGGTGGTGTAGTGCTATTTCATTGGCTACTGAAGCTGTGATGACTAGTAGTAGCATTAGATGTCCGTGTTAGCAACGACAACTGATGCTAGAGGGCTGTATGTATTTTCACCTGCCACAAAAGAATCCCAAAGATTTAACTCTGTACCTTTCTCTGCTCATGTCCTGGGAAGGAGGACAGTTCACCTCTCTATCAAGGGCCCAAACTGCATGTCAGTGTCTGCCTTTTTCATCCTTCAACACAAAGCTGGACTTCAGCATTCGGTAACCTGTGTCCGTGTCTCTCCTGCTGGTCCTGGCTCCCTGGCTGAGGATTGCTCCTGCTCTGGTACCCTCAGCCAGCAGCCAAACGAAGCCGGCCATGGGCCTGCTGCAGGCACCTGGGCTGCTGACTCTGCGTGCCAGCAGCCTGGGAGGCAGCTCACGAGCCTTTGCAGTTGCCATAGCCTCACTAAAGTGTACCCCTCTCAAGTGACACGCGTGCAGTGGATTAATAAAGTTTCTCATATTCTCCATGAAACAGATGACATCTAAACTTTCTGCTTCATGGAGAAGGAGGAAAGGACTAACAACTAACTTGGCGTGTCTGTTTTGATAGGGAAATCTTTCAAGCCGTTATTATGCGTTGTAAAGTTTTTAAAAGTACTTTGTTTCTTGTGGGTTTCTATGAGATTAATACAGTCATAGCTTCGGTCTATCCTGCCTAAAGCTTTATGTGGAGGTTTTCTGGCTGTGGTTTTGGGTGTTTTTTCAATTACTTTTTAAGTTTAATTTGCTGCGTATGGGAAGTGGGAAGCGAATTGGTAAAATTCTTTGATTGAAAGTGATTAAGTTGCTGATTTTGCTATTTCTAATCATTTGGGTTTGTTTTGTGAATTGCAGTTATACATTGGATTGAATTTAAGTATTAATCGATGTGTTGATTTTGATAACTGACTTCAGACACAAACTACTTTCTGGTACGGTGGAATGTAGGGGTAATGTTGATATTTCTTTACAGATAGGTATTTTCCGATTTATGGATACGGTTTTTGGCTAGGTTAGAGTGCTGTAGGGAAGAGAAGTTGTGTTTTACTTGCATTTTTTCTTTTTAAGGACTTATGATTTCACCAAAGCCAGACACTGCATTGGAATTTTACTTCAACAAGAGTGATGCCCAGACATATGCAGAATATGTTTCTACACTTAGAAAATTTCTTGAATGTAAGTTACTTATAACTGTCCAAAGTAATTCAGGAGTCTTAATGTTGAGTAACATTGAGAAAAATTAGTTTCCTTTTTAATTTATACTTAACAATTGCTAATGAAAACTGATGCAAGTTCACGCTTTAGACATGTGTTACTAAAGTGTATACTTTACAGAAAAAGGTAAGTATCAATACCAGTGTCGTACAGGGATGCTGAGCATGAGGAATAGTGGAATACATAATGGAGAGTTTTGCGTCCCAGTCCAGTGTTTTGGTGACATGGTTGTTAAAATACTACAAGATGTAGAAATTACATATGCCAAAAGAAGTCAGTGTAAAATTACATAGATCATGTATTTGGGGACAGAATTTATCAAAACTTAATTGTCAGTCTTCTTCTAAATGGCTTGGTAACTGAGTGAGAATCCTTTAGTCTTAAGAATGAATTGCAATTTATTCTTTTTCTTACCCCGATGCATAGTATTTACAGGCAGAAATATTAAAACATTGAATTGAGAGCATGGAGAAAAGGTAACACAGGACAAGACTGAAGGATGGCAAAATCACTACTTTACATTACTTTTACATGTATTACTTTTTCTATATGTGCCCATGTGTACACTTAATCTAGAAATAGCTGGGGACGGGGTGTAAGGGAGGGAAACAAAATCACAAAACATGTTAAATGTGAATAGATGAGCATTTGTGACACTGTGATCTGTGTACTTGTCAAACACAAGAAAGTGAGAAACAATATGGGTTGTTAGTATAACAGCAGTTATACTGCCTGATACAAACGTAATATTAGTCATTGGAATACTTGAAGTTCTCCCGTGTGCTTATAAAATGAACATGTGCTAAAGGAAACTTGGTTTAGTTTCCAGGTAAAAACTTGATTGTTTACATTTTAATACATTATTAGTTTAGAATACATGATTGGTTTATATATAGAAATTAATGAGGTTGTGATTATTGATACAATTTGAAAAGCAGGGCAGCATTATTTCTTTAGTAATATCCTTTTTATACTTTCATTCAAGTACAATGCCACTTCTTGATAGGCTTTGAAAAAGTAAATGGTTGTTAAGATGGATATGAGACATAGTGCTCTGAAAATAGTCCTGTGAGAAAACTCCTAGACATGTGACAACTATAAATTAGATGTTTATATAGGCTTCTGCAGTTTTTGCCTAATTGTATGCCTTATATGATTGATTTACAAGCCATTTGTGTTTCATAGCATATGATGATTCAAAGCAATCCCAAAACATAAACTGTACACCAGGAAGGATTTTTGATCAGAATGATGTTGCTGTTAAAAAGGCATGTCGATTTAACCTCTCTGAGCTTGGACAATGCTCTGGAAAGGAAGACAAGACCTTTGGCTATTCTAAAGGAACTCCCTGTGTGCTTGTGAAAGTGAACAGAGTAAGTGCCTACTTATTTTTTAATTCGTAGTATAAGTGCTCTCAACTACCACTATATGAAAAATGATGGTAGAAAAAGACTGAAATATGTGTTCAGTTTGCTTCTCAAGACATTTGCACTTCTGGAAATAGCATAACTTACTGAAATGTCTAGCAATTCATGTGTTTCAGAGAGTAAAATGAAGTGAGCTTTTTGAGCATTCTAATACTTAGAAGTATTGGCATTGATTACTTTGATTATTGCATCAAAATATATGAAAACCCTGTTTTAAGGAGCGCAGTGCTCTTTGGTTTTGCTTACTTTTCTATGTAAGAGATTCTAACCCACTGTGCAGGTAAAGCGTATTTTACTTCATGTCTGCATCCTAGAAATGTCATTAGAATGTCATCCATTCTGTAACTCCTAAACTGTGTAAGGTCATGAAAATTGTACTGAGTAAGTTTTTGACTTTTCAGCGATATATATTACTTGAACTGCTGACTGGTTTGAGGCATTAAAGTTATTTGCTGAATGTAAAATAAGAAAATAGTCTTTTCTGTGGCTACTGTTTGAGTTTTAACTTAACAATACTTTAAATATTAGTCCTAGTCTAAAATTGCGCTTCATATAAAAATGATACTAGGTAGATTTGCTCCCTGTATGTGCTGTGCCATATTAATTGGGGGGAAAGTTCAAGTTCAGTCTGTGAAACTGGAAAGGGGAAGGAAGTTTGTAAATATTTTAACTTTCTCTCCTTTAGATAATTGGCTTAAAGCCTGAAGGAGAACCACGCATACAATGTACACCCAAGGTCAGTTCTGAATGTAAGAAATAAGTGTGTAGTTAATTTTCCTTGTGATTAGAATGAAAAGTGAAATAATATGCTGTGTCAGAACATTTACGTGACTCTCTTCCTTTCTTGTTAGACTTTGTACTTTTTTCTTTTTTTCATCTACTCTGTCTAGTTTAGTTTTAGTGTATTTAATTTCTTCAATGTAATATGAAAATACTTTTTTCTTGTTGTTCTTTCATCCTTAGATATATTTTAGCTACCCGACTTGCTTTAGAGTTGAGGAAAAAGCATACATGTAATTTGTGGTCATGTTTATTTGTTTTATTTATTTATTTATTGTGAGTTGTGTTTTGTTTTCCCATTTCATAACCTGTATTTTTATTTTTTCTCCATGCTGCAAGTGCACCTTAGACAATTTTATAAATGATGGGTAAGACACAGTGTGGAAACTGATGTTACTGTGCAAGTAAAAATTGCCTTCAAATCAAGTATAAACTGCATAATAACAGCTAATCTGTGCGTATTTGTTGTGTACCAATGGATTGACACAGAATGTTTTGTGGCAACAATAATGATTACTTTGACTTCTGGATATTTTTCCTAGACTGCTTGGGGAGCAGTGAAAGACTTGGTAAGTTAGTAGCTTAAGCAAGTGATGGCTTTTAGCGATCATGAGTCATGGCTTTTAGCTTGAGGTGACTGAGAAAAATGTAGGATGGGGAACTTCAGTAATTAACGAGGCAAATGCTGTAGAGTTCTTGCCTTCATCCTAGGCACCTCTGGTAGGCAAACATTTTAATTCTTGATTTTTATGGAGCCTTTCAAAATTTTGATCTCCCCATGACAGTCTGTTGCAAGTACAGGTGCTTCCTTCTCTTATTTGAGGCTTATTTCTTTGTGTCCATGCTTAAAAAATATTGTTCTGTTGGAGGAATTATTTGTTTCTTTAGAATAAAGCAATTAAGTTCCTTCTACTTCTACTAGTACTCTTTCTTCTTTGACTTCTCTAGTTTATTGTTTTTCATAATCTGGTATCTCAAACTGGACAGAATTTTGCCCCTAGCTGAGGTATTGTTAGGGATGATTTTTCCCTCTGTCATTGTACTGGAAATAACAATGTCTCTAGAGGTGAATTTGCCATTTGTAATACAGAGTCTTTATTTAATTGTTTTACTACTTAGATCTTTCTTTTGGTTATATCTGAGTCTGTATATGTGATTTCTTGAAGTTCAGAGCTTTGAATTTCATGTTCCTGTTTTTGCCCCTCGCTCTGTAATTTTTCATGATCATTTTAATGGGATCGAGATCTTTGAAGTATTTTGAGCTACTTATGACTCCGGGCCATCAGTGAATGAACTTACTTTCACATCTCCTGAGTCCTTATTGAAAACACTGAACAGAGTCCAGCACAGTCATCTTCATTTCCACCTGAAATGCCTTGTGAGGTGTTGAGAACTAATGTTCAAGTGATTTATAAAAGACTGATGGTAATCCTATTTTATGATGATCGTATTTCTTTGGCTTTCTTATATGGATGTTCTATTAGACAGTGGTAAAAGCTATACTAAGCAAATCACAGAGGATGCTTTTTTTTATCCTCTTGGCTGACTAGCAAAAGAATAAGATTGATAAGAACCTGGTTGATTGTGGTGGGGTTTTTTGCTATTTTTTTACCCTTTGAGATACTTGTATTGTATGTCATGGTATGTATTTTCTTGCATCCTGTTTCTTTAAGTACAAAATACTGCTTTTTACTATATCCAGTTAGAAATTCTCTCATATACACAAGTGTGGTGGCTTTAAATTTTAAGGTTTAAATTAATCTTATTAGTTCTTCAGTGACTTCCAGGGAAAATGTTTGTCAGGCGTTGCCACTTTGAATGCATCTATTTTATCTTAAATTAGCCTATTCTTGCCCTAGCTCATAATGATTTACCTGCTTAGGAAAACCTAAGTATTCATTACAGGTCGTTCTTCTCTGTAGGCAATAAAGCAGCATCAACAACTTCCATTTTCTCCTTTTTTCTATGCTTCATTTTTACAAAACTTCTTCTTTCTGCTACAGCCCTTGCTTATCAAAACTCTTACACTAAACTTAAAGGATTACACTGTTATTTACATCAGTTTGAGGCCTTGTTTCCATTTCCATTATTTCTTTGATGCTTATAACCCTATAGGATATGAGTGCTGTGTAATGGTCTCTTCCTCTGCTGCAGTGGATAAGGTGAATGCTCACCTGGAAATAATATCTTGTGGCTCTTCTGGATCTCATTGTTGCTTGGATGTGAATTGTGGTCCTCTGGTGTGTGCACTGGAAAGGTGGAGAAGGGTAGCCAATAGGCTTTTGTGCATTTTGCAGACAAATTTATAATTGCATTTCATTTGTCACTGTGTTTGAATGTTCATAAACGCTGGCTCATACAGGAGTTGTAGTGTAGTGGTCATTTGTACTTCTCTACTGCTTCTCATTGAGGTTGTTCACCTAGTCTTTAAGTAACTGACCTGTTTTGTGTTGCTGGCAGCAAATACGAATTAAAATAATTCAGGGTGTACTGAAAAGTTCAATCCAGGTGACACGCATTTCTGAAAATAAACTCCACGATGGATATTAGCTTCACTGAATATATGAGCATATTTGTGCCGTTCATAGCACAAATGCAACTTACTAGTAATTTTCAATTTTACATCAGAAATCTTTAATATCTGAGCGACAAAGATGGATTTTGCTTAAAAGGTGATTTAACTGAGTAGAACAGAAATCCTAATATCATGTCTCTTCATTATAGAGCAGACTTTTTTTTCACCTGTAGATTTGCTGTTTTGTTTCTTCTTTCTCCTTCATCTGTTTTTTAAGTATTTCTTGCTCTTTATAGTTAAAATTTTACCTATATTAAGAGCAATTTGGAGAAGTGTCTGCCTGGACTTAACACAATCTGACCTCTAAATGGAAAAATTTATATTTTTTTTTTAGTTAAGAGGACAAGGCTCTAAAATAGAGAGAGGGCGTAGATGGGCGTGTTGATCTGCTGGAGGGTAGGTTGGCTCTGCAGAGGGATCTGGACAGGCTGGATCGATGGGCTGAGGCCAATGGCATGAGGTTCAACAAGGCCAAGTGCCGGGTCCTGCACTTGGGTCACAACAACCCCAAGCAGCGCTACAGGCTCGGGGCGGAGTGGCTCGAAAGCTGCCCGGCAGAAAGGGACCTGGGGGTGTTGGTGGCCAGCCGGNTGATCTTAAAGGTCCCTTCCAACCTCACCGATTCTATGATTCTAAATCCAAAATAATTTTAATAGCATCCTGTCAGTCTTTGCCCCCTGAAATATCATTTAAGTTTTTCACTATGAAATTTATGTTCTTCAGGCATTCTCCTGTGAGGCGATTCTTCTTTCTTCTCCCTGCACTTTTCCTGTGGGATTTTTTAAAAATTTAAAGGTTTGAGGTAGATCCGTGATTTCAAAATCAGCACACTTGATAGTTGGGGATGCTCCCCTCTTTGCCCCCACATAGTGGTAGTTGTCATCACTGTAATTTCTGTAGATTAGGGAAATTATTGTTTGCGGTGTCAGGCACTGATTACAGCTGGTTCTCCCTTCTGTGCCCTGGAGGAACTAGCCTGCTGTAATCTTGAGGATCTCCACAAAGAGAAACAAGCCAAAAAAGGATTATGTTTCCAAGAAGTTTGAATGTCAGCATTTTAGGTCTTTAGTTTGAGGCTAGAGACGCACAATGTGCCCTGGAACATCTTGCGTTTCATGTGCACTAGAACATCTTCCAGCAGTATTATTTCAAGTTAAAACTACCTTTACTGAAAACTGGTAGATCTGATGTGTGATTATTATTTTTTTTTTTTAACTACAGAAAAGAAAAATTGCCTGAATTCCAAAATATATATATTTCTGCTGTTCAGTGACCATCTTGACTTTGTATTAGGTATCACTTTCTGGTTTACAAGGATGAAGAAGAACTGTATGAATGACACTACGTGCTTTGCTATTGTCAACATACTCAGCATTACTCATCAGTTACCTTGCTCTTTGTGACAGAAGTCTTTAGGTGTTTTACAGTTTCTACTAATGGATTGCCTGTGCAATGATACCATTTCTTCTTCTCAAATGATTAAAGACCAGTTTTCCCCAAGTTCTTCCCTTGGGTCTTTGTACATAATTTTAACATCTGCAAAATTATTCTTTCTAAGATACAGTCTTAATAAAGACCTAGTAGGTGAGGTGGAAGTCTGTCTGTCCAGCTAAGTGGGCTGATTTTTAGATTTGCTGACTGCCTGCACCTCTTTGTGGAAATTGTAAATGGTAAGGAGAAAAAGTGACACTTGCTAATAGACTGATTCTTGAAGCTCTTCAGTAAATGCAGCTTGTTTAGGTAGAGGGTTTTTTTTTTTAATTGTGGAGGGTAATTTTTTTAATTTAATAAAAGAAAGCTGCAAACCCCACAGCAGTTGCATGAGACAGGCAGTTGCATGTCCCAGAACCTCTCTGCTATTGCGTTTATAGCCTAATGCGTATATATATATTTTATGACTGCATGAATGCCTTGTTTTTAGCTGCTCCAGAAAGCTCTACTCTTACTTATCTTTCTTATGTTATTCCGTATTCTAATTTTTTTAACCCTTATTTCAGGAACGTATTTGCAAAATGAGTATTTTCAGCTGCCTGAGCTTTAAATAAAGAAAAGAATAATGGTGAAAAGCAACATAATTCTACTTAGCTATTGAATTTGCTAGCTCAAGGTCCAAAATACTTAATAAATATGTATTGAAGAATTGCAATAATTTAGCCTGTAAAGGAACAAGAATGTGGCCATATCCTAAACAGCGTAGCTTTTGTTGGGGGGGTGAGCAGAAGGTGTTCTTGAACTGTGGTTTTTTATTCTTTACTATTTTTGATCTTTGGGTTCCTCTGCTTAGTTCTATTACTACAGTTGTCTCCTGAACTTTGCAGTGTATCTTTTAAAATTGCAGGTCTTATATATGGTAGTACAGAAAAATCAATGGAAATTAGTAATGCATTTTGAACTTGTGAGTTATACTGAACTAGCAGTGATGTTCTGAAGATACCTTTAGCATTTTAGGGAGATTGTTTTAGTGGCATTTCCCTTTATCATGGTAATATGTTTACCTTATTATAGAAAGTCACATTAGATGTGGGCATTTCCTAGTGGTTTGGATTTGCGTTAGTTTGAGATGCTCACAGGATACACAGTCCCGAGGAATGTTGTATACAGTGAGATGTGTCTGTGCATTGCTATACTGATAGCCTGTGCCTGGGACGGCTCAATCGTATATACACATTTTGTGTATCTTACAGATTGGGTGACTCCTTAGTCAGAAATTAGGCAGCAACTGTAGGTAGCTGCTTTGTACTAGAAGATTTGGGATTGCAGGGGAAAGTCTAGTGATAAGGCATGGATATGTATATTTTCCTCTGAGGAGGTGATGACACGAAGAAACTCTAGTTAAACATGACCTTTTTAAAGTTTGGTTTCCTTTTAGTTAGCCTGTGTTCCCTGGCTAACTGAACAGTGTTCAGAACAGTACACCATTGCAGGGAGAGGGCTCTAGTTCTTTGTGAATGGTTGTATTGTTCCAAATTTGAGAGGCTTAAAAACCTGGCTTTAAACAGAAATTCATCTTTAACTTAAGTATGGATGTGGTGTTGCTTCACCAAAATACACAGGCTTGCTTGTGGATACTTGGGATTTTAGTTTATGTATGGGGTTTTTTTGGTTGTCAAATATTTATTACAATCAATATCCTCATCCCCCCTTCCCTTTTCTTTGACTCATAAGGGAAACTGTTGGCAAGCTGTTTTGACTTGTTTACTGATTTAAATACTACTGTTAATAGTCCTTAGTGTAGCAGATGTGTGCAGCATGTAACTGCTTGACCAAAATAATTTTTTTTAAGTTATTCTAAGACTTTGGAGCTCAGTTGCCTATTTTTAGGGATCTTGCACTTAATCATTGGGTTATAATTCTAATTTTGTTTTCATTTTTATGCAAGCAGATGTTAACGTTTAGTTTTGTTGCTGTCTCCAATTACAGGAAGAAGGTATGGTTGAGATAAATTATTTTCCTCCTGAAGGCTTGATTGACTTAATGTACTTTCCATACTATGGGAAAAGCTTGCATGTAAGTATGCCTTAATGATGGTCTTCATTTTGTAAATGTTTTTTTTTCTGTTTACATTTACAATTACTAATATCAGATTGATTCCGAAGTTTGTACTTTATAATGAGGTACAGTGCTTGATGAGATTTGAGATATGTTTTAGCAAACAAAAGGAAATAGACTGGGCATTGTCCTAATGAAGAAGAGGCTGGGTACTATCAGCGTTAAGGGTCACTGCTTTTTGGTCACTTGCTGTCCTTTGGAATCTCTTTGAATGCAGGGAAAGGCAGCAAAAGTGAACTGTTCTTTCTATTACAGTATAGTTTCTAATAGTCAGTCCTTGGGGTTTATGTATAGGATATTAAGTTTAGAATTCATTACGGTATTGTTGATTGTATTTCTTTGTGTCTCTACGGTAATCTTTCCTACTTGCTCTGTTTTATGAAGAAGCACTTCAAGGTAGCAGATTTTTTTTTTTTTAATTTTCTAATCTTTGTTTTTCTTTGCTTGCTTCATCTATCTTCATTGTATTCTGACAGAAATTGTATTTATCTAATTGAAGAACACTTAAGTTTTAAAAAAACACAAAGCTCACTACTTTATGGACATGGAATACATAGTCTTAAAACTCGTATTTCTTTTTAAAGTTGAATTTGGTGTGGTTTTTTTTCCTTTCTTTTATCAGCTTGTGATAACTACATACAGAAAATCTGTACCTTCTGTAAAATATAAAATCATTTTGCCTCTTACTGGCCAAGTTATTTAGTCTAATAAATGTCTTCACTGTTCACCATTGAAGATAAAAGTACTTTTTAAACATAGTCTGTTGGATCCATAGTATACCACAGGGGCTGTTTGTAATGTCCCCCAAATTTTTGTAGCAAATTATTCCTTTATCACTTATTTTTCCAGTGTACTCTATACTTGCTTGCACTACGTCACGTAAGCTTTTTTTATCTTCACATGGCTTTTACTAATGAGGAAGGACTTTGTTGTTCTTCAACATGTGCTTTTATGTACTAATAGGCAGTTCTGTGTTTTCCGTTTTATTGTCAGACTTTTTGAATTGGTAAACTATCAGTTTTCTTAGACATACAAGATTAAAGAAAGACTGTCAACCTGTGCTTCCAACAGGCAGAGTCGGTACATGCTCTGTCCCCTTCTCGGAATGAAAGAATAGGGGAAGAGAGCACTGCTTCCCTAAGAAATGCAAAATACAGCATGAGTAGACCTTGAGACGTCAGGAGGTAGTTTGTACCAAAGACGGGGTGAAGAACCTTCCTGACAAAATTCCCATCTTACTGCTATACTGATAGAAGGGGAAAGATTATGAGAGTAATGACATCAGGCAAAGCTCAGAGCTGTTCCTTGCTTGACTTAAGTGATTAAGAAAAAGCTTTACTTTTTTAGTTCTTTTTTTTATTATTCTTTTTTAGTCTTTGGTTCAGTGTCCTTTCGTGTTTACTTTGTTGTGTGGGATAGGGGCTGTGGTTTGAGGGATTCTTGTTTATGTGAGGATCAATTCTGATAACACTAGTATATTGTGGAAAAAAAAAAGAGGCAGTAAGAAGAGTTGTGAGAGGTTGAGGTATTTGACTAGGTCTCAAGAGAATGGATTGTTTTCTTGGCTATATGACAGAATTTTAAATTACATCAGTGTGGAATTGTTGGATTACTTTATTCTGTAATGGAGTTAAGAGAACTCAACTAATCTTGCTGCTCTTGTGCTAAGNTGCAGCACCCTACACTTGCCCTTATTGAATTTCATGAGGTATTCTTTTTTAGTCTTTGGTTCAGTGTCCTTTCGTGTTTACTTTGTTGTGTGGGATAGGGGCTGTGGTTCGAGGGATTCTTGTTTATGTGAGGCTCAATTCTGATAACACTAGTATATTGTGGAAAAAAAAAAGAGGCAGTAAGAAGAGTTGTGAGAGGTTGAGGTATTTGACTAGGTCTCAAGAGAATGGATTGTTTTCTTGGCTATATGACAGAATTTTAAATTACATCAGTGTGGAATTGTTGGATTACTTTATTCTGTAATGGAGTTAAGAGAACTCAACTAATCTTGCTGCTCTTGTGCTAAGGTTGGAGCCAGAAAAGAACGAGTATCTGCAGTTTCATGGTCCAGAATGGTTATTTGCCTTTTGCTGCTCAGCACGATGAAACCAACTCTCTCACCTTAGGGATTATTTATTACCTGTTTTAGATGATCTGTTGTACTAGATGAGGATGCTGATTCTCTTCCTCCCTCCCCCTAAATTATATATTGAGTAAAAGTCCATTATGGTATCATCTGTCTTGAAAACATCAGAAATTTGTGTACCTATTTGAAGAATCTTGGTGATGAGGGGACTTCTCTGAGGAAAAACAGGAATTTTATTTCTGATTTTTAGAAGGCTCAGTTAGTGTCTCAAATGTGTTATCACCCTTAAAGCCAGAGAATTTTGTGGGTGCCTCCCCTAGCTGCATTTCCTCTACCAGTTTGAAATTTATAGAAGCACAGGAAAATTTCTGATCTAGTGAAATAACCATCCAAGGAAAGCAGTTCTTTCAATCTACTTCTTACTAGTACTTTACATGAAAGGTTTTAGCATATCAGCTTCCATGCTATCATTCTATGTAAATGAGACCTTAAGTATTCTGTAGTGCTTTCTTTGGTAGAGAAGCAGAGAAGATAGCCTAAAAATAGCAGAAATGTATTAAGGAGTGTCTTAAGTTAATGAGGAAGTAAAAAACAACAAAACCTCTAACCCCAAATTTGTTCACTTAAAATTTAAGGCTTATACTTGTATAATACTGTAGCGTCATATTTTGTCCACTGGCTTATATGAATCTTTCCCAAGAAAATAAATAATTTTGCTTAATCAGCAGTTAGCAGTATTGACCTAAAAACCATAATAAATTATTGAAATACTTCATGAATATTGGATGAAATCCTGCTTTAACGGTGTATGATAAATAAGCTCTTATTTAATTCATATGCTCTTTATAAGAGAATTCAAGTTCTCCTAATTGAATTGGACTTGAGAAATAATAAGGGGTTGACAAAAGAAAACTTAATTCTGCATGCATTCTTAAGTTTTAATTTTTGTTATAGGGAATGGAGTCAAGAATTGTACTTGTTCCACCAAATATGATTGACCAGGATACTGTCAAAATGTTCAAGGAAATGTTTCTGTGTAAAGCTATCAAACAGAGAACAGATTTTGGAATGTATTGTTGCTGAACAAGTAAATGGGATAGTGTGAAAGGGAAGCTGGTTTACTAGTATTTGTTCAATCATGCTTTTGGCAAAAACCACTTAAATTAGCAGGTTAAAAAAAAAAGGCAAACAGAAGACACATTTGTTTCTGAGACAAGAACATCATTTCAGAGGCTGTTTCAAGTAGAGTTTTCTAGAAAAATTGGACCCAATGTAACAGAACGGGGTAAAGTCACGTGCCTCTTGAAGATACTGTCTGTGACTTATGTTGCGTGGATTAGTTAAGAAACAGTATGAGGAATGTATACCTGACTATCTAACTTGGAAAAAAAGAAGTCTTACCTGGGTCAGATTGGGCCTTGAAAAGTTGGGTTCTTAATTAGCTTTTTTCTTAACTGTTCTGATGGATTAAATGTTAATTTAAATGCTAACTTACTCTGGTATCTCAAATATTTTCCCCATCTTTCTGTTTACTAGGCTCACTATTTACAGCCTCTAGTGGCTGTTCAACTAGCAATTAACTCCAACAGTACCAAAGAAGAAATAGCAATTGAGTGTAAGATCCTGGGCTCACCTAATTTAAAAAATGAAGATGATCGTGACAAGTTTCTGGGACGAATTGCCTTCAAAGTTCAGATGACTGAATAGCAGGAGTAAAAAATTCTCCACAAAGTAAATATTGTGTTGTCTGTTTGTATCAGCTGGACGTGCCATTCTAGGATATGAGACCACCTTGGAGAGTGTTAAGGTGGTTTATGGCGTTCAGGGTAGCATAATAATATGCTTCCAAATTGTATGTTTAAAATCCCTCAAAATAAATGCCTATCCTGCTTCTGCCTGCCCCATTGGAACAGTGTACAGACTATAGTTATGCCATAGGGACCTGTAAATAGCTGTTTTCAAACACATAATGGTGACCTTTGTTCTGTTCTAAAATGTGGTTTTATCCCTCAAGTGAGTGTCTCAAGCTTAATGTGCTGTGCTATGTAAATATTGTATTGATTTAACACTGGTTTAACTGTCATATCTCAATGCTGACACAGTTATAGGGATAAATAATAAATGGTACCTGATTGACATAGTGATTTTTTTGTAAGAGTAAACACCTCCAACATAAACTGTGTGGGTGGATGGCTGTGTGGAGATGCCTTAAATTGTAGACTGGGTTGCGTGGGAGAATTGAAATGGATTTTCAAAGTCGGTATGGATTTCTGAAAGTAAGCCCTCAACTAGTACTTCCTTGTGCTTGTCACTGTGCAAGTATTGTGTACATGTAGTACTTGGTATAGCGTTTGGTATTCTAGCTGAGGAATTGAATCTTTCTTCGTGTTGTTAATTGCTTGCGATATGTGGAGCACAAATAAAAATCTATACAATATTTTAAAACTTTTTAGTTCAGAAATATCAATATACAACAATTTAAATTGTTTAGGGTCCTGGTAACAGTTGTACAACAGAGCTGCTTGAAAGAAATGGCCTCACTATTGTGGGAATAGGCTTTCGTTTTCCGATTTAAAAAATTCATGAAGAACCTCTGTTTAAAAAAAAAAAAAGGATTGTCTTGATTAAACATTCCTGTTTAATTTATACACTCTGTTTTGTTGCATCATTTCAACATGCTTCATGTCTTCGTCTGCTCTTTCATCTTGGATTTTCTGTGTATTTTCTCATCATCCATTTAGAAAATTGGTGTCATTGACTGCTTTATAGAAATATCCTGTTGACTTGGAGTGGATTACTTGCAGTTTAACTTAAGTATTTTTATTAATTCAGTTGCTAAAATAACTACAAATAGACTGGTTGGTTTGTGACTGCTCCTCCCATTAAACCAAGGTGACTTATTATATTGGGTTCTAACTTCTGCTGTCTTGCCTACATGGGTTTTACATTACTTGTCCACAGGAGTATTGTTTTTTGTTTTGGTCTTGCTTTTTTTTGAGCACAAGGTCCACATTCTGATGTCTTCTCAATATTAAAGACCACAGCAAATCAGCATTTCTGTAAATACCTGTATGTTCTACCCATTAGGCCTAAATTTGTTACTTAACATGCTTTTATGCATTTTTTTAGTGGTTTTTAATATTTTATTTAAACAAATTGAATGTATGGTTACTAAAATTCAAGATCCAGTCTTAATGCTGTGCTGTGAAAATGTTTGAGGCCAGTCTAAGCCACGTTAGTGCAAAACTTTAACACCTCTGCAAACTTACACTGGTGCACAGTTGGAGGAAGCTGCTCTGAATGGGACTTGAACAGTGTGTTGAACCTCATTAGAAATAGATTTATACTGATCTGATACCATTCAGCATGCTTTTTTTTGTTGTCTATGAAAGAAAAATTGTTGTTCCTTACAATATGCAATGGATATTTTTGTAATAATAGCATGCATCAATACTGAATAAGAATGCTCTTTCAAAATATTCCTATTACTAATGTTTTAAATTGTGCACTTTCAGAGCTGGGATACCTGGGTTCTTGAAGGTATGACTAATTGTTTCTCTATGTTAATACTGACTGAAGGTATTTTAACAGTCCTGAGGGAACTTGAAGTGTAGATGTTGCATCTGAGAGTGAAAAGGACTAGCTTCATGTAAAAATATCTTTCACATTTGTGTTCACTTAGGAATGGTAAGAAGTTCTGGAGAAACTCTCAGTTTTCAAATGAGCTGATTTTTGCAACAATTTCTCTTTCGACTTATCTATATAGACAAAGCATGAAATGGCAACTCTTCACCAGCACTTTTCAGACAGGTAGAACTCAATAAACTCCTGTTCTCCTTAGATTGTGTAGAAGTGTTTTGTTTTGTTTTGTTTTTTAATTTAATCGTATAAGGATTATCCGTTGGGGGGAGTGGGGAGGAGAAAACTTTTGGACAGGTTCAGCTATCAAAATTAGCATGTAAAATGTAGGTAGTGAGTCTAGTGTTAAACTATTCAATTAAATTGAACAATTTCCTTATTTTTATTTCTGTTTCTTAAGAATGAGAGTAAAAAATGATCTAGCAGTTATTTATAAACAGGTGCATTGACTATTTATTTGGACATGATAAAATTACTGATTTTCTTCATGTGAAATTTACAGTAAAGGTTCCTTGGACTTAATTTTAAATTCTGTTTAAAGATTTAAATTTACTAACTTGTTAGCAGAAACCTGAAATGTTTAACTTTTATACTGGTAAATACTTATTTGTCATATTGGGTAACTTTTAATGCCTTCGAGTTTGGAACGAGGATTTTTAAACGTTGTGAAACGCCCGGTTGTTGCAGGTGCTGTTTCATACCACCATGAAAACCTGTTTATATCCAATTCAGTTGGGGCCCTTTCTCCTCTTTGCCATGCCCGGCTGCCCCTGCCACCCCACACATGGACATTCACATGCAGGCCTAAGAGGGAAGCTGAAGAGGAGACTTAAGAGACAAAATCAGCTGAAGGTTTTATTTACACTGATCATGCAGTAGATAAGATCATCCCTCGAGGACAGATTACGTTTAGCACTGATCTGTAATTACTTCCTGCTGGGGGTGACACGCTGCTTCTGCTTCTAGGACACTAGTAATGAAAACAGACCCCCCCTTTCCTTTTGTTCTGAAATGGCTTCTTTAGTAGTTCACAAGCAGTGGAGAGAGAAAGAAAAAATGTAGGTGCAAATGAAGAGTAGAAGGAAGAGTTGTAGGCTAAAGGAGTTAAAGGAATTGTGAGTCTGTGTAGACAGAAAGAGTTGGCGGGGGTTGTGGTGGTGGTTGTTTATGGTATTTTTTTTTTGTTTGCTTGTTTGGTTGGTTTGTTTTGGTTTGGTTTTTTTAATCCCCTGCACCTTGCCTCTCTGGGTAAGAGATTTGGAAAGGAAAAATACATTTCTCTGCACTGAGCCCTGATGACTGATTTCCTGCAGTGTTATAAATGCAGTCTTCTGGGGAACTGGGCACTGAACCTGAATTTTCCCTATTTCAGGATTTTTTTTCTATCTCTCAGTCAAGCTTATCCATCATAACTTTTGGATGATATGAAGCAAATAGAGCTTGAAGCTGAACATGAAGTTTTGCATCCTTAAACATTCTGAGAGTATGCTTTGGTCTTCTTACAAAATGAGATGGGCCTCCTGTGATGGAGAAAAATGTTTTAATTGTATAATTTAAGGCTTCAACTTTAGATACTAAGAGTATGTGAGCAGCTCTGAGTATGGCTTTCTAAAGCACAGAGTGCTTGAAGCTTCAATCCTAAGTTTTATCTTTCTGCAATTATTCAAAGCTTTGACTTCCCTGCTAGGAAACATTCATCTTGCTAGTTAGGCACTTTGTTAAAACTCGTCAGCATTCCTGCTAAATCTACTGTAAAATTACTGAAGCCTTTTAATAAATTTATGTTAATATGTTAGTAGTCAGTATACCTGAAAACTAGTACTTTTGTAGAAGAAACCATTCTGTTAATACCATCATAGAGGCTTGATTTTACAGTAGTCTCAGTTGCCCTTCAGTTAAAATACGTAAAGTAACTGTCATTGTCTTGTTAAAAGAAGTATTTTAATACAAAGGATCAGAGTGAGTTCCTCTGTGGGATACTTTCTATAGTTTTTCTTCCTCTCTGAATGGGAGGGAAGAAACTCTGATAAAAGCTTAGCCAAAAATTCAGGTTATTGCAGTCTGAAGTCTGTTAATTTGGTGGCCACAATTCTTCACGTAAAATCAGTGCATTGTGAGAGTTACCAGAAGCTTGCATGTCACTCCGTGGTTTGTTTGGATCAAATAGCTCTAATAATTCATGACTAAAAATAAGACTTTTTTGTCTCTTTAAATCTCAGGCAAGCACATAAAGAAGCCAAAAAAGGAACTATCAAATTTGTGTTCACTAGCATGCACTTAAAGCCTTAGATCTTTATGTGACGCAACTCTGAACAGTGAGTATTGCACGTAGCTATGGAAGCAGCGCCTCATTGATTTTTGCATTAACTGAAAGGAATTGCTGAGAGTTTGATCTGGATTTGGCAACAATTCCTTAGAAGGGCTGATAGGTATCAATGTATTTGAAACAAAAATTGTAATCCCATATTTTACTTTAGAAAGTATATTTAGTTGTGTATATTATGTGTTAGAGAGGATTATAATATTTTGAAATTGCTTTACAATTGTATGGAATACAAATGTGTCTCTCCAGTACCCAAATATTTTGTGATTTGTGAACATGCTGTTTCTATTTTTTCGATACAAGAGAGCCCCTACAGTGATAACTCCTCCAGGGTTTATTGTTCCTAACAAAGTCTCTCTTAAACCTGCTGTGGCTGTAGATTCTAACTCCAGAAACTGCCACTTCACTCCTAATTACAAATGGGACAGATGCACTTACTTAACACTTTAAATATTTAAATGGCTGTTACTTAATACCAAGTTGTCTGAACATTTTAAGTTTTCTTGTGAATGAGAAAAAGCATAATGCATCAGAACTTGGATGAGTTTTAGTGTAAGGAATGGGTTTTGGTTAACTCCTAACTTTTTGCTCCTTTTGTCTTTTAAGTTTAGGAAGAGGATTAGTACAGCATCTGTAAATCTGTAAGTTTCTCTCTAAATTGTTTGGGTTTAGAAATTCCTTAATTTAAACACTACTTACAAGTGGTAGTAAATTTCAGCCTGATTGGTTTAAATGTTAGTTTAAAATAAATCCACAGATCAGGTTACAAATCTTAATCTACTCCTAAGAAAAGTTGCACAAGTGGACCTGCCTTCTTTTGAGGTGGCAGGTATAGTAGCAGCTCCTTATTTTGTCCTCTCGTTCCCTACAAATCCCTAAGCAAACTGATCAGTAATTCTTTGAGCTATTCACTTAAGGCCAACTATAGCCACAGGGGTAAAGTTCGGAGCTCTGAGACTTCTTCCCTGGTCCACAACCCTCAGCATTTCAAGTAACTAAAGCCGAGTGATAAAGTACAAAGAAGTTTAGCTGATACAGAAAGTGAAATGGGATTCTTGATCTGAATCTGATTCTTGACTTTGAAAGAAGACAAATCCACCTCGGAAAAAGTAAAGCTGAGTTCAGATACATTTCTCCAGGTGGCTGGGGGCGTCTTAGTTACTTCACTTGACGTTATATATATATGTGCTGTGTCCTTTCGGTAGCTGGTGCATGGATGTACGTGTTGCATGCCGAAAGCACGTGTCTCCTGAGGCCAGCCATACGATTTGAACTGGAGGAGCTTGCGGCACGTTGACAAGACTTGCAGGTTCGCTGTAGTGCAGTCTCATCTTCAGGCTTACAACCCTTGTGCTATGGAAGAGAAAGGAAGTTGTGTGGCGGGAGGATGTCAGTTTTGAAAGAGGGGAAATGTGCCCATAGGTAGTCCCCTCAGTCTAGACCAGTAGCTCTCTGTGCTTGGGCATTGAGGAGACTTTTTTCTCAAAGGTAACACAATAGCTGTTAGGAAAAGGAGGATGTAATGGAGACTGGGTGGGTGTCGGGCACAGGACAGGAGGGGTTTGTAATGCTTCTGTGCATTGTATAGTAACTTCCTTGTTGGATATAAGAGAAAAGTTAAAGGGGGTTTGGGTCTTTTTGAGAGTGCTGTATGATCAAATATTAGCTCCTTTAGTAGCCTTTTTGTGAAATGTACCACATAGTTTAGAAAATTGTATAGAAAAAAGGTTAAATTTAGGAAAACTTGGGACAACTTACAGGACAAAAAGGAATATATTTTCCCAGTGTGAATTCCAGCTAGAACAGAACAGAATTAGACTTTTGTCACTTAAACAATTTTCAAATGAAAGATGAGAATGAAGCTCATAGGCATAGAAGGGTTTGCACTGAGATTCAATGTGATGCATTAACCTACAGGTGAAGTCTGAAACATCTCTTAATTTTATTAATTATCTTAAAGGATATAAAACCAGAACACAGTGAAGAACCATCTTCATTATATAAAGCCCCTTTAATATGACACAGAAGTAATGGACCCCAAATCAAGTGTATACCAAAATGCTTGCAGTTTTGAGGGTTTACCTGTAGTAGTAATATCCTTACTTAAAGCCAAGGCATTTCTGAAAAATAGTAAAAGATCGTGAGGGGCACTGTAGTAGTACGGTACAAATTATACTGGAATGGCAGGGCAGGAGTGGCAACTGTATTAAAGAAACAAGGTAAAATAGCTGTTGGTGGATAACACTGGATGTTGTTTGGACTTAATTGTTTTGTTTGCATGGGAAAGGTGCTATAGGGTTAAATTAGTAATCAGTTATCAAGATTGTACAGTATCAAGTACATGAGATTTTAATGTCAAAATCACATCTAAGTCTCTATCAATCTTAATGTGAGAGAGTGTTATTCCATTAATGCAGGATATAGAATGACCAAAGAAGATAGACGGGGCAATAAAACCACTAGGTCAGAACAGGGAGTTGTTCTGACCACTGACACAGAACACACGTGTACAAGTCAGATGATGGTGCCTATTGTGTTTGCTTCCGCCGTGCTTAAAACTTCACTGATGTCTTAATAACAGAAGCGGGGAGGACAAGAAAAACCCCAAACCTTTCCAGGATTGTTCTGAAAAAGAACTCTGTAAATCTTGAACTTTAACATAGTTTGCAATGACAGGTGTCTGCAGGCCCACTCAAATAACTGTGGCCAGACACCTTAATTAGATTACAAATGTGAAATGTACAAGGTGTGGAATGTGTCTTGTAACTTTCAAAATCACTATATCAGAGTCCTGTTTCTCATGTGGGAGAAGGAAGATGAAGGAGTAGTCATCCCAATTTTTTCTTGCTGCTTCCCCTCCTGTTCAAAGATGAGTTCTGATTAATAGTGAGAATACTTCTATTTGCTAACTTTCCTTTAGTAGTGGTGGTTAGACATTCACGTTTGATAGTGGAGTAGATAAGAGTATCAAAGATTCTCTTTGATAAGACCTTTAGTTCCTCGAAGACTTTCAGTTTACTGCTGGAGGTCAGGAGGATGTCTAGAAGAAGACAGCTTTCTTCTCCAACATAGATGTCTGGTGGGGCAAAAGATCTCTGTATCGCTAACCCTGTAGTGTTTTGTCGTAACACATGTGATTTTTGACCGTTTGATCTTTTTGAAATAATGTGTACAGTCTCTAGCTGAAAATAATAGGTGTGGTGATAAGATCTGGATGCTTCTTCTAATGGTTTGACAATTACCTTGAAAATCAAAGCCTGTTTTTCTTTGTCACCTGTATTTTAGTGGATCAGTGTGTTTGTCTAAAGACTTGCTTTCTGCTGCAGTGTAACACAGTCAAGCAGAAAGCTGCTGCAGTGGATCTCGTGTTTCCAAGTGCCCCAATGCGTTAAAGTAGGTCAAAAATTGCATAAGATGCCATTACTGGAAACTGCTGTAGGCTGACTTGCATATGAAAACTCAGCAGTGCAACTAGCAAATGCACTCTGACAAACAGAGATGCAGCCGTGACTTAAAATATGACAAGCGAGTGCTCGGAAATCTCCCTAGGACATGAATAGCTGTTGGAATTGTGAGATGTCTTTGCCCCTTGAGTTCACGTTCCTGTGATGTGCTGAGCCAGAGCTGCCTGCCTGCGCTTCTGGGAGGTTTCACATTGTTCTTGTCTGCAGGAAGCTCAGCCACAAGGCTCCTTAACTTGTTCTGGATCGCAAAAGATGTATTCTGTATCTTCCTGCTTACCAAGCTCCTCTTAAGAGCAAACGTACATAGCACAGTGAGAGGTTAAGGATCTATGATAGCGCTTCCACTGACTGAACGGTTGCTGGTGATTAGTAATGACCAATGGGAATTTCTGGAGATAAAGAGCAAAAGTCTTTGTGGTTTCTGCACACAGGAGCAGCCATTGCTGTTCAGTTCAACACTCCGGTGCCCTGTGGAGCCCTGAGCTGGGTACGGTGCTTTCATTTTCCCTCTTTTGAAGCACTGTTTCATAGCGTCACCACAGAGGAGGAATACATGCCTGGGGGTCCAATTTGTGTAATATTTTACAAAAACGTGTAAATGGAGAAGGAAAAAAATAATTCTGGAAGTACGTGGTATCACCTTCAAAAGCTTGTCAGCGTGTGTTCTTTTTCTGGTGGGTGTGCGTCCTGTTCCCATGAAACCTGCGACGTCTTTGGCCTGCTCTGTTTCCTTGTACCTCTGCACTGCACTGGACCGCGCTGAGCACAGAGCGTGGGATGCGTGCCTTCAGGGTTTGCATCTTTTAAGAGTCTGACCACTGGTGAGGACAGTCTTCTGGGTTTTTTTTCCTTCTTACTACTGATATTTTCATGTCATCATTTTAACAATTTTAACTAGTTGAATAGAAACAAGAAAAACCCTCACAGTTTGAGGGTTCATATCCATTAGCAATCAGAGCAGGGTATATTTGGCTGTAATTACGTCTTAGTGCAGTATATTTGTTTTAACTGTGAACAGTTTACTAGTCATAAAATATACCATTTGATGGGCACATTTTTCCAAGGGCTTGAAAGAGGGGTACTCCTCTATGAAATGAATTAATACGATTTATTCTGAGTCCGGCAAGAATTCTTTGGACTCTGCAGTTATTTATGATTAATCTTTGGCAACCAGTACTGCTTTATTTCCCGAAATTGTTGTGTCTCTCTTGATGTGCCCATTTGTTACCATGCAAATCACACATTTCCTATATTTAAATAGACAAATGGATGTCTTAATACCAGTCATCTCCAGGACCCACACAATCATACAGTTACATGACCTGGAAGGGTCCTCAGTTAATATACAAACCTGATCAAGTCTCTGCCAGTGCAAAAGCTTCTGGCCCAGCCGCTGCTCAAGGGCCAACAAATACTGATCTGACACAGTTGACTCAGTCATTTGGCGATGGACCCTAGACACAATAGACCTATCAGCCAATCTTAATTTAATAGTCTTAATTTAATAGTCTTAATTTAATAGTCTTAATATATTGCCTGATGTCAGAAAAATGTAGGTGGGAGCTTGGCAGAACATGAATAAAGTTTGTAAGCCTAGAATGTTTCCAACTTGGCTTTAGTCATGCTAATGAGACGGTGAGAAAATATCAAAGGTGAGAAGGTTCAAAAACAATAATAAAAATCCTGAGCTTTCCCCGGGCTTACATCAGAATGGCCAGTCTGGCTGCAAACAGCCAGCAGCTGTATTCATTTGCATCTCATACAAAGTTATCTTATTAGCAATAGGTACAGCTGCTCCTTCTATGTTCGGTTAATTTACTATTAATAATACTTAATTACTTTGTTATGGTAATGTGAAAATGTTATCTTTGTATGATAATTAAAATGAAAAATTTAAAAATTACAATAATTAAAAAAAAAAAGGTGTCCCTCAAAGGGTGTTTTGCAAGCACTAGATCTTTTTCCATCTTGAAGTTTTGTCTGCAGATTCTCCAGAGCTGCGTGTATTTCTTAACTCACCCATGTATTTTAAAAAGTTCATTTTTTTTCACCTTCAGAGGTTTGCCACCCATTAGGTCTAAGCGCTTAGCTGAATCACTTGGTTTTTTCCCCAGTTAATGCCATAAGGATTTCACACACTTCATATTGATGCATTCTCCCTGTGGTGGTCATTCTGTGTTACTCTGTACGTTCAGAATTTTATCCTCCTGGTGAGAAGCCACTTTCTCCGGGAGCGGCTCCCTGGGTTTCATGAATCCAGGCAGGGAGTCCATCAGGGAGCCCATACAAGGAGAAGTCCCGGGCGCTGCCGTGGAAGGCTTTAAAAGGAGAGTACGTTAAAGCCTATTGGGGTCTTGCCACTTTTNCCCCCGCCGGGGCCGCGGCCTCGGCCTCGGTCATAGGAAGGGGCCGAGCAGGCCAAAGCCTGGGCGTAACCTGGGAGAGCGGGGGGAGAAGGCGGTCAGTCGGCCGGTGGTTCCAGGTGGTGCCGTGTGTTTTGACCTTATTCTCTGCAGGTGTGGGGAAGATGTGCAAAATCAGAATAGCTAGGTGATTCCACAGGTGTGAAAACTCTGGGAAATGAGTGCAAAAACACCTTTGAAAAAGTGTTGAGGCAGTGGCAGGTGGCATTCCGTTGCACAGTGTGGTTGGAGTGTGCTGCGGCTGTCCCGCCTGCCTTAGGTCAACAGCCTGTTACGCCTTTATGTTTCTTTGTGGCCTGGGGTTCTCCTCTGGACCTCGCTCTGTGGGGAGGACAGAGGTGCCTGCAAGCCAGCCTCCCCGGCATGCCGGAGCTCTGCCACCCTCGCGCTGCTCAGGGCAGGCTGAGCCGGTGAGCGTGTGTTTGTGTGTTGCTGAAACGGGAGCAAAACAGACAGAAGCAAATAGGGGAACCTGGCAAATGC
>VXBO01014513.1:235998-293120 GCA_013400135.1 Rhinoptilus africanus
AAAAAAAAAAGGTGTCTCTCAAAGGGTGTTTGGCAAGCACTAGATCTTTTTCCATCTTGAAGTTTTGTCTGCAGATTCTCCAGAGCTGCGTGTATTTCTTAACTCACCCCCATGTATTTTAAAAAGTTCATTTTTCTTCACCTTCAGAGGTTTGCCACCCATTAGGTCTAAGCGCTTAGCTGAATCACTTGGTTTTTTCCCCAGTTAATGCCATAAGGATTTCACACACTTCATATTGATGCATTCTCCCTGTGGTGGTCATTCTGTGTTACTCTGTACGTTCAGAATTTTATCCTCCTGGTGAGAAGCCACTTTCTCCGGGAGCGGCTCCCTGGGTTTCATGAATCCAGGCAGGGAGTCCATCAGGGAGCCCATACAAGGAGAAGTCCCGGGCGCTGCCGTGGAAGGCTTTAAAAGGAGAGTACGTTAAAGCCTATTGGGGTCTTGCCACTTTTAATTATTTTTAAATAAAACCAAACTCTCCAATTCTAGCAGCTGAACGCTGCTGACCTACAGCACGCTTCAACCTCTGGAATTTCCCATGAATTCCTAGAATAATTCAAACGGAGGCTGGCGGCGGGGCTTGTTTGGAGCGCGGCGGGTGGCTCTCCCGCCGGACGCCGGTCCCGCGGGGCCGCCACCAGCGCCGCGGCCGCTTCTCTGGGCCTCGCGGCGNGAGTGCAAAAACACCTTTGAAAGTGTTGAGGCAGTGGCAGGTGGCATTCCGTTGCACAGTGTGGTTGGAGTGTGCTGCGGCTGTCCCGCCTGCCTTAGGTCAACAGCCTGTTACGCCTTTATGTTTCTTTGTGGCCTGGGGTTCTCCTCTGGACCTCGCTCTGTGGGGAGGACAGAGGTGCCTGCAAGCCAGCCTCCCCGGCATGCCGGAGCTCTGCCATCCTCGCGCTGCTCAGGGCAGGCTGAGCCGGTGAGCGTGTGTTTGTGTGTTGCTGAAACGGGAGCAAAACAGACAGAAGCAAATAGGGGAACCTGGCAAATGCGAGATATATCCTAAAGAGAGGGATATAGGTTTTTGGAAAGGAGAGTAATTTGGCTGGTTTGGTCATAAGCCACTGTTCTCCAACAGTAGATTTAAAGCACGAGAACTGTCTCTTAACAAAACATGTGAATGTGCAAACACCTCTTTTTCTGATGCTTAACTAAGGTGTGGCCTTAAAACATGCTTGTGGCTGTGGAAGCTGCACTTTTTTTTTCTTAAAAAAATAAAAAAGTCTTACCTTTGCCATAGAGAAGCTTTTTGTGGGGCGCAGCATGGGCAATTACAGTGTGGGAGCTATCTGCAGTGAGGTCACACCCTTCCTTACCTTGCAGCAACTTGTACGTGTCTGTGCCCTCCACCGAGTCCTGTTACTGAGAACTCTGAATGCTGTTTAATTGCGTTCTGGAAAGCCGGAGGCTTAAATTGTACAGAGGGAAATGCTAGGACATTTTCCCGTCATCTGTGTGGTTTACTCATTTGAAATGTTTTTTAACCCCTAAATGTGCCAAGAAATTTATGTCTTTGTGGTGCTTATTTATTAAAAATAACTGTTTGTTTATGCCAGCAGCTGCTGTAAAAATGTAGTCTGCTGCTTTTTACTTAATATGGTATTAAACAGGATTTTTTTAAATTTAGAATTCAAAAAATGATGTTCAATTAATGGTGATAGATTAATTAAATGTAATATTTGTGTACTGTCATTGCTGCATAACTTGGCCTTTAATGTCAAAATGATGAAAGCTCGTGTTAAGACAGGCAATTTGAACCAAAGGAGTGTTGGTTTCATGTATTCTAAAACAAGGGTGCTTGGATAACTTTGCCATTTTGTAACTGTTTGTTGCCTTATGCTGGAAGAACAGGAACCCTTCTGTTCGCCAGTACTTCCTCCTTTTGCTGTCATCTCATTGTTGCAGGCTTACATCACTTCCTGCTCAGCTATGCCTGGGACAATGGTTTTTAGTTATGCTTTGTGGATCTGTGAGTTCTCTGACTGGTGAGGGATTCTGGAAATGTAAGAAAATCCAGCCTGTGATCGGCTGTCTAGGTGGCAGCCGTAAGAACCAATAGACAGGAACGCAAATCCTTCAACGACTTGTGTTTTCTCAGTATGACAGGCCAGTACTGTTTATCCTATGGAATATATAGGAACAGTTTCTCGGGTTTTGTTACCCTTGACCAGTGGTTTCAGCAAGGAGACAATCCTAATGACGTTAGGCTTTTGAGCCTTTTAAACGATCTACGGTAGGAGCAACAAAGTAAGAATTCGGTATTAAGCAGGACCCCGAGAGCAAAGATGTGCTGTTAAAGGACAGGCGCACTGCAGGAACGCTGAACCGTGTTCAGGAGCAACCTACACAAATCACACGCAGTCAGGGACATTTCTCGTGACAGTGGACTTCCACAATGAAGTATTGTTCAAATTTATCTCCTATCCTACACTTGGGGTTGAGACAAAGTTTAATGAATAATAAACCTACACAAATTTGGTAGTTTTATTTCTCTGGTTTCCCTGAATGTTTTGAGATCTTTTTGCTTTCTAATAGAATGTGTGTAATTCAGCAAAATACAATTTTAAGGACTTTTTTTTTTTTTTTTTAGCCAAGGAAAAGATTTCTTCTTGTCTGAATCTTTCTGTGTTACTGTTAGCACAGAGCACCTTATTGCTGCAGCAGTTACCATTCCTTTTTTCCTTTTTCTTTTAGAAAACATACAGATTTATGTGAAGAAAAGTATAAAAGAGTTTGTATGATGCTATCTTATTAGACAGACAAAGAAATCCTAACCAAAAGCATTTATCACTTCAGAGAGAGCTATTTGCAGACTTCTCCGTTCTTAGAGAACCATGCTGAGTACTTCTTCCTTAGAAGAAAAAGAACACAAGGGCTTTTATGCTTTAAGGTTTTCTCAGTTTCTATGTTGGGTTCTTTAGGGGGAGATCTCCAGGTGAAAACAGGGCACAAAGAAATAAAGTAGATTACAACAAAGCCCTATCCCATTAGATTCTTTAGAAGAGAGGATTTATTTCAACCAGCTTCACCATTAGTTCAGTGTTCCAGAATCCTTCTGGCAGCAACTTAGGTAGCACTGACACAAAAGGGCGTACAGATTTTTACTTTATTTTTTTTTTTAATTATCAATATCTTTATTAGTGAGTTAAAGACTGTACCCTCTCATTTCTTCAATTGTGTTTCTTGCCCATAAAAACCACGTAAGAGGAGTCTTAGCTAGTTATTTGGGGCTAACTGGAGCCTGCCAAATTTATTTGTAAAAATGCCATCCCAAATATGCCAAGGCATTTTAAATGAAAGGGGCCTGTTCTAGAGTGTCTACTTATTACACAGAATGAATTTACAGTTTTGCAAGTTGTCTCCTATTGTCTTTTAACCTTTACTTTTAGCTGGTTTGAGATTAAAAATACTGAGTCATGGGTCTTCTGTGCACATGGGGAACAAGAAGTACTGTGAAATTACTTTGTGTTTTTGTATTTGGTGGAGTTGGAAAACCAATACAGACGATGAAGAAAGATAGTATTTTATGGTCCCTAAATGTTTATCATTTGGATTCTTGCTAACAAAATATGGGAAAGGGGGTTGGAAGGATTTATGTTCAGAACCTATAGATGTTTGAAGGGATTTAGCATGAGACACAAAGGTAGCACACAGAGTACTGGAATACAGCGTGCTGAGGAGAGCACTGCGAATTCCTGCCTTGAAACCTGACTGTTATATAGAAAGATCGGGCCCTTTTAAGAGAATAGGGTGAAAAAGCCTGTGTGAAACATGCATTCAATTTGATGTCATTCTGAGGCCTCTTCTTAGGTGCAGATTCGGTGCAGGTCTTGATGAGACAGGGACAGTAATATTCCTAAACATTTTGTGAGTTACTTTGTCAAAATGTAACAATTGCAGCAGCCTGGCATCTTTCCCTGGATAATGACATACTAAGTTTCTGAGTGGTAAATTAACCGATGAGGCCGCGATTGCTAGGTTTCTGTATTTATTTTCAAAACACCAAAGGATGCAATATTTCATGGACATGAAATCGTAAAGTAGAGGGTTTCTTTTTTTTTTGTTTTAATGAGGTACATACGCTGTCAACATTAACCTTGAGCAACTTTTTTCCACAATGTTTTTCTGAAAAACAAGCTCAGTCCCATTGCCTTGAAATCCTTTTATTCGGTTCTTCTACAGTTAAGCTGTATGTTCCTGTTCACAGACAACTGGATGTTTTTCTCCAGAGTGTACAGTTTTCACTTCAGACAGACTTGTCTGTTCCCCACCCCCATTTTGTAATGTACAATTCCCACTTGCAGCATTTTCAGTAAACATGGGATCATTGAGTATACAGAAATAGCTTCTTCTATAAAATTTCCATTAAAAAAATAACAAGTTTTTATTTACAAAGTGTTTGCTACTACAAAGTAATATTTCCTATTGGTTCAAATATACTATTTGCTAATGCCAGTGTTCCTATTAGGAAAGTAAAACTTTGTATATGCATTTTCCTTTATATCTTTGTCAGTGTTTAAAGCACATATAATACTACCACATTCTGTTTTACCCTACTCCTAGCCATGTACGATGTGGTAGTAGAAATTAACATTATTTGATCAGGACAAAAAGTTGGCATAGCTTAATAGCAGTCTTTCTGCAAAAATTAAACTTTATAATTTAAAGGTATTTGGAAAGAAAGAAATCTATGGAGAATTCAAAAATACACAGCAAATTGTTTAAAAGATGAATGGGCAACTTAGACTTCCTCGAAGACACAGGAGTTTAGCACAAGAAAAGGGAGAAAAATTTCTGCCAAAATGTTGGTGTGACACTTTATGCCAATACCTCTGTTGGCGGAGGAGGAGAGTAAGACGTAAGATGAGCGGAATAAAAAAATTAATTAAAAGTTCAAATCCCATATAGTTAGCATCCTCATAAATTGCATTTGTCAACGCGTCTTTTCTTCCCACCCACCATGTTTACAAACCCTCCTTTGAGTTCAGCATTGAAAAAGGTCATAAAATAGCTTTGTCCATGACTGACCTTGTTTAATTTAAAAGTTAATGGACTTTCAAGTGGTTTCTGCGTTTACTTCCATGTAGATGTTAAAAAGTGCTACTGTAATGGGGGGACGGATGGACCTGCCTTTTTTATCCCCTACTGCATGTTGCAGCGGCTCTGTAGCATCGGTTGATGTGTGCGTCAGCATCAGCTCATTGCCCAGGGACTGATCTATTGCCAGATCATCTGAGAGCTGCCAACAGACATGTACTGCTGTAGAAACTGCCTGTACTTGCTGGCTGGTTACTCCTGACGCCAGGCAGGGTACGTAAATACAAAGGTTGGTGCCTTGGTCCCAGGGCATGACTTACAGTTGGGACCCAAGGAAGGAGGATGAACTCACATCCTAGTTCTTACAGGTTTGTTCAAAGTAGGATTAATTTTTTCACAGTAGAGGTGTGTGAGATACAGTGTCGTAACATTTGCATATACTTCTCTGAAGTATTCTTCATATATACAGCCTGGCTTTAGAGACAAGGGAATGTGCCAGAAACTTGTTATGTGATGGGTTGTGATTCAGCTGGTGTTTTCCTAAGGAAATTTTGGGAGATCCACTTAATCCCTGCATTAGCGCAACCAAATCTACTAATTATTCCAGTTAGATTAAGCTTTAACAAACCCACTAAAAAAAAAATGCAGACTGATTTTGTGGACTTAACCTTGTCTGGTCAATGTTTTAACTTTTGTGGCTGTTGAGAATAATGGTTTGTTACCTAAAAATATCAATGGGAAAAGCTACGGATATGTGGTGGGTTTTTTCCTCTTTTGACTGCCTTGGTCTTACGAGTGCGCCATTGCTGCTTCGTGGAAGGCACAAGAACAAGACAGTGCTTGGGATTAATGTCTCTGTTTCACTCAGCCTGGATAATGAGAATAAGCTAAAAAAAGTCCCTGTTAAAGACTCACCGTGTCTTGAAAAAAGTTTCCTATATACTGCATAGAAGAGTTTGATTTTTATCTACAACTGGATTTAAATTTTACATAGCTTTATCCTGCTATCTCTTGGTGTTAATTCATCTAAACACTTACACCTGCAGAGCATGAAGTATTTAAGAATGGCTTTTAGAGAAGTCAGAAGATTAAACGGTTGCTACTTATTCTAGCCAATATTAAGAAGAGATGCAAAATCTGGGCTACTGGGAGGTTCTTGTATCTGCTTGGAATTATGGTCCTCTACAGATACCAATCTGATCCAGGTCAGCCTGCTTTTCTTATTGGAGAAAGGAAAAATTAAGTTATTAATTTGCTCTGTATTGTTCCTAAGCAGGAGGCTTTTTCCAGGGATTTGGATAGTTAGATCTCAGATGTTTCTTCTGCCTGCTTTTGAGCAAGGATTTTTGGTGTCCTGCAGCTCAGCTGGATATCCCAAATGTTGGATTCTTGGGTACTGTCAAAAAGATGTAAGCAGAAAGAAGGTATTTTGGGTTTGGCTGATCTTTGTGGTAGGCCAGACAAGGTAGGAGTATTAAGACGTAGCATGAATATGCACACTCTAAACAGCTGCGATAAAGAGTCCCTTTAATTGTAACTGTCAGATTGCTTTTATGAGCAGTCCCTTACCAGCCAGTGCCAGCTGGGTTAGGTATCCACAGATGCCAGCTCCGTGGTAACTGAGTTAGGAAGGACTTGTACAAACAGCTCTAGTGACCTGAAAGGGAATGAACAACTGGGAGTAATGTTGGTTGTGGGGATTTTTTTGGCAATATACCTGGGTCCAGGGGAGAACAGTTGCTCATAGCCTTTTAAAAACACTCACCAGACTAAATTCTAACAGCTAAATAAGAAAGAGATAATCTGATTTGGGAACTTAGTTAAGTTCCCAAAGGAATGAGTGTTTCGGGAAGTTTCATCCTATCAGGATTTGGTTATGTGAAGACCTGCCAGCAGATAATTAAGTATTAGAGCTGTTAACTTGCTTGCAAGGGCAGGTGTGTGATAATCAGAAATTACGAATGATTTATTGGCATATTATTTCTAGACGTAGGTCAGAATTCAAGAAGTGATGTATTTTAAAATACAAAAACTCGATCAGCAGACCAATGGTCCTTAGCTTCTTCCCTGTTCATCAGTAATGCTGCACTAGGCACCATTTCCAGGTGTTGAAGGTTGAGATGCTTTCAGCCACAGAACAGACCATGCCTTGGATTAACTCAACTGCAGCATTAAGCTTGTAGTAAGCAGAAGGATATCGCCTCACAGTATCACTATTACTCGAGTTTTTAAAATAGAAAATCTAAAAAGTTCATATAGTCTTTTCCCAGCTTCATTATATCTGGTTATTTAAAATACTTGTATTCATGAGAGACTCTTGTAATGAAAAGATATAAATTAGGTGGGTCAGTCAGAAGATAACTTGCTTTGGTTTGTTTACTGTCTGCTATACCCTGTGGTTACTAGCTTTGTTTTAAAATTAATCCAAAACCCAAATGTCTCTAACTCACTAAAAGGAAGGTCTTCTCAGTAAACTACCTGGATTATTTCCAGCTGAAAAGAGACAGTTAATTATAAAAATGAGTATTGCCCCGTGTTCAAATGTGATTGAGTTTCAGCCATGCTCTTGAATTAAAATGGTGGATATGGTCAGAAGAAAGCGCTCGACATTTGAAACCTTAATTTTGTAATTCTAAATTCAGGCATCATTTTATGTATGAACTTGAGGGGTTTGTTTTTCTTTGGGAAAAAAAAAAGAGGATTAAAATTTGGTTATTAGGCCTTTTTACATAATGTTACTTCAGGCTGACTTAGTTGATAAGTACAAAGTTCTTCTGTGGGTATTCTGTGTACTCAGCAATTTCTGTCATCTCAAAAGGATTAGGAGTATTTGCAAGCTATAGTTTAAAAAACTAAACAAAACCCTTAACCAAAATGGAAATCTACAGTGTGGTTTGTAATAGGTTTAATAGAAGTTTGCTAAAATCATATCTTCGGTTAAACTGGTATCATTTGCTTTAGTGTTTACTGAAATATACTCACTTTCTTAGATTAGGTGGATTGCTGCCATTAATGCCCGTGATGAAATGAGAAGACTGGCACACCTTAATGCAATTTTAAAAACCAAAATCCACAAACACTATGTCAGATTTCCGCATAATAGAAAAATGCTGTCTCCCACTCACACTTTTTTATCTAGTTTGTGTTTTTTCTTAGTCAAATTTTAATTTTTTTTTGAAGGACCATAAAGTAAGTCCAGAAATAGAGCTGTTTTCTGCAATATATATATAAAAGCATTTACAGACAGCATTATATTGCTTGCAGCCAAGTGCCTTCTGAATGTATAACCAAGAACCAGAGTTCCAAGACACAGAAATCTGTCACACATGAAAATTTAAATATTAACTTTGTCTTTTAAGAGCTATGATCTAGTACCAGTTGCTACTTGTTTCATACCAATGAATGTCAAGGGTATCGCATGAGACAGGAAAGGATGATGGTAACTGAATAGAAAATGGGAAAACCAGTCTTGCTGATGACAATTTTAGCCTGGAAAGTACCTGCTGCTGGCTTTCCGAGGGAGGGAAGGTCTGCATTTTGAAGCAACTGAGCACAACTACTGCCATTAGCTTAGTGGGAGCTGTGTAGTTGCTTAATATTCTCAGTCCTCTTGTTATTCATAATTGCTCAGAGCTCATTTCAGATGCAACAGCTGCGTTTCGTGAGCTCCTGCATTTACCTGTTTTGTTTTGGTTCTTTTTTTTTTGTTCTGGTTTTGAGGTTTTTTTTTAAACATGTCAGCTAGGATCAACAAGAATGACTGAAGGGCTGCCTGAGATCATACCCAAGTGGCTATGGCTGGATAAGACTCAAAATTCTCCTAGTTCCCAGACTTTAGTGTAACCACAAGACCACAGTACTTTAGTTGAACTTCATCCTCAACTGGAACTTGGCACAGAGGATCCCAAGGAAAGAATTTACTTTTGAAGTCTCTTCTAAATGTTCTAACTTGTTTTGGCCTTTGTATTCAACTAATACAGGAAAAATAACTTTTAAACTCTTGGTTCAACTGCCTAAATAAATGTTATATGTGCTCCTAGATTATTACTATTTTATTTGTTTTTAAAGTTGATAGCTTGAAGTTTGCCAGAAAGCAAGTAGTTGTGCAGTCTGCTGCTTTGAAGGATGTGGACATCAATGGAAGGAAGATATCGCTGAAGATCTTCCTCCTGTAAAGCAGAAAGCACACTGACTGCTAATAAAATGCATTCCATTTCTGGGCAGGAAGCCTTTTTTTGCCAGGTTCTTGTAGTTCAAAGTGCTCCTCATGAGCCATTTTTGAGTGTTTTGCCGGCTTTTCTTTTTACACAGATCTTGAGTGGGAAATGTGAAGAAAGTGTAAAGTTAAATGTGCCCCTAATGTATTGGGGGTGGGGGAGTAATAACTGTAGAAAATGTTCCCGTCTTAAAGGAGTTCCTTAGGATCCTGCATATATCGGGTGTCTTTGATCTGCCCTCTCCAATGAAAGCTGACATGACAGTTTTTGAAAAAACAATCGGTTTTTAGGAATAAAAGCAATTATCTGTTTAAATGAAATGTCATTCATGAAGCTGATGATTCCATACTAATATGCCTGGAGTATCTGTTACCTTCTCCTCCTCTTATTTCAAAAGTGAGACACTTGAATCGAGTGCATTGACTCCCTTAGAAAGAATATTATTTTTTATTTGTAAAGCTTGTCTTCACAGAGAGGTAGTGGTATGGATTTGGTTGAAGTGAGGTGGTGTAAATCCCTCAGTCTGCTGTTCTCTCTGAGCCATGAGCACAGCACAGTCTTAACAGTCTTGCCCAGAGGGTGAATATCATGGTAGGCATTTGTGTAAGCTAAATAGCTCTGCTTGCTCAGTCAAGAGCTGTACCTGAACAATGGTAACGCCCTACCTGTACCTCAAGTGCAGGAGTTCCAGCTGTGAAAAGTTCCGCAGTTTTACGATCCTGTCTGTAGTTAGTCCTGCGCTAACTCCTGTACCACAACCAGATGGCTTTTTAGCTGGAGCCTCAGTTTATCTCACTAGCTCAGGCTCGGTGCTTTTGGATCTTGCTGGGCTTGAGTGCAGGTTTGTCTGTAGAAGATCATGAGGAGGTACCGCAGTAGAGCTGCAGTAATGGTCATAGTAGCCAAGGGCTCCAGTTTGCTGCTGTTGCTCAAGCAAGTACCAGTATTACACGCTGCCTAAGCTCGTCACTAAATAACAGAGCCAACCTCCTGGAGTGCTGACAGCTAATACACTGGTATTTAGAAACAGGTCAACTATTTACATACAGTATAAAAACTAAAAAGAAGTAACACCATTTTAAATGGGATTTACCTAATTAAAATAGTTAACTTTAAGACTAATTAAAATACTGGATGTTAGAACATGATGGGAAGAGTACATCTACCATGTATTTTGCTCTGTTATTTGAGTTTTGTTTTTTTAAAAAAAGTCTTTATGATTAGAGGTGATGTTAACTACAAAACACCAAGCCTCCTGTTGCAATTCTAATTTAACAGTTCAAATGGGATTGATGTGCAATTTTAGCCACAAATTATTTTAAGAAGTGGTTCAATACTACTATTTTTCAAAGGTGCATCAAGGTGAGTGTAACAGAAGTTCATTTTAAGAAAGTTAGTCAGTCGTCATCCAAACCAACTAGAATGCAAAATATGAAATGATGGATTGTTGAAATTTAATTTTTTTTCCCAAGAACCTCAACCTGTGACTTTAGAAGTTACGTGACCTGCCCGCTCTGAATTTGAAAATACTGCCTTGAAAACATGCTGCCTGAGATCCTTAACACAAAGGCGGTTTTTAAAAAAAAAACCAACCCAACACATGCTATAAAATCAAAGGGATTATAAAGTTAGAACAGTAAAGGAGACGCTATTCTGGATACACTATAATCTAGAAATACAATTTTAAAACTTTTTTTCCTTGAAAAAAGCTGGTGCAGAGAATACTGCTGTTTTCATCCTGACTGTTTAATAATGGCTAAGAATAATCACTTATTTATAATAAATTAGGTCTGCAGTATAAATGAACATATGAACCTTTCAAAAGAGACATACTATTGTTACTTTTAGAATATCTAAAATGGATTTAAACTATTTTAAGATTCATTTAATCACTTGCAATTTATATTACTTTAAGAATCTTCTATACAGCAAGTTGAACAGAAAAAAGCAAACATTCTAACAGCCCCCTTTCCTTAGAACAATTTCCATATAAGACAGTTTAAAATAGCTATTTTAGGGCATTCACGTGTGCGCTCTCTCCCCCTTTTTCCTAAAGGTAGCACAGCCAAAAGCCAATGCAAGAATTGGCATTTGTTGACTGACTGTTTTCTTCTCCATCTGGTAAAGATAAGGGGAAGACAGAGACTTGAGGCAGAATGTCCCAAAATGGAAGATGTTTACTTTGCCAAATCTCCAGGGACTTTGTTCTTTTCCTTGGTTATAGTTGATAAAAACCTCTTTGCTCTGTGTCTGCGTGTCACTCTGTGTTCAGTTAGAACAAGTTTTGAATTTCAGCTGTGGATGAATTTGTCTTGAAGCTTACATTTTGCTTCACCGAACACAGTGCAAACCAAGGCAAGAAACTTCAATAAAATCAGGAGCTCCCATTAAGAATATTTATGAGCAGCATTTTGTATATTCTGTTTTCTACTGTCCTTATTCTGGGGAGGAAGAATCCTCATCTTCATCCTCTTCATCTTCATCATTGAATGAGCATGGAGTTTCTCCTCGTGATTCAGAGTAGCGTGATGTTGCACTGCTGGACTGCTGACTGCTAGGGGCAAGAAACTGCCCAGTTGCTAAGGCCACTTCAGCATCCAAACACAACCCTGGATTCTCGCTATCAAAACAACAGAAATGTTGAAGTTTAGAGGATTTCTCATGAAGTTTTAAGCTTTCTTTCTGGCCTTAGCTTTTTCTTTAGTTAAAGAAATGCTACTAAAAAGGAAAAACCAAAAAGCTTTACATTTGACACAGTTATGCAGTCGGCTAAAATACAAATCTTTGTCGCGTATTAAAGAAGAATAAATCCTTCACAGTTTTGTCAATACACAGAAATGTTTGCAATATGAAATGAAGTTATTAAATGCCATGAGGAAGAACCTGTTCCAGAATAATCCGTAATTACATTTTTTTAAGGCACAGGTAACCTCCAAGCAAAGTATGGTTGTTGAAGTGGTTTTTGGATTGGGTTTTTGTTGGTGGTGGTTGTTTTCTGGTTCATTGGCTGGACTTTAATTTAAAATTATGACTAGACTGTGTGGACTAAACTTCTCTCATGAGAGCCTAAGCAGTAGTGCATTTGGAAACCAAACATTCTTTTGTATTTTTCAGGCTTTTTTCCACATGTAATTACCTATTTGTAGTCCATGCCCAGGCAGGAATTTAAGGTTAATCAGGAAAACTCTGTCCTTATAATAAGGGCTTGGAAGCGATTCTATTTTTTTGAAACATAGATACAAAATAGCTAATATGTTCAAAATGCAAAGCATGTTCTTTTGACCTTTTAAATATAATTATCAAAGAAGGCAGAATAAGAGACTTACAATCCAAAATCAACCGTAATAGAAAACATCTCATTGCCTGCATGTAAATGCTGTGAAACAGTGAGGTTACTGAAAGTACCACAAGTATATATCACTATCCTTGAATAAAAAATTTTTTTATTTACCTTGATTTAGCACCAGAAGTGCCTCCTGCTACCTCTAAATGTGGAACTGCTTGTGCTGAACTTGAAAGTAACCCTTGGTTTATCCATGAAAATCCTGTAGACATATCTAGAAGAAAGCATAATTGCATTTATCATAGTTACTTAAATTTTTTCTTCCTTTTACAATCTTAAACTTTGCATTCTCTTTGCAGTTAGGATTCCTTATTTTAGAAGAGAAGGTACCAGTAGCTTGAGTTGACTTTATAGATGTGTCCTGTTTAATCAAGATGAAATTATATAGAGATATATATACACACCCCAGTGTTTGTGGATGCACCCAAGCCTTGCACACCCTCACACTCAGAACTGTGGTTATTTCTATGAAGCTTTTCCCTGTGTCTGACGAGAATTCACACTGCAGATGACCCTGCCTAGCAGCTGCATCCAATCACAGGTACCCGAAATAGTTTCGGAGTCCTTCATGGAAACTACTGCTACAGACTGACCCTATCAAATGCCCCAACAGCTCTAAGTGCCTTTGCTGGTGCGCTTGGTGAAGGTATAGATGGAACTGTACTTGTCAGGATTGAAGATACTGGAATGAAGCCTCCAAGGCAGTACGTGTTTCAGTCGTGTGTGTTCTGATGGGCAAATGCAGTTTCACCTTGGTGGTCTCGTAGCTGGTTGTAATGCAGCCTCCTAACCTCCGCTGACTGGAGACAGCCATCAGCTGTGGACACGAACCACCATGTCAAAGGTCTTGTGCCAAGAGAATGAAAGTGAGAGCCTGTTGTAAGCTGCGTGTGTGATGTGTGAGTCGGGCTCCTCCCTACGGACAGGAAATTTTAGGATTAAAAATGGTCTTGCAATAATGCTGAATTCCTCGAGGTAGTAATTTGTTAAAAGCCCTCTGAGGGATGTGAATGGATTGCTTACAACCATCACAGTACTTGTTTTCAAATTCCCTAACAAGTAATGCCTGCCAGTTGTTTCCGCCAAGAGAATCAGCAAAATGAACCCATTGACCCAATTACACTTAGGGGATTTTTAGGGGATTTGTTTTTTTGGGGGGTGGCGGTGGTGTTTTTAATTTGTTTCTTAGATAAGGCATTTCTATTGAGCTACCAAATTCCATCTCAACACAAAGCTAAAATCAAAATGAAGTTATCAGGACTGTCTAGACTTTTTTCACAGTGCTGGCATGTGGTGCTAGCTGGATGTAACCAGGAGTTACAGTTCTTACTGTTATTTTCTGTGCCGAACCAAACCTCTGTTCTCTACAGCACAGCGGCAGTAAAATGGGATTTTACTATTCATATTCTATCTAGAATTATTCTATAATAGCAGACAACAGGAATAACAAAATGTGCTTGTTACATACACTTTCTCATTTGTCCTTCTGTGTTCTTGTTAAGCTTTGGCTCCTTGAGATTTGCCTAGCACAGGGACTGTTTTAAGCAGGTTGTCACAGCCATGTAAATTGGCTCAACCATCCACTGGGATTCACAGGCTTCCTTGGTTTGTGCTGTGGGGACTTGTTAGGAGCGGGGTATTTAAATGACGCGTTACAGAGCAAGGCTAGCAAGGTCCATGTTCCTGCCAGACTCTGGTCTTTGGAACATGACAGAAAACACTAATAAGTGGCAGCTTTAGGGTGATCTATGAGGACAGAATAGATGAGAATAGTTAAATATGGACATAGCTGGATGGCTTTCATTAAGACTGCCCTAAATGCAGGTTCGTTCGTACAGAGAACATGTTCCGACAGTCTCCTCCTGTCTTTGCAGGAGGCGGCCGAACTGTTTGGAATGACTGCATTGTATTTAGATTAATAAAGTGGATTAGAGATGTATCACAGTGGTGTTTCCTGGTCTTTTGAAGGGGTATACCTGTGTGTACATGCTTAATACTCCAGAATAAAAACAAGTCACTGCTAGCAGTGTTGCGTTTTACTAACAGTTTGGGATAATAGCTAGTTAGCTTTTCTTTTTGAAGAGCAACGTGAAGACTGGTTTTTACTAAGTAAATAGTGTAATGGCAGAGGGGTTTTCTGCAAATGTAAAGAAACCCTATTCTCTGAAGATACAAATTAATGCAGGTTTAAAATGAAACAGAAATTTTAGTTTGCTTCTCGATACATGGGAGCAATTAAGTAAGTTGAAGACTGCAACGCTATTAAACGATGTGGGTTCTGCTCCTTTCTCCTTTTTTACATTGGTGGTAAATTATGTGGTAAATAATTTTTAGTTGAATGAGCCTGCAAGGAACAAGTCAAGATGTCTTTCAGATTCTCTTTTTGGCACCAGAGTAGCCTAATGAAGACTTGGTGTATAATTTCAAAATTGACCAAAATTAAAATCTTAGTTTTAAAACCCACAGAACAAGGGGACCAGGAAAATACAAATAAGTGTTGATTGTTTGTTGATAAGTTTGTTGTTACAAATCAGTGTGAATTTATGTTTACCAGACAACTATGATAAAACTTCCAAAATTAACTGTAAACCAACTTGTTTAGGTACCAACCCTACTAGCTCCCATTTGACTTCAAATGTTACATGCTTATGTAGGTTAATATCATTACATTTGCTTCAGTTAACGAATGTTATGAATTTGGTCAGAAACAATATTTAAAAGCCTTGGCTAACTTACCTGTGATGTAGCCTTCTAAAGCTTTTGGCACCAGTGATTTTGCAGTTCTTAGGTCCTCAGCTGAGCATTTGCCTGCCTCAAGCCCAAAGGACATGCCCATTCTCTTCAGCACCTCATTGTCATCATGAATCTCAAAAGTGTTATCGAAGTTGAAGAGGTATTCAAATCTGCATGAAAAAAGTCAAAGTGAGGCGGTTTTGAAGAGCACAGCTATGCTTTCTTTCCTTATTTTTTTCCTCTTTTTTGGTATGCACTGAGGTAAGAGTCTGGATTCTTCGTTATCTGTAAAGGGTCCTTAAGGGAAAAAAAAAAGTGCAGCAAATGCTTTTTCTCTTCTGCTTGTGTGACTGGCATGTCTACGGGGTTTAGAATGGCACTTTCTCAATTAAAGTAACTTCACCACTGCAGGAAGAAAGTCTAAAATCTTCTACCTCATTGAACAGATTCAAAAGGGAAGAGGGAGGCCTTACAAAACGTGAACCTTCACTTGTACTAAATCTAATACTTTTAAAGGTCAGCTACAGCCCTGTCACCAAAATAACTATTTTGGTTTTGCTTCTTCTACATTTCATTTCTGTTCTAA
Source organism: Rhinoptilus africanus (assembly GCA_013400135.1). NCBI lineage: Eukaryota > Metazoa > Chordata > Aves > Charadriiformes > Glareolidae > Rhinoptilus > Rhinoptilus africanus. The sequence continues at coordinate 251,921 of VXBO01014513.1, forward strand.
CGTGCAGCACTCCTCCTGTGAACTGACCTATTTACCTTGGTATAACTTTGCTTTCTGGATACATTTGGATGCTGGTAGCAAAGCAGTCTGTTCAGAGCCCTCTAGTTCACAGCCTACCTTTTCTGATGCAGGACTCTCAAACTGGAAATAGTGATACTACCTTAACAGAGCTTTAAGAAAAGCAGGGGCAGCAAGACCGGCCTTACGCTGTGATCCCAGGCTATGAAAAGCCTGGACAGCACCGGCCCAGGGCTTACAGCGTAAGGCCTTGTTACCCATGCAGTATTACTTGTAAAACCTAGTGTTCACGCAGCGATATTTACTTGAGCATAACCACATTGAAAGGGAAAATAAGATGTGTCACTGTGCCTTTAGTTGCTACAATTATGTTCCTGCCACCAAGACTGGTGGAGCTGCAGTCCGGTAACTACGTTTACACAAAGGGGATGGGAGACCAGCGTCATACTGCATATGTGTAGTTAACTAAGTAATAGCTGAATTCAGCTGTTATGGTACAGGATTAAAGGCTGTATTTATTGATAGCTCTGCATTTCTCCTCCCATGTGTTGTGGTCAAATGCTGGATGGCTGGAAAGGAGCATGACTCCTCTTTTTCCCCTGCAAGTTTCCAAACAAACAAACTTACAGTCACATTTCTCCAGTATGGTTTCTCGCAACCTGCGGCCTCTGACATAGGAAGTCCCTACACTTGTACCTTTGATGTTAACAGCTATTTCAGGGACTGGACATGATCCCTTTTTGAACCTACCGAAACTTTTGGCATGAACAATATCAAATGCTACGATTTGTATAGAGTAACTGTTACAAACCCACTTAGGTTCTTTTTGTCTAAAACTTGTCACGTGCTATCTTCTCTTAATGTCTCTTAATTTTAACTTTAATAAGCAACTGTGTACAGCTGTTCTCTATGCATGTCATTCCCCATGTCATCCATGATTTTACAGACACCTGTGAATCCACCGTTCTCTTTTTTTTTCAGATTGAGGCATCCATCTGTTTCTTCTGTGAAAGCCTTTTCACAGCTTCAGGCATTCCCCATGCCCTACTGTGTCTCTCTCCTGGTAATGCTATTCTCTTTCCAAGACCAAGACAGCATGTAGTATTCCAGATATAAAAGCACTATATGTACTAGTTTTACATTGTATTTCTTACCGTTTTTTTTTAAACGATTCCTAATATTATTTTGGACACTATTGACAAATCAACTTTTGTACTCAGAATTATCTACTAGGCTGCCATCTAGCCAGTGCCAAAAGCGAGGTCCAGAGGCCAATACTGTGTATGCAAAATTTGGGTACGGCTCCTGTCCCTTCCCACGCTAAGTGCAAATTTGATCAACAGTGAATTTAATCTGTATTTTCTGCTCTTGCTGGCAATTCTTTCACAAAGGGTCCAAGAGCCTACTTCCTACACGCTTTCTGTAACGTATAGCATTCTAGTCACCTGTTTCCTATTAGACTAGAGATGGGCTAATTCTCCAAGTTGCTGCTACAGCTGTTGTGTCTGACTGCTTGTTTAAAACTAGGTATTCTGGTTCCTTTTTTTCCTAAGACATATAGCATTTATAAGAAGCACCATATACACTAAATAAATTTTTCCTGTTCGGGTGCCTCATCTTTTCAACATAACTTTTAACTAGTTTTTTATCTGAAGACTCTGCTTTTCCTTACTCCCACTTCAGAAATGTCATTCCCAGTATGATGCTTGGCACCCGTCTGCCTTCTCAAACACTAAACAGAACTTGCCCAATAATCTTTGTTTTACATGTGAGAAACTTTATTCTGTTTTGGCTAGATAAAGCCTGTTCTTGCAAAGGAAAAAACTTAGAAGCCACAAACCTCATGACGCTAAATCCCCCTTAAATGTACCATTTTTCCAAGCAATTTTCTTTTTGGAAGATCCTCCGTAAATACAATTTTGATAGCTAATGCTGTGAGCTCATCTGTTCACTGGACCTTCTGACATCACCTGCTCTTGCATCATGAATACGGAACAACCAGTGCTTTATATAAATGTTATTTTGGAGAAGGAAGGAAAACGGAAGGCCATTACAACAGTGGGTTATTGACTGAGGCTGACACCACGTGAAGGGCAAGCACTCAGGGTGACCAGTAATGGGCTTAGGCGGTGCAAACGCTCTCCAATAAACTGCAGAATTTGAATTCTCCAAACCGAGTGACCACTTTTGCCCACTGCGTTATTCAGCAGGTCAATGTAACAGTGCTTTAGATGCTAGTGTTTCTGGCAGTTTATCTACGTACTGCTGCTGCCGCTAATCAGTTGCACAAATGACAACCACAGGGGAAAGCTTGCTCAATTTGGGATCTACATTTAATGATCTCCAGATGACAGTAACACTGAAGCTGGGTTATATAAACTGAAATACCAACAACTTAATTCTGGTGTGCTTATTTTAGTAGTAGTCTTTTCTTACAGTTTGAGATTGTAGAAGTGTGTTACACTTCACTAGATCCCAAGTGCCAGATTAATCTCTGACAACTAAAGTTTTGTCACAGAATGTACTGGACTTCAGTTCAATTTTCTACAAAAGTTCAACTTTTAATAGTATTGCTTTTTTTGCATGTTGGTGCTTAGGTCACTAGAGACCTTGTCTATTTTTGTTGCATGTTACTTGACTTGAATCAATATGGGATTTGTATACCACAGAGATCTGAAATCTGTGATCTACAGTATTAAAGCAAAGACAGCTATTTTCAGCTAATAAACGACTTGTGATCTGATTAACAGTTAACATAACAGCACCTCCTACTTTCAGCCATATTTTCAGAGGATGATAGAGGATAAGCACCCAGAAGTATGTAAATGGAAGATTTTCAGATTAATAAGAGTGCAACTATAGCAGTTTGCTTACAAAGACAGTATTTCAGATTTCTGTATCCTTCCTTTTTTTCTATGAAGAGCTAGATGCAACCTTTTTGCTACTAAAAGACACTTTCATAGTTGTTATTATCATCTCTAAAATGCTACTTTTGTGTTACATGGATCACCTTGTGTTTCTGACTGGCTAATGGCTCCATTAAAAGCTAGCGCTGTCCTAGTATATGATTTCTTTCAGTTATTTCTCCTGTGCAGTGAATTCTCTTTGAAACGTCAGTCTGCAGAGCCTTTTACAGCAGTGAAAGTCAGCCTGGTTTATCTAGTGGTTGTAAAGCAGTGTTGATAAACTTACTGCTGTTACTCCTGTGATTGCATTAAATATTAAAAATCAAAACAAAACACACCCCTGAAGTGACAGTAGCATATATAAATACATAATTTCTTTTAGTAATCTAGAAAAATCTATCTCATTTGTTCAAAGAAAAATTCCAGTCCACAAAGAAATATTCTAAAAATCGATTCTGCAAACACTCACTTATCACTTGATATGCTGCAGTCTATGACTGTTCTTTTGCTTGTGTTGACTATTAAGAAAGGCAGCTGTATCGTTGAGTTCAAAGCTGGAGGGCCTTGATTTCGTTGTTCATTTTGCTGATTTCTTTGTACCAAGTTTTTGAATGCTATTTGCTGTAGAAAGAAAGAAAGAAAAAATGATCACTGACAATAAAAGAGAAGACATCAGTGTTTCCAGGAAGCGGCACCTCGTAGCTCTTATTTATCAACTCTCTATGCCCTCCAGTAATTTTCTGTCAAAAAGCTGGGGCCTGACTTTGTGTTTGCACTAGTGAAGCTCACCAGGAACAGAAGTTAAACACAAATTTTTCACATGTATCCTAAAGGCTATGCACCCTCACAGTCCCTGGAGAAGAAACAAGAAAGGAGCAATAAAGCTTGGTGGAGAATGGTTCCTCATTCCTTTGGAAAAGGCATTGGAGTCGCAGGCCTTCTCTACTATTTTATATGCATAATTACCTCAGACTAGGAGCTCGTTACACTGAGACAAAAGTTAACAGCATCCCCGCACTTCCCATGATCCATAGTCTCTTCTCATCCATGAACCTCTTTTTCTCTCGCAGAAGAGTGAGTTTTGGAACTCTCCTCTGCAAGTTTTTAAACAGGTGCTGTTCAGGACCCGACTCGCGCTCTGCTGCATTCTTCTGACTGCCTATGTCTGAAACGTGTGGTTTCAGGAAATGTTATTTGAGGGACTGGAGGTCAGTGGGTCTTACGTGCTTTGAGGCACTACTTACTCCATGTAAGGGGAAGATGGATAGACAGATTCCCAAAGGATTTGATGATGAACATTACCAAGGAAATAATGACAGCTGTAGATAGTAAGGGGGAGTGCAACTCTGTCACTTTCTAGTGCTAAATAAATCTAGAAAGAACTTCAGATGCTCCAATATGTCAGATTTGCACTTGATAATTTCATTTATAGAAAAAATAATTAAATATACCTGCAGCAGCAGTTCCTGTAGTTGGGCTCGCTTCTGTTTTATCCTTTCAATCCGCTTCTGTTTCTCTATCTTAAAATATAAATGTAAACATATCGAAATAATTACTCAGTTACCTTGTCTGTTCCACTGTGCCAGACTGTTAGAGCTACATCAGGGTGATAGCACCTTATAAAAATCCACCCTCCCTTTGTAAAGGCTGGTGAATGCCATGGCATGGTAAGTAAATTGCACAAGTCGTTATGGCCCTACCCATTTTCCATATATTTTCTTCTTTTTCAAACAGACTAATCACAGTCACAGGAATTTCTCCATAAAACAGCTCTGACAAACTGTAATTTCTTTCTTTGTCAACAATTTTAACTCCAGTAAAGAATCAATTCTTACAAGAGGCTGCATTATTTCCCCACCTCTTCCTCCTCTTTTGTATTGTGCACTGAGAGCTGATAAGCACCAAATTAACACTTGAGGAGCAAATTAAGCTTGAGGGGCTGCTTTCTGTTGGTGGCTTTTTTCCCTCCTGCCTTCCACTCTTTTGGAATTGTGACAGCCCTTCTACTGTTCCAGCTGCAAGCTGCTGGACAATAAATGCGTGGAGACTGGGCTCTGCATCATCACCTCCATCTTTCCAGTGATCTCCACTTTTTGTTTGGACTACCCATTTAGGACTTGATTAAACTAACAAGATTTCAGCAACAAAAAGGGGGTAGAAGTAGCATTTTCTGCATAAGCACAGAATCCATTTCTCATAGCAGTTTTGTTAATGCCCCTGTATGGGCAAAGCTGTCTTCAGCCGCGGTGTGCAGCGTTTGGGACAGCAAACGGTACCAGACGCCGACCGACGCTGCAAATACAACTGTATTTTAAATAGCGTTCTGGGGCAACACTGCAGAGTTGGACAGTAGTCATCGTGTTAAAAGGTGTTTTTTCCTCATCATCTTATTGGCGCCAGCACCGTATGACTGCTCCCCAAAATATTTAACTCTTAAATTACCTTTTCATTCAACCACTAAAACTAAATGATGCAGTCTTTTAAAACTTAGCTGGTCGAACGCCCTGGTTTATTTACAGTGTTGCTTGTTTAAAATGCTTCCTTCAGAGCACAGTAAATGACTTTCTTTGCTGGGACAAACATATAACTCTTACAACAGGTATAATTTAGACACGGTTTCTAAATTATATCATATACAGCTATACATTATACAGATAGAATTTAGACATGGTTTCTACATAACAAGCTTTTTTGTACTGATTTCTCATTTTTTACTGGTAATCTTATTATGGAATTACACTGTAAGAAGAGTTGGCACTTTATACAGCTGTAAAAGCAAAACTAATTCTGATTTTCATACCATGAAAACACAGATTTATTTTCTATTCTTTTCTCTATGTCATAGGAAGCAATATTTTAAGAAAGCATGCCTGGCTTCCATTTTGTGCATATGTAATTAGAGCCTGAAACAGTGAATAGCATGTGATCTCTGTCGGTGACACAATGAAATTCAAGTTTTGTATTTGTAACAATGGCCTACACTGAAGATAATGCACTCACATGAATGCATGTCAAATGTACATTTATCCTTTTTCTTTTTTAAAAAAAAGAATCCTGGAGTGTAATGGTTGAGCATGTGCATGCTCCTTGGGGGATGTATTTTCCAAGTTGCTGTAATGGACAAGGGCAGTAAAAGCTTTTTCCTTACCACACCTAGAAAGACAATTGATGTAAATGAACCTGCACAAAAAAAATTGTTGTGTACTGGCGAGGCAGCCCACCCGCCTCTCAGGGTGTTTAATGTCCCAAGGATCACAAATGTAATACAGATTAAGGCATATTTACAGACCGTCTATACAGCACGCTGCAGTAAATACAGTAACTTGTGCTTTTTATTTATAGAGCATTTGGCCTGAAGGATAAGCAACATTTGTGCAGATAAATTCTGGCATCCCTGCAAAAACATGGTAACTCTTAGCCTGCTGGAAAAATAATGGAAATAACCAATAAGTAAAACTTCATTTTTTCCCCTGCCAGTTCATCACTAGTATTTAACATCCTAGCAGGAATTATTTTTCAATTACTATCCTTTGAGTGGCATTTCCATATACAGACATTAATAGAAAATTGGCCTCCTTTCAAATGTATCACATTTTCGTCTGGTTAATTCAGGCTACTGCAGACTTTAGTCTTAAAAGTAATCCCTGATTTAATCAATGTCCATTTTGGTAAGGTAAACAGGTTTTTTTTAAACTTCATGTAACATATACTAATGTAACGTATACTAAATAAAACTGAACTAAGCATAAACAAACATATTCTTTTGGTTTATTCAAATATCAGAAGTTGTATTTTCATAGCATGCAAGAATCAAACCCAATCAGGTTCAAATTAAGAAAAAGCCACCTTCTGAAGGAGAGCAGCTCCATTCTCACAACCTGTGACCTGCACAGAATTTCCCATCTACCCCACTTTACCTCTAGGTTCTGGCATTCCTGAGCCGAGTTTGTAGGAAGGCCGATCCATCTGATTTCCTTCTTCTCCTTTGAAATTATGTTCATTGCCATCAGGACATTAAGGGCATCGTAAACTCTCCGTCTAATATTTTTCTGATCATAAGCCTGCTAAGAAAACAATGGAGCATTAATTACAACAAAAGAATTTGAAAAGAAAAGAAAGACTGAACACATCCTTCATAGCTACGTAGAAGATGAAAAGCCAAAATGGCAGTTCAGGTCAGAATGGTGCTAAAGGAGGGTGCCTTCATCCGTACTACTGCCCGGGTACCGCGCGAGCACCTCTGGTTGCAAATGGAAGCGTCAGACCTGCTTGAAGCCTCCATGCAGCAAGTTCCCATCATGGTGAGTCTGTGGCAGGTGAAAAGCCTCACAAGACCACATGCGGTGGGTACAAGGGCAGCCAGGCTTCTCTGTTTTGTTTATAATTTAGACAGAGTTCAATTCTTCATTTTAATTCCAGATTTTTAAATTTCAAAGGGTAAGTCTTTATATTTGGGAAGTAGTAAAGTGAGTGAAGGAGAGTATGGAGCGCGGCACAACAGTGCAGAAACAGAAGGGACAGAATTCTATGACAAACCAGACAATTCTGTAATGGTACAACAAATTGCAACACATATTTGCTTACCGAATCTGTAGCTAGGTGGCTGTTAGAATTTGTGAATTCTGATACCAGCTCATCAGCGACTTCATTGTATGAAGTTGTTCCTTTACGTTGAACTTTTTCACATACTTTCATTGAAAAATGCCTCAGACCCTTCCCATTTTTATCTCCTTTTTTGCTTCTCTTACTGGAAGGAGAAAAGTAATTATTTTAATATACCGAATGTTAATAAGATACTTTGTTACACAGCAAATCGTCTACCTATTGCAACAGGAATCTGGACTCGTCATTATGTACTACCTAAATGAAAAATAAAACTGTTCTGCTTTTTTGAATCAGTTGCTTGTTTCTTACAAGTTGGCAAAAAAATACAGTGGAACTCTTTCCCCTCTTTCGGCGATTCCTACACTGACAGCACGTGAACACATGCCCCTGGGCAGATGCTTGAGAAACTGGATTTGTAATTCATCTCCAGGTAGTTTGACAAAAGAGCAACTAAAAAAAGGAGGAAAACCTCACAGGCTGTTTATGTGCCTGGAAGCCAGATTTACAGGGAACTCTCCTGTTTGTGCTTAAAACAGAGAGGCAGAGACATCCCTACTTACAATACAGCAGAAGATACCTTAGTGCTCCTCACAACCAAGTGTAAGGTCTGTGCCAGTGTAGTTAGGACTGAGACTGAGAACCTCTTTTGTGGAAAGTACATGTGCATTGTTTTTTATGGTGCCAAATTACTGACTGGCAACTCTCAGGATTATTTTCCATTCACTTTCTTCCTCCAGAAAAGCAAGAGCTTAGATAATTGCAATGGAAAAACCAGAAGCAATTGGTTTTATCACACAAGTGAGATTTGGATGCATATTTCAACGGAAGCCTTTAAAAAACTCAGCTGTGTTGGCTTTGGGTTTTTTTGGTTGTGGTTTTTTTTTTAATTACTGTTTTACAAGTTGGTTTGATAATGTGTTTCAGGGAGATCTATTATTTAACAGAAAAAGGCCTAGTTCCGTCAACAGTAACAAGCTAAGGAAAACATTACCATACAAGAATGCTTTTCAAAACTTTGAATGTATTTAAGGAAACAGAACACTGGAAAGAAGGGAAGAAGAAAAGGAAGAGTGGAAAGGAACACCACAAGATTAAAAAAACCCAACCCAACATGCCTAATCCCTACGCAGTAATTCCATTTGAGCAACCCCTGACAGGTAAACAAATAAACCCCCTTGAATGCATTCAAAGAAGTTTTGGAAGCAAAGGAAAAGATCATCTGTTTCCAGGTATTTGTCACACCGAAACCTAGAGCAATCCTGTTCCTGAAGCTGTGTTGTGTTTTTCACACCTCCCAGTGTCATCTGTAACAGCAAACTCAGGAAGTGACAGAGCAAAGAATGCGAACTGTAACTGCAGGGAATAACATACAACAGTGAAAACTGCCGAACGTAGGAACCGGACACACGTTTCTCTGACGGGCAGATCTGAAGGAGTAAAATGGGTATGACCGTATATATAAAATACATATGTTCAATAATACTCACCTTTCTGAAAAATCTGATTCTATAAATTCTCGAGTCCGTTTTCTGTCCCTAAGAAAAGACAATTCAAACTTAGATGAAAATAACATTATATATTTAGACCAACAAAATCAATGTATTTGGGGCCTGGCTGGGTACTAGTGTTTGCTGTTACCTGCTCTGAAAGAGGACAGTAGCACACACACAGAGCTTGACAAAATTTGCGAGGTGGTGGTTAGGACTCTCGAGGTTGTCTGAGGTCACTGCCAGACAAGTTCTATTCCCAAGTTTACCTTGCTTTGCTTGTATGATTTTAAGGAAGGCACTTCATCTGGAACTATAGGAAGTGCTGGTATGAGCTAGATAACCAAAGCCTATCAAAAAGGAGACGCTGGGCTCCTTTGGAAATTCCTATTAAAAATTCCTCCACGTGGAAGAAAAACGCCTTTAAACAGTGCATAAGATATAGTCTATATTTTCAAGACATTGAATGTTTTGTTATCTTTAAACAAAAACCAAGGTAAAACACTAAACACATTCATATGCACACAGAGATGAAGAGAGGCACTCTGAAGAGGCAGCTGACGTTATTTTTGCGGAGGAGTAGCAGTCACCAGTCATTGCTGGCTTCCTCATTATCCTGGTTATTAGCTACAGCAAGCCGACTTGAGAAGCTGTATTCCAAAATTGTCTGTTATCCTTGCAGCTGATGCAAAGCACAGAGCTTGAGAACCCAGTAAAGTACTTCACCCTGTCACCCCCAGCTCCAACACGGGGGCTGGCGGCCGATGCGTCGCAGCTCAGAATCCCAGGGAGCCCTGCGGGGCGCGGGGCCCAGAGCCGCCGGGCCCTGTCCATGGTGCTGGCCCGCCCGGTGCGCCCGGCGGGCTGGGGGAGGCTGCGCGGAGCCCCCAGGATGAGCAGGCTCTCCTCCCGTTCAGTTTTGGAAACAATCTGGCATCTGTCTTCAGCAAGGGCTCGCCGCTTCAGTTCAGCCATACCACAGGCCCTTCCTCACCTCTTGTCTTCGCATGAAAATATGACCCACCGTATGGACTACTGCAGGGATCAATACTGACTGGCCACTCTGGAGAACATTGTGCTCCTTTTTCTCGGTGACACAGTAATTAGGCTTATTGGAAATGCTGTGTCTAGATTTTGACAAGCAGAAGGACAGTGCTTCTCCTTGGCGGTGGTTGGTGCACTGCAATTAGGCTGCTCTCTGGGAATCCCCATGGCCTGGGTTTGGACGAAGCTTAAGAAAGGTAATGGGCGTTGATTCTCGGTTTAGCAGGCTGGGAACAGACACCATAGCGTTTCCCTCCACTGGGTACTGAAAGAACCTCTGCCTGGCCTCCACACCACACAGATTTTGCAGAAGCAATCTTTGACAACTCCTTTTTCAAATTAAATCAGTACTAAGCAGATTTAAAAGGTATTTGAGGAGATAAACACATACTCAGCAAAAAAAATCAAACTTAAAACCTACTCAGCCAGAGGCAGTTTACTGACTCCATGGTGGGAACAGAGCAACTGGGAATTACAAGCCTATGACAGTCCTTGCCTACAGCACAGAATGAGAAAAGTCAAGGGACAAACATTATACTCTCATTCCTGCCATGTCCTAGAAGCTCTCTTTTCCCACCTCTGAAGCTGGAAAGGTACTACTGACTCATCACCTCTTTACAAAAATTAGCCCAGATATAGAAATAATTTTTAATTTTCAGAGGCAAAGCACTACATCTGTCTTGAGACAGATAAGCTCAAAAGTACTCATAGTAAAAAGAACAAAAAATACTGTAAAGACCAGATTTCCTTAGAGTAAATTCTAGAGTACTCAGAACCCCATGAAAAGTTGTTGCTACTGTAAAATGTTAATAAAAATACAAGATTGATTACATTTAAAATTTTCCATTAGAGCTTTATTCTTTAATGTCTTGTGCCCTGTTGGCACCTGCTGATACGCTCAACAGCAAAGCTACTTGGATGTACCACAACTGATGAAATAAATAAAGGCTTCTTTTAACAAGGCTCATGAATTTGTGGCTCCATTTTCACAAGAAAGCAGACACGGCCATAAACGAAAAGTAAAACAGTGAAGTGACTGGTGCTTGTACTTCTGTGTTCACGTGCTCCCGATGTCAAAAGCACTCCTTTTACGTGGGCAAGGGCTAGAAGCCGTAAGCCAACGTATAGACACAACAGTACAAGTAAAGGAAGAAATCAGAGCAGATCCTCAAACATCTTTAAATAAAACAAAAATCTTACCCTGGGACCCAGCCAGAAGCTTCCGTTATGTGTGTCTGTGTGACCATTGTTTGAGCTGGGTTATATGTACTCCCAATCAGAACACTCCCTGAATTGGTCAGTCTTTGTGATGTGCTTATGATCTATGAAATTGAGAAATAAAACCACACAGTTCTTTTAAGAAAACAGAGGTTATCACAGCCCAAAACTCATAGTAAGCACGGTACTAAGAACATAATAATAATTGTGTAGCAGATGCAAGCTGCAGTCAAAATACACAGCGGAGATGCCATCAGAAGATCTTCATACATGAAAGTAATTATAATGCTGTTTTCTACTAATTGTACCATGTTACTGTCTAATTCATATGGGCAAGATCTAGACAAATAGAAATAATTAGTAGGAATGACAGATAGGGTCTGTGCCTACATACATCTAATTGTTTCTTCAAGAGCACATGTGGGCAATTTCTTGATCACTGTAATCATAAAGGCTCCTTTCCAGTGGATTTGTCTCTTGGAATTGTCTGTCTTTGGTACCAAAGACAATCTGAGGTGCAGCCAAAGCATTCCCTACAGTTTCTAGCATCCACAAGATCTTAAAGCATTCCAGCAAGCTAATAATACAACATTGTGCCTATGGAATTAAGTGTAAAGCCTGTGCAGTATAGGTAGCATTTACATTTATTCAAACCTGGTGAGACTGTACGTATAATGGTTGTTAACACTAAGACACCTGGTCTCACCTTCTAAATCACATCTAAGTTCACTCTTTAAAGTAGGTCACCAGAAGAATTTAGATAGTATTTTAAAATGAAGCAGAATTAATTAGTTATTCTTTAAAACACATGTTAAATTATTTTGATTCCAGTATGGTAAGATTCATATCAAAGCTTCTTGGACAATGCTTTTTACTCATATACCTTATTTTGCTTTTTTAAACTTTATTTTACTTTACTCCATTTGTTAGTAACATTTTGAGTATGTACTCTATTAAACTTTGTATTTTCCTTTACTACTTAATTCACCCAACACCTGTGCAAGTATATGGCTGATAATTTGTTTGGTATCCATCAATATTGTTTAAACAAGTAGACAAGAAAGGTATCTGAAGAATTTTCCACTTTCTTAGCTCCCTGAGCATTACCCTCCTGACACCACACTGTGGCTCCATGTATGTATTTCTTACAGCATAGATTTCTCTTACATATTTTTGCAAGTGGATAGCTTGTGAGAAACAAGTGAAAACAGAAATTTAGGACAACCAAACCAGGTGCAGGTTAGATATTTGCTGGTTGGTACTGGAGAACAGGAGATTTTACACAGCAGCAGGCACAGGAAAGGTATCAACTTGTATCACCTTACATTGCCTTACAGTCAGAAACATTTTGTGATAGAATGATTAATTTTTAAAAGCTTGCTTAAGTTCAGCCCCAGTGTAACATCAGTATGTACGTAATGCAGTATTTCAATTAAACATCAATCCAATCCAGTAACTTTATATCCATTTCTTGCAACACTATAAATAAGGTTGATGGCTCCACCAGCACATGGCGGGCAGGTGCCAGGGATAAAAGATTTTACATATTTTGCCAACTGAAATGCATTCAGCGCGTTCCACCCTCTGAGGTTTCGCACCGCTCTACTGGTGCCTTGCCAACGGCAGGTCAGAGGGGCACTAACGGGCCCCTTCTGGCCGCTCTCCTGCTCCTTCCCTGCCGCANGGCGCCACCGCCCCGGCCCCCGCCGGCCGCTCCTTCGGTGCCGTTTTACCCGAACCTGCCACCCTCTGCTTTCACTAAAAAGGCTACTCGGAGGATTTTGAGAGGACTAATTCCTCCTTCTCTTACCTGCAAACATTTTCCCAGTGTGCCTGAAGCAATCACAGAAATTCCCTGCACAGCGTACAACAGGAAAAGCAAACCTCACAAACCTCACCCTGCTTTAGCCAATAGAGCATCCGTAGGATGTGCTTAATACCCATAATTAAGCACTAGCATTTTATCAGTGATACTTATTCTGTTAAATTTACACCTACAGACTGAACCTAAAGAAATTCTAACAACCACCCATATGCAAGAATCCGGCCCCCAAACCTGTGCTGATGTCACTCAGAGCCGTACCCCAGGGCACTGGCGGTGATGCTGGGCGCCCTGTGCCGCTGTGCAGGGCCTGGAGCAGCTGCGGGGGCTGGAGCCCGCAGTGCTTAAATCCAGGGTGCTGCTACCGCGGGTGAGACGCCAAAGGAGTGCCAACACACACACCGTAAAGAACCCGTCCACATCCCCTTGTACACGGTCTGGGGCACAACGCAGCGCACAATGGATGTCTTGGGAGGCCTGTGGTAATGGCTATTTAATAATAAAATGTTTTCTGAATATAGACCTAACCTTACAAAGCAGCAGAATAAAATAAAATAATTTTAGAAAAATTTAAGATTTTTGAAATAAGAATACAAAATAAAAATAAAATCAAATGCGTGTCACACCAGGCAGTAGCTTTTCCAACTTCTACCTGCTATAGAACCTCAGCTGTGACTAGGGTTCATGTAAACCAAAAGGCAGGTAAGAGCAGGAGCTGCAGGAGCTGACTGCTCTCCCCTGTTCCTGGCTATTATTTATTGTCCCCACAAGGTACAACCTTCATGGTGGAACCGTTGCAGTGAAACGCTGCAGGGCACAGGCTCTGGCAGTAGCTGTGTCGGTACCATCGCACTGAGGAACACCATTCCCTGGCAGACGGGGCACTAGCCTGTGGCTACTACTTCAGCTGCAGAGCTCTGCACAGGGGAGATGCAGCTCGGGGTGGGGGGGCTGGCTGCACTGCTTGTGCCCGCCTGTCCAACGGGGATAAAAGCCATTGAAGAACAGGAATAGCTGCCGATGTGAAAGAGACCCACCACAATTATTTATAAAACACATTAAATGGCTGTTGTACTCAGGATAAGGGCTGGGCAAGTAGGCACCGGGTTACTAGAAGCAGTTCACTGTACTGCCTATTTAGTTCTTTGGCCACTAGAAAGCTGAAAATTTTTCTCAAATCCAAATCCAAAATCCTTGAAAAGCAATATGCTCTCATATACAGGAAAAGACAGTTTTAAGAAGAGTAGTTTCAACAAGTTAAATCTCTAGTAACACACCCAAGACCTTTAGTCTCTGGCAATGCTGGAGATTTACTGGTGAGAACACGACTCAAAATATTCAGTCTCTCCCAATAACGCTCTTCATGAGATTTTTCTTAATACCGTTTTGAATAATAGTTAAAATGTCAACTGGAAAAGCTGTTTCAGGTTCCATTCCAAGCCAGGAAGACTGGTGTCCCCTGCGGTCGCCCCCAAGACGGCTGTTGAGAGCGGCAATTCCAGCACAGCCAGCGGCTGAAGCGGGAAGCGGCAGGTTCCCAGCGCTGATCACGTCTGGGTTTGCCATGTTTCCACATCACACCAACAGGAAGTCGGGCAGGTAGTTACACAAGGTCGTGCTACCGGAGTTGCAAAACTTACCATTTGGGGTCCAACATTCACATTGATTGGTCCTAAGGTTTTTGGCAAAATCTTAGTTGGGGAGTTGGTGCTGGAAACTGGTAATGTGATTATCGAAATATTACCTAAAAAGACCAGTAAAAAGAGAATATTAAATTACTTCCTTAGTAACCTAGGAATAACAGTTTGGTAAATTTTCACATTTCAACGTATTGGAATCAGGTTAGCTTTTTGGTCTCATAAACTCCAAACACCCTCACACAACCGCCTCCAGACCTTTTAGCAGATGTCAAAGACACCTCACAAAACTATACCTTCACTAATTTAACTCTAAAATTACGTGTCAGTATTTTATTTCCAGAAACAATTTCTTTTTGCCTAAGAAAAAGAGCACACAGCCTGCCATACCTCAGCATTAGAAGTTAAAATTAATGAGTATACATCTAGAAAGAAATCAGCATACAAGTGCTATTTATTATAATCATGAGTAATCATACAAAGTACATCTCCATCTACCTTCATAGCCCCAACCATTTCTCACCTGACTGTACTAAAGTGGTGTACAAACACGAGTGAAGTAAGCCTGTCACAGCCACTCTACAGATGTCACGTACAGAGTAAACGATGCCTCTGTCACTGCACAGATGGAGCAAATGATGCCTCTGCAACTTACCTGCAGTAACAGGCAGCTGGAGGTCAAGATGAAGCCCCCCGTGCCATCTCTAACCCAGCGTGTTTTCATCCCAAGATGTTTATTGTCCTTCTGACTGCTTACGGATGTGCCTCATCCTGCCTTCACACAGAGAAGCACAGCTCTATGCTGAGAGCCTCACAAATGCTGCTGCGCCTCCTCTATTCCAAATCTTATCTTGTAGTTTGATTATTTAGACTTAAGGCTTAATCAAAACTGTCAGCAGCACTACCATTAGCCCATGAGCCTTCAAACTGTCGTACACAAGCCACTCCAAGCAGTGAACACATATCCCTGTGGACATTGTGGTGGCAGCAGCTCCTAGCTCTACAGCAGTTTCAGAGCAAGAGAGCTGGGGCTCGACCAGCCAAATGCCTCCCCCCATTCTTATGGCCAGCCTTATCCACCACGGGGAATGACAGCGGTGGGGCTGGAGGCACAATCAAATGCAAGGAAGAGCTGCCACTGCCTCGTAACCCAGAGTCAGCTTGGGTCTAGCTGGGGTCAGGAGCCGCAGGGACAAGGGTTGGCTCCTGAAGAGCCACTTAGGTTCCCTGGCACTAGCAGACAGAAACTGAAGGCGTCCGAGGTGACAGGTTCCTTTGGACCAGCGCAGTCACCAGCCCTCGCCAGCAGCTGCCCCACAGCAGCTTAGCCCAGATGGTCCCACGCCGACCCACTGGTGTTTTACAGCTCTCTTCCCTGAACCACAGCCATCTTTTTTTTTTTTTTTTTTTTGGTTTTAGTACACCTCTGTTCTGCCATGGGGTAACTGGAAAGTCATAAATTCAACAGTGTAACTTCTTTGCAATACGAAGCAGAAGCAACACAACTGAGAGAAAAAGAACACTTACTTTAAAAAGGATCTGTAGCTACAGCACAGAAATAGAAAAGCTGTAGACATATGCAAACTCTCACCTTTATAAAAAATGAACAGATATGAGAAATATTTACAATTTGAGACAAGGATGTTCTAAAGTTCTGTGTAAATTCCTTTGGCGTCTGGAGTAACACTACTGCTACCACTGACACTGAGTAGTACTGAGTACTACTACTACTGACACTGTTCATTTTCCAAAAGGCAGATCTGTATCTGAGAACATCTTCAGAAGCAGCTTCATTCTCCTTTATTCAGTAAATTGAATAATCTATTCAGTCACCTAACTCACCTAGGGAAAAAACCCTGTAAAACCCACACACCCGCAAACCCACCCCCACAGTCAATCCTTGCTCTATGAGGGAACACTTTTCGTGAGGCCGTGCCAGAGAGCACAAGACAACTATAATTCGTGATTTAGGTACATTGTGTTCACATTTTGACCTCAAAATAGTTCTCTGAAATGGCCAGTTACTTGGCAATTTACTTTTGCTACAGGATTTTGCCCAGGATTTGCCAAGCTGTGCTAGCACGTTCTCATCAAACCCTGCCTCCCCTCTCCCTGCAGGCTGTCATCGTCAGGGACATGCCCATCACTTCCCAGCACTGCTGTAGAAAATTTCCTCTTTTCTGCCGCAGCTGAAACTTTTGACTCCTTTTGTCCAAGATCAGCTCTCATGCTATTTCTCCTTGTCCCCTTTTTTACCAGGGAAAAGAAATAAATTACTTCCTCTGGTGCTGACAATATAAAGTTACATGGCAAAGTGCAGTAAAATTCTGAAATGTCGGCATTTGGCTGACAGTTCTCTTACCACATGGCTACATCACAGAGTCGGCTCCGGCGACGCTTCCTGGCCTGCAAGAGGCACAGTAATGCCATGTTTCACAGCGTGAGGCTGAGACCTCTCAGACGTGCCATACCGTACCATTAGCCCAGTCCAACAAACGCATCTACCCCCTGTCCCACATCAATCGCTGTGCACACCATTTGTTTCTTCCTCAGCACTCAGCACGTAGACTGTAATCTATTTGCAATTGTTTTTAACGTATGTACCTCCCCTGGAACACACACACACAAACTCTCTGAAAACTGTAGCTTAAAAATACAATACCCATGGCCAAAGCCACACACAGCCACCAGATTTACAGTAGCAGCCCTGGAAAAAGCACTAAGAGCTACTGCTGCACTGTGCCTTCGTTCACAAGGCTACCTAGATAAATGTATACGGCCACCATTAGGGCAACTCTAGTGATTACAAGGGTCATTCAAATTACTTAATCTTGATTTTAACAAGACAATCGCTTACATATGACATATGTTTCAAAGTCTTTTTTGGCTACAGTTACTGTCAGTAAGAAAGATCTTCATCTTCTAATTCCTCCACAAACCCCCCATTTGGCAGCAGCGGGAGCAAAGTCATCTTAAGAGTTGATCAAGTTTTAAAGAAATGCTTCCCTGCCCTTGTCCTTCCTTTTAAATTTCCTTATGGGTAAATACAAATATGTGAATGTGTAGATTTTAAAACACAGACAGGGACCAGTTTCTTCTTATGAGTGAGGTCTCGCTCATCCACTGTGGACAGAAAGGAAGAGCAACCAAATTTTTCACAATCAGAGTTCATTCTGTGTGTTTGTCAGCAGTTGAAAAAAGGTAAACAAACAGTTATATCACTTATGAAAAAATATTCCCTCCCTCTTGTTTTCTGGGTTTTTTTTAAAGAAAATAGTATCATAGTCCAAATACTCATGTGACCTCAATTGTTCCAAATATTTAATGGTGGAAACACCACCTTCCCATCTCTCGTCACAGCAAACATGACAGTTGTCTCAGTGAGTTGCTGCAAAGAGTTAATGCGTTTCCAAGCAGACCACGTGAGGACCCCAACCTGAAGAGACAGACTTTGCAGTCAGTACCACCAGCATCACCACTCTCCTCTAAACAAAGAGAAATCCACCTTCCAAGAGCATCCCGTCCTGCCCGCGGCCCTCGCGCAGCATCAGCCCAGGTCCGTGGGACTCAGCTGCCTCTGAAACACCTGGAGCCGGCCAGGACCAGTCCCAGCGCAAACAAAACATCACCACAAACTGGAAACCGCCAACACAAGTACAACCAGCTCTGAGCGCAGGCACTTGTTTGCTAAGGTGACCAGCCATATTTTACACCAACTTTTCACCAAACAGTGCACCTCCGTTTGCTGAAGAGCTGGTAATTTCTAACATTTTGAAGGCAAGGTAGTATTACAAACAGCAAGCATCAACGGGAACAATTTCTTCAAGTCCTATTCATAAAACAGCATAGAAAAAGTCGAAGGAGGAAGGAGATGTCACGCTATTCGTAGATCATCTAAAAAATGTTCAGCAGATTTCTGTATTCAACTTAAAGCAAAAATATCACAAAACTAATTACATATACTTTTCCACATAACAATTGTAAAGGCTTTAAACGTGAACAAATTCCAAATAAATGCCAAGTCTTAATAACGCCCATCATTTGGGGGGAAAAAGATTACACCAATTTATGTTGCAGGGAAAAACAGCAGTGCGTACAGTGGTAAGCTGAACACAATGAGACCCATCAGCCTCCTAGTCACGGTAATCTTACAGCATGGATGAAAAAGGTCAGCAGAGATGGATCAAACTAGAATGATTTGTATAATAATACTCAATTCTTATATAATGTTTCTCAGCAGTGCTTTGGAAGCACAAAGGAAGTCAGTGTCATTATTCCTATTTTACCTACAGAAAGCGAAGCACATGGGAAAGAAACCCACTTACAACTCTCATAGAGGGCCTTTAACTGCAATATAGAGAAACCCACCACAAACAGAGCGTGCTCGTCAGTGATGCAAATTCAAAATAAAAATCTGTCAGTGAACATATGTACATTTCTCTTAGAACAAACCCCCTTTGCTTCTACATAAATTAGTTTTCCATCCTTCAGTCACCACTATTGCTGTTTCTCATGGAGAAAAAACAGTGTTGCTATTCTTTCATACTTAGAAAAACATGATCACTACATATCTATTACTCTTCCTGGCATTTGTGAAATGTTTTTACTTGCATACACAAAGAAAAAATCAAGTGATCTTCAGCTTCAAGCAGCCACAGAACAAAGTTATTCATGTTTATGTACATGTATGCTCACATGCACACACTAACTAGCCATCCCACAAGACTCGTTAATCGTTAAATCGTTATGTGGCATACTAAATAGCTTAACTTCACACAAACAAAGTGGACTCCTATATGAATATCAAGCAAAAGAGGTTTCAGTGATTTTTCCCTGTGTAACTAAATCTGTTAGGGCTGCAGCTCGGTTGCAAAGATAATCAGAAACAATGTCAATTGGAGAACCTATAGAATCTGTCACAGCCAGTTTGAAGGAAACCGTAGCTGATGGGAAGCACAGACCAACCAGCTGGAGTCACACACAATGCGTACGTCAACAAAAAAAGTCTTTGAATTTTTAGACAAAACACCAGGGAAGTGCTGGTAACTTGGATTTCATGTTCTGAGCTCTGAAACAAATGTCCATATTTTTTAAAGCGTATCAGTGAAGAGCCATTTTAAATAATACAGCCAATGGCTTGATGGTAATGAACGGTAAAGAAATCAGTTCAGAGTAGGGAAACATCAGGAAGTCCATTAGGATATTTTGCAATAGCATGTGATGTTTCCTCAGGATCCTCTACTACATTAAAACCTAAAATTGATCTCAAAGATCAGGACACGGTATTATAAAAATATATAGAAAAAATGAATTATTAACATGCTATTAATATGCACATATTTTCTTGGTACATTTCTTCATTTGTTCATTGCACAAACTTACTTGGCTATAAACCTAACTTTAAAAATTGCATAGTCTGTAGAAGCATATACATATCTAGAAAAATATGAAAGCAAAGATATCTGTAGAAAAGGAAAAACAAAATCACAGAATCACACACAGAATGGTGTGGTACATGGAACAATGGGTATTTTTTGTCTGAAGCTGTTCCTGTGTCCACCCACACAGCCACCTACACAGGTACGCTGGCACTAAGCAAAGGACAATGTCTAAAAGCATCTGTGAGGTGACCAGGGCCAACTTCACTGGCACTGTTGCCAGAGATGTCTGGCATCAAGCAAAAGATTACAACACAAGGAAAGGCAGGAAACGGTAAATATGCTAAAGACAGACAGACAGACAGAAAGAAAGACAGAAAGACAGAAAGAAAGAAAGAAATTTTAAATTTTGCTGGTTACGCATGCAACTTTTCAAAGTGAACTCTACAGTATGTCTAATTTAATTCATTCACAGCTTGAAACTATCACCCCAAAACCGTAACTGCACTGTCACTATACAACTCGTTCACAAACCTAATTGTACCTGTTTGAGAACTAACTTGAACTATTATACTTAATGATTTTAACAGGATGGGACAACTCCACAAAGACATCTTGCCACTTACTTAAACCAGGATTTTGCCTAAATAATGGAGTACCTTAGTTATTGTCAACTAACCTTATTAGGCACCAAAGTTCTGCCTACACCCAGGAGTGTGTCGGTCCTGTTAGCATGGAGCATACCAGGAGTTTCTCCCAACGGGCACAATCGATGATAAACCACTCGTAGAATGCCCAATGCACCCATACAGGTCTCTCCCCAAGGCTAAGCAGAGACAATCATCTCTGGTCTCCAAAACCTGAGAAGAACATCCCTTTTGCATTCAGTAACCCAAGAGTATTCATTCACTAAAGAACAAGAACCAGGGCCAATTTTTTCTGCCTAGGAGAATTAAAATGCAGGTCTCCTACAGGAATAACTTTAATCATCAGTCTACCAGGCACTTTCAGACAAGGAAATGAAGCACAGTCAGCCCAGCCTGCCACAGCTGAACAGTTTTGACTTTAACTATAAGAATCTACTACGTCAAAGACTGAGTGAAAACACAAATGAAAATGACTTTCAGAAAGGAGATATCCAGACTGTGCTGTGTGGGCTACTGAAAATATTTTACACAATGACTGGCCTTGCAACAAGCGGTCCCTGGCATTAGGCGAGTAACCTGGCCATTAGTCAAGAGCCACCCGCACGTGGCATTCCCTCTCAGATCCACTGAGTATTCATTTCAAGCAGAGGAAACAAGCTCCAAATGGAGATCCTTCAGCCAAAAGAGCCTGCTGCCTATGAGTTAAAGGCAAAACATGTGGGAAAGTAAATTGGCTGTTGGACGGGAATTGTTCACTAAACAAAGTGAACAACATTCTGAGTTAATGCTCTGCTGAGCACTGTGAATTTCTTCTATGCACACCTAGGAAGAGAAATCTAGCTCCCTTCAAAATTAGGCAGCGAGTCTTTTTACAAGGATTACAGATGTGGAGGTATGTGCTTTGATTCTGCAATCATCACATCTAAAACATCAAATTCCTTAGTAAATTTGTATTGCGTTTAGATACATCAGGTGTCAGAAATGCTTCTTTTTCCCAGACATCATCTATCCAAGGAATAAAAAAAATACTGAAAGTAGTCTAAAAAGCCTGAATCAAAAAAAACTACAGCAAGAAGACCACGGCATTCACTATTAAGCACAGGAAACAAGCAAGTAATAAGAAAACTGAACCCCCAAATAAACCAAACAACCTGTCAACCTACTTAGGAAAGTAATTCAGATTTAAAAATCAGCAGAAATGACACAGCATGTACTTTAAGACTTACAGATTAGATTGCAATACCTAAGCAGCCTGTGAGCATTAGCTTCTCCTGTAGCAAAATAAACCTGGAAAATATCCAGAGGTTCTGTATGGACACTATAGGTCATGGTGGGAAAGATAAATGGAGCTGATCAAACACACACTGGAACAGCAGCAACAAAGTAACTAGTTTAGATGGTTCAGGAGAAAAACTCTGGGAGAAAGAAACTTCAAAAGTTAAGTTTCTGACCAGAAAAAATGCAGAGAAAGTAAATTTAGCGCACAAAGGTCAGGTGAGCTATTTTGATTATGCATTTCTATCATGAAAAGCCAGAAAACTTCCCCTACATAACTCTGTTTAGTGGTGCTAATGCTACAGAATGAGACTGCAGCTCTGTGAATACAGACAGAGCAACAGCTGGTTCGATAAGTATTTCAAGACATTGTCCTGAAGTTTGAAACAGCATCCTCAAAGATCAAGGCTGCAGTCCATTCTTACTATGCAAAGTGTCAGAGCCGTGGGTTTACCTAGAACAGTCCAGCATTTTTCAAAATTAAACCCAGTGAAAGCAGGATTACACAATAGATTTCATAGTAAAACAGAAGATCAGAGTTAAAAAAAAAAGGAAGACACATAAAATTTGCAAGGAATTTTCTATGTGCTCATGGCTCAGCACTGGAATCTGAATAGTGTTCCTTTAATGCGATATTGGTACTAAATTTGTATGGTTGTACTAGAAGCAAACAAGTAAACACACACCACAAATAATTACCTTTTTGGAAATAAAAAAAATTAAATGCAACTTTTCTAAACATAAATTTCTAGCACTTGGAATCTGATGCTTTCAAAAGAACCTTATTTGACCAAATGGCCTCTCTCTTTCACTCTTCAACATATAAATCCATCATGCTTCAGTCTAAGAACATTGTGAAGGCACATTATGAACGGGCCCAGGTATGTAGCAATGAATTCTCTTACCTTTTGTTGGACTCTGGTTCTGATCTATAAATCCTTTCAAGTCTCCATTTGTAGAAGTCACACCAACCTGAACAAAACATTTTTGAAGTCTTAAAATATAATAAACCTTTCTATGTTTTCTAGTATACAACTAGCAGTATTATGAAAGTAATCTGCTCTGTATTTCTGAAACATCATAACCCTATGGATAGCAGAGTCTAACAAGAACATGAGATTCAAAGCAAAGGATCTAAAATGTTTATTGGATATATATGAAGACAAACTCAGATTTTAAAGTTCTTACCTAAAATAAACCCTAAATATTCTGATACTGTACTATACATGACCCAAGCAGCACAATCTGGCTATTGTGGTGTAAGTCACTGTCCCCTCCAGGTCAAATAGAGCAACTGCCACCAACAACACAGCAGAAATCTGCCTGATGTACAGTACTGTCAGTGCTAAGCCACACGGTCTACATGTCTGAGGAGGTGTGACGCTTGATGCATTTTAAATACATTCCCTAGTCTTCAGAGATAAACTGATTTACACTGAGGGTAAATTACCAGAGACATGGGGAATTTAAATTATAAACAGAACAGTGCATCTCAGATTTTGGCATGTACACAAAGCATAGAAAGGTGAAGTTTATACAGAAAAATGCAAAATCACTGTTCCTGGATAAGGGAGAGAAGAGATGGAAAGTCCCTCAGATCTCAGCTGACAAGGGATGGGCCCAGCAACAGCAATCAAGGATAAGGCATTCTGCAGTTCCAGAGCGCTATGCTTGCACCACCTTAGAAACCCCCGTTCAACAAAGCATTTTGGTTTGCTTCCAAGATGGAAGCTGTGATAAGCACTGATTGAGCTCCACTGGAGCAGTAGGCAATTAAAATAAATACTATAAAATCTGTTTTTAAAATATTAGAACATTTGAGTACTTCTGTAAATAACTGGGACACAGGGTTCAGGTATCCCAAGTTAAGAAAAGCCAATCATACAATCAAGGATCAAGTATTGGCTTTATTTTACAGATACATGGAATAATAATCATAAAATCATAATGGAACATATGCTAGGGCCGCTCGTAGAATTTTAATCATATCAAATTTGAGAATCATTTGACTGCAGGCAAATTAAATGGTTGTAACATAACCCTAAAATAGACTACATAAGAACAAAAAGTACCTATTACAAGCATTCAATCACTCAGTTCCACTAGAGAGCTTGTATTTAGCAAGTAGTTTTTGAAGGAGAAAATCTGCACACAGCATTGTGACAGACACTTTGGAAACTACTTCTGTTGAGATTTTTTTCACCATCAGGAGCAACATACAAACATTAACTGTTGCTGCCCTACCCTGATCATAAAATACTTCCTAAATGAGCTAAGGTACGCGCTTCTGTAAACAAGCCCATAAAGATGCTCAATATAGTTCATCAATTTATCTCAAGAGTCGTCTGTATCATACTTGCTCTTTCCTATCACACTCAACGAGATGGTCATATACTGTTTCAAACGGGCAATCAAGTGCTTTGGTCATTGCAGACTACGGTATCAGCAAATGTTGCTTTTGAAATATAGCAAGTCTGTGTCATTTTTTCCACTGTTTTCCCTTTTTCCCCCGCAGGTGGCAGCGGCGCAGAGGCAATGCAGCAGGGCTGGGGAGGACAGGAACAGGAACGCCTGGATTTGAGCAGGGGAAAAGGAGGAAGACATGAAAACAAATGAAAAACCCTCCTATCACGTTTTGGTAGCAGGTCCATACAGAAAACAGCAGCGTTCTGGTATTCTTCCCCCCAGGCGCTTGGGCAGAAAGGAAAGCTCACATTAGGGTTTCTTACACAGAAAATGTATTCTTTAGGAGATCTTTAAAATAGAGGTCAGAAAGGTTAGTAAATTGCATAGCATTAGCACTGAAAGGGCATTACGACTGCAAAGCCAAGATGAAGAGCCAGCACTCTTGGATCATACTACTGCTGCCTTTGCACAATAAATAACAGTATCAGCTTCTCCCTAGGACCCCTGTCTCTGCAAGAAATGGAAGAACACAAATAGGAGAAAATTTTAATTCAGAGAATGAACAGGGAGCCATAGGGATAAGTATCATGTGTTAGATATAAGGGCCTTAACTTGTTCCAAGAGTGAGGATAGGAATTAGTATTCCAATGAACACCTTCAAAGACAGCACTGCAATTTGTTCACAACGGAGCCTTCAGCTCTAGATTTACATTTCCCTATTGATTCCTATCTGTGCTTCAGTTAAACACTGAAGATGATATACATATGTGCTGTCAGCCCAAGATGACTCTCCAGCCATAATGAAAATTCAAACATCTACATTTAATTCTCTGAAAGATTTAGATTATTTAACTGCTTCAGTATTTAAGGAAGTGTAACAAAGTACTTGAGTCCTTTTTTTTCGTGTATCCTGTACTTTAGTGATCCAAATGATATGAAATTACAGCAGAATTTTAGTATGCATAGGAATATGTATTTTCATTATAGTGGTCCCAGTAACACATTTATAAAAGGCATCCAATGAACAGGAGCAATTCTCTCAATTTTATAATCTTTGTATCTAAATTTAGAAGAGCTTGAAAACAAACTTGAATTTCATGAGAACTTAAATGAGAATTGTGGCAGATCTAAAGGAATTTGTTTCTCTTACAGAAGAATTA
Source organism: Rhinoptilus africanus (assembly GCA_013400135.1). Lineage (NCBI taxonomy): Eukaryota > Metazoa > Chordata > Aves > Charadriiformes > Glareolidae > Rhinoptilus > Rhinoptilus africanus. The sequence goes on from VXBO01014513.1 coordinate 277,524, forward strand.
TCATAACTAACTCCTCTGAAGAAGCAAAGTGTGATGCAATACTATAATACTGCAGCAGAACAAGAACTTTACAGTATTCCATTATGATGTGAGAGAGGCCCTAGGCCATGTTGTTGTCTGGAGACTGTACCACCCAATACTTTTGGGAATCTTGTCATTTAACCACTCCTAAGCTGAAACCAGACAACAATTCAATGCTTACATAGCTATCATTTATTACTTCTTGTAAGGCTCACGTGATATTTCTGCTTTAAAACACTGTCCCAGAGTGTCTGGATTACTGGGTACGGCAGCAGCTGGACTCCTGCTTCTGTCCATCTGCAGCAAGGTGAATCCACTCATGGAGTAAGATGAAGTAAGCACTTGGCAGGCCTTTGCATCCTATTAAATATTTTCATCAATTTTTTTCCCCTCTCCTAGCAGGTAACTAAGAAGTTTCAGAATGGGACAAGGGGAAAGAAAAAAAAGGATCACAACCAGAGTACTGGATGAGGAAAACTGTCAATGAGCTGCTCTTACAGTTTACCAGCCTTCTCCACCACTTGACATACTGTTCAGGTAGCAAGTCTCCACCTGCAATCCTTCCCTTTACTTACAGAAATTAACTTTCCCATTAACATGAAAAGATTTTGTTCCCTCTGCCCTAGAATTAACCCAGGTTTTAGCATGCAGATGTTGTAAATGGGTAGGGAATCCACTAACTGGCTGTTTTCTTATACCTGTAAACCCTAGCAGACTCATTTGTGGATGTTCTGTAAGAGAAACAACTCAGGACCAAAAAAGGGTGCTCTCATCATAAACTAGAAGAAACACACATGGACTATCAGTGCAGAACAACTAGTGTCCTTTATATTGTTTTTCGTTTCCTGTGTAAGACAGGTGTTAAGGCTTGTTTAAGGCCCTCATGACCAACTTAAGCAGTTAAACTGTTTTCTTCCATATTGACATGTGAAAGGAGAGCTATTATAGCCATTTAACTGACTTCATCTATGACAAGACAACCACCCTCTGAGAAGCAGCACAAGTACATAAATTCAGATCAGACAATCAAAACTATCAGTCTTATTCAAATAATCTGCTTGAGTCATATTATTTACTTTGTCCTAAAAATAAGTTACCATGAGTATTTACTCATTTTTCCCTCTTTCTAAATACTGTTTTGGTGCCTTCTTACCTGAAGGACAGACAGGAATGGAAGTGCAGAACAGGCAAGAAAAATATGTTACAATACAATCTAAGAATGGAATAACTCATTATGACAGGTTGATTTAAACTACATCTGTGTACAGTGTGTTTGGTAAGCATGTAAACATCTCACCTCCAAGAGAAACTGTAACTTTTATTCAACATTTTATTAGTCATAGTTGGTTTTTGTTGGATTTATTTTCTGAGGAAGGCCAAATTACCCATAAGCAATGTTCCACAAGCAGACACTAGAAAGTGTCCTGCATTTACAGAAAGCAAGCAGTGAGACTAGTCTTGATAATTCTCCCATCACATACTCAAATATTAGCAAGGAAAAGCAGTGATGGGGAATGTTATTCATCTTACATACACATTCAATCTACGGAAACATTTTTGCCATGTGCTTGAAGTGCATGCTTCCTTGGAGACAAGATTACTCAAGATAGGTTATGGATGTGAGATGCAAAGACATTTTAGCCTAAGCTCACAGCCTTTGCTCTTGCGATGCATCAGGAGCACAAACATCCCTAGACTACTGTGTCCCTGTTGAGGGGCAGTGATTTCAGAACACAGAGGTTACAGCTTCTTGAAGTGTACGTGTCTGATGAAAGATATGGGCCCTTTAGAGTTTCCCAGAAGATGTCCCAATTCCACTATAAAGTTCCCTTTCCTTGATGCTTCAATAGGAAGCAAAAAAATGGAAACACTTCTGCAGAGCAGCTCTTTCCCTCAACTCACTCTGCAGATCATCAAGATGTTTCAGACAGTGTAACAGACAAACACTACCCTTACATTTGAAACAGGTTTCAGGCTGCAGAAACCCATAGCCATATACTAAACCCTGGAACTCTGAAAATTCATAGGCATTCTTGGGCCTTCTAACAGTGATAGAAAACACTAGAACTGACACTGTTGGCCCAAGTGTGCAGTTCTGAGTAACGAAGGTTGGGAAATCCTAAAACTAAGGACAGAAGGCATATGACCATCCTTGTTTTCACACCTTTATTTTGCAAATCCTTTGAACAGGTATATTTAACAAATATGAAAACTGAGTTCTACTCATCTGCAAGACAGTAACAGATTTTTTAAAAATAAACTCACAAACACTAGCTAAATAACTAGATTTGCATAGTTTAATATGCAAAATTTCAAAACAATAAAATATTTATTCTATAAAATAACTATAGCCTTGTGTCAAAGTGAACAACAAAAAACCATATTTCTATACTCAGCACAAAAGTAGGTTGCCCAGACTGAATAGCATATGCCTGTCCTCGGAGGTTTTCAAAACCCAAAGCCCTGAGCAGTCCTGAACAAACCACCAAGTAACTGGTTTCTGAATTCAAGTATCAAAGAGCTTTATGCAAGCACCAGAGCAGATGGCCTCCTGAGGTCCCTTCCAACCTATGACCCTCTATGACTCTACCACACAACACTCCATGGATGTTATTGGCATTGGTATTTATCCTTTGGCTGCATTGAACAAAAGGTCAAAACCACATACGACTTGGATGTGTGCAGCAGGTCCACAGACATCAGTAGAATCACCTATTTATACTACAGCTGAATATAGCCTACGAAATAAAGAAGTCAAAGGGTTTTGCATATATACATCAATTTATTTTCTGGCTTGGTCAGCTTGAATCAAACAGTCATACATAAGACTTCTGAAAGCCTTACCTGGAACTACACAACAAATGAAATTATTGATAAAGCCAACAGAAATTTCCAGGACTTGAGAATTAATTTAGCCAAACTATGCCCTTGGCATAAATCTAACCAAATAGGCACAAAAGCTTTTGCAGTTACTGAACAGACAGCCATCCTAGGGCTACCTGCACTTTTACTGTGGGGTACTTTGTTAGTCATGTTGCTTCTTAAATCTGTTGAGATTTAATTAGACTGCAGGATGCCCTATCAAAGGCCCAAAGTCATATTCAACTCACTGACCACCAAACTTAATCTGAACTGTTCTCTACACAAATTGTGTACCTCAGGAAGCACAGCTAATTGGGCAGAAAATTAAGGTCAGGATGTTAGACATTTCATAAGCTTCCTCAGAACTCAGGATAGGGAAGTCACATATAGAGCCTCTACGAACCACACTACAGGCGCGTTAATGGGGCAGATGAAGAAACGGGAAGGCCCTCAGTCTTCTAGAAACCAAGAGTGTACCAACATTAGCAAAGAAATATGCCATCTTTCTGTTCTTTCTTGAGTTTTGAGACTCAGACTCAGTAGAAGGATTTTACTGTGATGCAAAGGTGAGATGCTTCAACAAAATGCAAAGCTCTCTGATAAGTTTGAAGCAGTATTAGAGGAATCACAGTACATCTCACGTTGGAAGGGACCCATAAGGAAACAGCATAAAGCACTGCCCCAGTTATCAACCTGGCCTATTGCTGAGTAAACTCCACATCCTTAAAGAGCTTCTAATCAGTTTAAATTTATCAAAATGCTGCAGAAGATGATGGGGAAAATATTTGTGGTATATAAAAATCAGACAAGATTTTTGAATTTGAAGGTCTTTGTGTTTGATTTCTTGTACGCAAATATAAGAAATCAAACACAAAGACCTTCAAATTCTGAAAGCCAGAAGTGACTGGCAGCATGCCAATATAAAAAGTAATACATGTTGTAGAATTATACTTACATTTTTTGCCGTCATGTCAGACAATATTGCTTTATATTCCGTAAAACCATAAGATATCCGTTTTCATCTTCACAGAATCTTTAAAATGAACATCCTGTAAGAAAGTTAATAAAATATCTTAGTTAAAATATATTTTCAGTTACCTCTCTAGCTGAAACCCTACATCTCCAGAGGACAGATTTTTATTGGTTTGGGTTTTTTTTTAACTTTTTGATAAAAGCAATCACCAAATAATCAGGTTGTGCATAGACAGTAAAAATGTACATTGCTTGGAATAGTCAGAGATGTAATCTTATATATAAAGGGCCAACTTACATAGAGGCCTAACTATATTAATGTATTTTATATATATATATTAACATAGCAAAGCATGTTATGCCATTACTAAAGTCTTGTAATTAAAACCATGCAATCCTTTGCATCTAATGCAGATTGACNNNATCTAATGCAGATTGACTCTAAAAACTGTCAGTGAATTAATTCTCTCCATCGTGTCTTTAGCCTCCAACAACAGAGAGCGCTTCTAATTCCATCACTGCAGATATCCAAAGATCTTTGTAGAAAGCAGGCAATACTATGAAATACATATACACAGCAAACATTAAGTACTTTTAGGAAACATCCAAGAAAAAACATTCCAGTTCAAAGTAATCTTTATAATATGTTCAGGCTTTTTTATTAACTCTATGTGATTAGAATTATAATATTAGAATTCCAGGAAAAGACAAATATTTTGGTATACTAAAAAATACTTAAAGTGATTTATTTTTTTTTAAATCAAAGATTCCAGAAGTCTTACAGAAAACAGAAGAAAACAAGTTACAAATCAATGCCGGCAGCACAAACAATTTTAAAGATAGAATTAACTTCACAAAGCTTTTAAGTACTTCAAAAGTACTTAATAAGTACTACTTGCTGCTAAAGAATGAACTACAAAAGACATCTGAATTGCACTTGGATGTCTAAGAGAGGAAGAACTGTTCACACTTTCAAGTGTGGAATCAATTCAGCAAAATCTTTTGGAAGATGCCTAAACTAGTTGCCAAATATGAGTCACAACCATTTTCAGCAGAACTCACCAGCTACAAAAGCAGGGTGCAATTCATGATATTTCCTCTGTATTTTAGCCTACACAAAGTTTGAGAACAGCCAGTATCTTCACCTCCCTTTCAGAAAACTGACACAAATTGTTTCAGTAGTGAGCATAGCTACTATGGAACTCTACCATCACTGCGTTACTGGTTTTGGACAATCCAGATTTCTAGGATATTTCTATAGATTTCTTGCTTTATTCAGACATCATATCAATTAAACTGTTATTAGAGTTGGTGGGTAAACATTTCATTCAGCTTAGATGTGTTCTCCATTTCCTTTGAATGAGTTGTATTTATCTCCTTAGTGCCTCAATTTATCATAGCCATAATTAAGTGGGTACTCCAGCATGTGAACACCACTCAATTCTACCATGAAGACTTGTAAGTTTTAGTTTCACAACAAAATATCTGAGAAAATAAGTGGTTTTCTCTGCCTTCAGAGAGGACACTAGAGAGAGGAATATATTCACACCCTGGGGAAAGAGGCTACTGGGTCTGTGTAGCAATCCTGAAACCCGAAGACGAGCCACAGAAAAGCCATAAAGCTACGCTGGTCTTGGCAAAGAGCAAATACTGAATCCTTGCATCATCTGAAAATTACAGTCTATGTGCCTCTTCCTTTTCCACCTTCCTCCTCCTCCTTCCATATAAAATCTCCAAATACATCATCTGGAGCTCTCGCCAAAATTCATGATGCAGTCTGACCTCCCTCTCTTGCTTTAAGAGGCTTTACAAATAATTTACTCAAATAAAACATAGTTAAGAACACACTTGCTAAGCAGCTTTAACCCAGTAACAGATAAGCAAACTAGTTTCATCTTTGACAAGTTATTTGCTATCAAGCTTAGCGATCCAGAAGGTATTGGCTATAAACCATTGCAGTCCTTTGCCACAATGCTCTACAGCCAGTAGGAACAGTTGGTATTCTTCCAGCTTTATGAACACATTTTGTCAAGCTCGAGAAGCCAGACTTTGTGACCCCACCATCTGCCATGACCTCTTGTCAGGTTCAGACAAAAGAACCTACACAGATGGCCTCAAAATGGAGATTCTCTTCATTCCCAGTTGCTGTTTGACAGCTTGCACCACACAGATAGAGAAACATAAAACTCAACCTTTTTGTTCTTTAGTTTCTAGTTTCTACTGAAAGAAAGCTGCATAAAAACAGTTTTGGAGCTCAAAGCACATGAGGCACAAAGATTGCCTTATCTGAACTAAGGCTGTTCCTTCATAATCTAAGAATTGCTTTATAATCCACTCCCATAATTTTGCCTTTTGGTCAAATATCGTACAGGGAGCCAACCCAACTGTCTGACTTTGTAAACTTTGAGCTGTAGTTTTCTTCTAGAACATATGTCACCTAATCACTTATGCCAATGACATTAAAAAGCCAGTCTGGGCATTAAATTTACAAAAGCCCAGATAATCAAGCTCTAATTACAACAAAACACTACAAGAGTGTTTATCTGTACCTATTCTCGTTACAAGTTAAAAGCCAGATCTATTCTGAAGTTTCAGTGACACCCAAGCTGAATCCCTGTACAAGAAAAAATGTAAATCAGAAAACAGTTATCTGCAGAAAAATATTATATTCCATCACAGGTTTATTTTCTGTGGTCCAAAGTCTTATTTTTAAATTACCCCTTTAAGATACACATATTGGCTAAAACTTAATAGTAGAAAAGAATAAAACCCCTTACCATAACAGTCTATTTTCTGCTCCTGAAAATTAAGCTTTACCAACCTTATCCTGGTTTTCTTTAGCTTTCTCCAATTCCTACCAGTACTGCACAGATCACACATTCACATAGACCAGCACCACACAAAGATTATCCCCGGTCACAGAGGCTACTTCCACTTCACAACAGAAAGTGACGTTTATGTAAGTATTACATCGGTATTAAACATCTACAAACCAAGACAACTGTTGGACAGTTACCTAAACTGTTGTGATGAAAAATCTTCATGGAACACAGAAAAAAAGTAGAGCTATCTTAATACAGTACAATGATTTTTATCAAGGAGGTTTTTTTCATTTACTTGATCAAGAATATTGCAAAGTGAAAATTATTCCAATTAACAGGGTCAGCCAAGAGGAAAGAAAATGTCATCAGTTTCAAAAAAAAATAAATTTATGTAATGCCAGCCTTTCCACTAGAAATTAGTTTATATTCTTCCCATCCCTCTCCATAGTACTAACTTTCAAGCCACAGTACTACAAGGCTGATTTCAGAAGATAGCAGTAACAAAAAGATTCCTTATTAATCAGTAAAAGCTCAGTTTTAAACCACTAATTTATGCACAGCATCTACATGTATTAGACCACCTGTTACACATATGTTGCTTCATTGTCTCAGGTTTCAGACCAGTAAAATTTCAAAATTACAAAGTGCTTATCAGAAATCCACCTGCTCCCAGGAAGTGTTTCCTCATCTTGTTCGTAAAAAACATTTCAACATCCAACTCCTTTTTGAAGCAACTGAGATAAAAAAGGACCAGTTTTAGTGGAAATATCTGTATGTACTAGACAGATTAATTTCTTGGTACCCCAAGAAACAGAAATACAATTTTGTTATCCAATTTCTGAAATTTAAATTACAGATTTTGCATCTCTATAAGAAGACCCTATTGATTTGTCAACTTTTTTCCTGAATCCTCTTCAGATGACTCAGTCCCAGTTTTATCCATTATTTATGTATACAAGAAATAAATTCAGCCAACAAACTGCAAAAGGCAGGAATACACATGTCCACATAACATCCAGCTTGTCACTTAATGAAGAACTTCAAAAAGCCAACCAAGGGGTGTATTCAACAAGTTACACACAGAGAGTGGGAAATAAGTCACCATCTTCAGTTATCGCATAGTAATTTTTATTTTGAGGATAATATTAGAAAGTAGCTCTTAGGAAACATGTGAAAGGAATTCCCACCATGATATGCATGATGATGGTCTTGCAGGTACTACAAGTTATTTTTCCAGCTTGTACTGTGGGCAACTCTATATTTTCAAAAAAGCCCTGGTAGATAACAGACACGGTGATTAGACAGACAAACAAGGGAAATGTAAGTGACTTGACTGCTAAATTATATGAGAGGTTTTTAACAAAATAAAATAACTTGAAAAGAGTAGTCAGTTTAAAAGCTTAATCATTTTTACATGACTTAAAAGACTGCAAACTATGAATTCAACGTACAGAAGTTCTCACTACTACATGACACAAAACCGAAATGAGCATGACTGCTTTAAACCAAAATGCAAACAGAAGATGTAACTACCTGAACCTAATCTGAAAGTGAAGATCTCATCTTGTAGTTTGTAGGAACCAGTTGACAGAAGAAATCAGAAGGAACAAAACCAAGTAAGTACCTACAATTGACCAGGTTCTCACAAGCTACTGTGGTTGAGCAAAATGCCAATGTATCATCAGAACAAATTAACCAACACCTCCTGACAACAGCAGTAATTATGACTCAAGTTTACACAGTACAAAGAACCCAGAAAAACAGACAAGGCCTACATGCAAGTTCAGTTAGTATAAACTGTAGCACTTCAGCTATATAATGGACAACCAACATTAAGTGTGGTTTGCTAAAAGCATGTCAGGGTAAACGTCCCTTCATGAACCCCATGCAGCGTATATTGAGGCAACAAATGAATCAGGTCCTTTCAGTGCTCTCAGACTTGATCCCAAACACAACATCCCCATTACTCCCACTATTCACTTTATTTACTCACTGTTGTACATGTACATGACTAGCAACAGCACTGCTGACGGAGGCTGCTGAATATCTTGAATCCCAGCGATGAAAACAGTAAACGAGTTCATCACTTGTCCTGAGTGGACAAGTGACAAGAACACCCAACACAGGAATAAAATCCAAAGCTGTAATCAAACTCTCCACTAGATGAAAGTGCCCGAAGTCTCCATGCGCTTAACTGCACTGCTGAGCCTCAGGTTCTGCTGCTTGTCCAGGCCTGACAGTGATGAGACCCAAATTCCACCAACCTGGAACTAGGTATTCCTTCCCTCAAGGGACTCAGTTTCTTAGGCATGCTCCTATGCCCAATGTCATGCAAGTACTAGGGGTAAGCTATATGTCTAAGAATAGGAGCAGCACTCATGGCTTATTTCAAAATCAATGAGGTGAAGCATGTCCCTTATTGCTTAAATAAGGAGGATGTTACATTAAACATGTAGAATAATTCCCAAGTACTTGAACCTTTGAAGGCTCTTTTAATTCCCCAAACCAGCTTACTGTCATTCAAGATAAAGTATGTAGGGCTTGACGGTGGATAACGCTCACGCAGCACTTAAAAAAGTAAGATGATCTAAAATTTCTTTATGAGTTTTACAGACAACTTACTTTTAACAGCACAGATATGCACAGATACACTTGGAATTAACAGAAATTTAGCTGCAGTTCCTCTAAGTAGACAATCTATTTTATAAGCTCGTCTTTTGTTCCCTAAGTAGGTTTCTAGCCTAGGGGTTTTTTCATAGCTGACTACTGTACAGGGCACAACATTTGGGAGTCTACTGCTTCAGTGGGAAGAGGGAGGTACAACTTCCTCTCAGAGTAAAGAGCACACTCTATTTTCACAAACATATTTTTGCCTTAAGAAATTTAATTTTAGCAACGGATTGACATTTGAAAAAAATTCAGTGATCTATATGGCTGACTGTAAAATACCTTGGTAAGACAGGCTTTGTGCATTGCCAATACATTAGGTCCTCTTTCAATTAAACTCAGCTGAAAAGAGCATCTTTTTGACTACTGAGACTTCAAACAAGCTTCTTGCTACCACCAGCTCATACACTGTACGATACATCAGAGAATGCTCTAAATATTAATCTGGTCTTGTAATGAGTTTTAATGTTGAGATTTAAAAATTTGCAGTTATCAGTACATTGGCAAATATATGGAACAGTTTAACCATCCTGTTGAGACACAATTTGTCTACATCTCGCAGCTCGAGAGATCTTAACATCCACTTAACTGAAGGCAATTTTACATTGGGATTTGATTAAAGATAACCAAGTTATATTGGAATAAAGAACTTGATGATGGAAAGAGACTTAGTAATAACAATTTCCTACATTTTCTTTATAATTTGCTAGAAGCTTTGTTCTAGTTTAAACCCATTATTAACTCCACTCTTGCATGAAGATCATGACAGTATTCACTGAAGGGTAAAAGTTACAAAAAATGTCATACTTCTTTGGTTATAATTCAGTACAAAGGCAAAAAGGGATTTTTCTAGTGATGCACAAGCTCTCAAATACTGATTACAGCATACAAAATTATCTAAAGGGCGCAAATGCCATGAAACAATTTGCACTGATGTAAAATCCTACCACTGCCATCATTGCTAAAAGGGATGTCCCACTTTTCCCTACTCCTTCCACTTTCCATTCCTTCACCACCCTACACGCTCTCAACAACTTCCATTTCCACCTGACCCCCTCAGTGAGCCAATACAGTTCTGATACTGTCAGAACAGCAACAATGGCGCTGAAAGGGGGAAGGAGAAAGTTTTCCACTGCTTCAACCCACTGACCGCTGAAATGACCATCGAGGCCTGTACACGAGACAGGACTAACACTTCAGATTTAGCAAGCTCTTTAGTCAATTCCGCGTGGTTTCCAGAAGTACATCATGACTTGGTTTTTGAAAAAAAGCATCTGTGATCTCCTGAAAATTTACTGATGGGTTGAAATGCCACAAAAGGCTCGATATGGTTTGTCTGTATGAAGACTACTCCATCCTTTTTAAGAGTTCACTGGAGTGCGTGCAAGCTTTAAAAATCCATCAGGAAGAAGTGGAATGTTTTGTCTTCAGATCATAGCTTTCCCAATTTCTTATACAGCAAGAAGCAGGGTGAATAATTTGCTTTTGACAGACAGCAGAAGCCTGCTGTTATAGACAATCAATACACAGCTTAAAATTTTATCAGTTATATGTATGAAGGTATTGATTTTTTAAAATTGTTTAAACGTATTTGCAATTTTAAGTTGAATTTTAAATATACTGAAGCTTACGACAATTGGATTGCACATTTAAGAGAATAGAAATATATCTCAAGTTTCTCAAGTCTCAAGGTCAAGTTTATAATGAAGTGAAAAGTTACCTAACTCTCTCCTTACAATAATTGGAGAGCCCATGCACACAAAGGTTTTTTATTTCACTCTGGGAACATAACTTCACTTTCACTTGCTGTTCCTACTCTCATTCATAATTATTATTCATGTTACTGCCATAATTTCTATTTCAGGTCAATTACATTTATTCTGGTAATTACGACTATTGCTCATGTGGGAAAGGTTTAATACTTGGATGACCGTTACGGTTTACAAGTGACTTTCAATATGCTAATGCATTGGCATTCACAAGCCTTAATGAGCATATACTGAGACGTTTGCTTTAAGACTTTAATTCCCACAAATATCATTACTATAGCTGCTACCAAGTTGAAGAATTCATCCATACAACTTCACTAAAAGTTCACAGACTTAAAGATAGCATGTACCTGTAGCAACCTGACAATTTAATTCTGAACATATGACCTTATTTTTTCTTGATTTTTTCCACCTACATCTTGGGCTGAAATTCCCCAAAACAAAACAGTGAATGAAACCAGTCATTTATTCACGCAGAACACATCTGCTAACACCTACCATGAGGAAATGTATTACGAGTTCCTTTCAAAGCGACTGCTTCATGCACCCTGCAGACAATATAGTCACCCAGCAGAGGTTAGAATGGGACTCTCTTGAACAAAAGAACTACAGAGACTGGAAAACAGAACCGAATCATTTGCTGTTCCCACCCAAACAGAGACAAACCTGTCAGCAACAAGAACCTGATGAAACAGGACAAACCTGACTTCCCAAACTGAGAAGCATGCCCTAACTTCCACAGGAAAAAAAAAAGACATTAAGATGCAAGACCAGAATTACATTCACCAATAGACTTCGGTGCATAGAAGTTCACAAAAATTCCACGTGCAGGAGACAGGCACCCCATTCACTGTTAGGAAAGAATCAGCTATCTTGGAATAGGAGAAGCACAATCACAACTACCATCACTGCTTCCTCTTACCACTGTTTGTGTAAAACCTGATGGTCAGGGCATGTCTCACTGATTGAAGTAACGTAAAATCAGTCAAAAGAAAAGGAACAACACCTTTATAAAATCCACTTATAAAATGGACTATTTCTAGAAGCTATGTTAACCAACAGCATGTTTAGAAATTTTGTGAAAAACTTGGCTGTTCATGTCTATCAAATATCCCCAGGACTGAAAAACAGGAAGATCACAGTGCCATGACCATTCTGGATAGTGATTTCAAGGATACCTCTAAAGGAGCCCTCTTGGCAATTCGTGCTTAAGTGATTTGGGAAGTCAACAATACCAAGTTGTCTTCTACCTCTCTTTTAAACGTTATCACTAAGTCAGAAAGAATGAAATTGTGCCAACACCTGAATTGCTGCAGTTCACAACCAAGCCTACTAACAAAAACAAACGCTGATCTTTTTCCAGCTTAGTTTCAGTCTCTGTTATGACAGCCAATACTAAAGGTGAGCTGGCTAAAGCATTATTTTATCGCCAAGTTGCTCCTGAAAAAAACTGAAAATTTCTATAGGTTTCAGTAAAGACAAATACTCTCAAAAGTGGCTTCAGTAGGCTGCGGATTTTGCAAACTGTGTTCTGAAAGGCAAAGAGTTTCTTCAACAGTACTAAGTGAATAGATAGCTCTAGGAGAAGTTATTTCCAAATATCATGCCTTTTCCTTTAATTACTATTCTTTATTTCACTAGAAATACAACATTCTAGAAAGCTGTACTTTTGTTACAGATTCTACTACTGCATATTTTAGGATATACTAGTATACACGTTATTAGCAGATATACAGTAGTCTTGCAAATTGAACTACCATAGGCATTTGATTTGCTTAGACTGATTTTCATGCTACTAATATTAGAAAGTATCAAAGTAAAATTGAACAGTCTATAAAGACCTTTACTGGAAACAGTCACTGCACCCAGGAAATCAGAAGATGGAGCAATAAAGTTCCTTCAGTGAAACCGTAAGTGTAAGATCACTCACTACTGCCCCACCTTCTCACAAAAGAGCTGTAGTCTACAAATCAGTAACGAAGTGAAAAAATAATTAATTTCATTTTAATACCGAATGTGACAAAAAAACAGGTTTGAAGAATCAAACCAGGAAGTTGTTATAGATCTGTCACTCCTTACCACACCTGCACCTTTTTACAGTATTTCTGAGCATACATCTAGTTTTTTAGATACCGCAACAGGCGTTTAGACTATTGGCTTGGATGTAGTATGTGTGCTATTACCACACCAAGATGTTTGGAGTGTTTTCCACTGAATGTCTAAAATTTTATTATAAACTTGTCTGATTCCAGTGGCTTCTTGGCTTTGCACACAAGAACTCCAAAAGTTTATTTCCTCACACCGTACTAGACAGTTTATTTTCTCTATTTTAAGATTCACTGTCGATTCATTAGTAGTTGTGCCCTGTGAATGTAATCGGAAAGGCAGATGAAATATTCTTAATCATTACACCAAAAAAGTATACAGAAAAAGCCAACAATTTAAGAAATTGTTGCTTATTAAAGACAACCCTAAGAATAATATTTTAAGGTAGTACATCAAAAGAAATGCAATTCCAAGAACTGAATTAGGCTAGCTATAACTAACGAACTCATTCTGATTCACATTAGGATGCAGAAGTTCGGATATTACTATCTAGACAGTACAGGCTGCAGCTTTCCTCCCCTAACCACATCAGGTTGCTATTTTTCTGTCCCTTTTAGAGACGTGCACTAAACTTCCCTGTAGACACAGTGAAGAGGTCTACACACTTAAACCAAGTATCATTATAAATTATTGAAGGGGAAAGTTGGAATTTTGGTTCCTATTTTTTCACTAAAGACATAAGAGCACCTTTAGCCAGATCAACTGAAAGATCTTCACTGTGAGGGTGACACAACTGTCCAGGAAGTCTGCCCAGATGCACAAAAGGCCCCTACAGTAGTGTCCAACATATACGAGAGCAGAGGAGGATAAAGAATTCTCCTGTAGTAGTGACAGCACTCTGCCTTTTGTCCTGCTGAATTGTTGGGTCTATCCCCTTTATACTGGATAGCTGCTGTCAAGATGCTGTATTCAAAACTGCACCTTATCAGTTTGTAAAGCGAGGTTGCCAGTCAGAACCCTCTGCAGCAATAAAAAGCATTCCTGTCAGTGATATAAGTCTTCTGTTAATTACATCAACATAGTACAAGTCAAATGGTTTCGCTTTGTTGTTACAATAGTGATTTCTGTACAAACAGGAAGTGGTTAAAAGAAAGCCCAATAATTTGCAAGTGAAATAAGATCACTCTTAAATTCACCCATAACAGAATCTTGCTAATATTTCATAATTTTCATTTTTTTTTCCTTTGTATAGAACTAAATCATTTGACCTATTACTCTTTCCTCTTCTAGAGGCACTAGACTCACTTCACAACGAGAAAGTTTTCAAAGGCCCAGAATTTTTCTTTCTTTTTTCCCTCTTATGACCACCTCTCCTGTCAGGTCTTTTTTTCTGTAATGCAAACTTCTCCTTACTCTTACATGTTTCTTCAAACTGTTGTAGTTAGTACTTCATATGCTTTTTTGAACAGAAGTTCCTGAAATTCAGTACTTTTCTATGTACATTTTTGAGTACACCCAGCATTGTCACAAATAAGGGCTGTGAAATACAGTTCTGCATTTGTTCTATAACACTGGTCATCTGTCAGGAGTCTTCGCCCCACGTATACAAACTGTACATTTTTTTGTGTAAGGCAGGATATAATATAATCAAATGAACTAAAGTTATTTTGTGAAGGGTAAAGAAATGGAGATAAATGTATTAATTTCCCTTTAAATAGCATAGAGTTATACTACCATAAAATTATTTTTTAATCAAAGATCATATTAAGTTGCAATTAGTTACATCACACAACCTCCAATGCTTTGCTGTTCTCTGTCAGCATAGTTAAGCTACATCAGTGACAGTAGTTGAAAAAAAAATGATATACCAGCTATCAAAAGTATTAATGAAGTCATGAAAACAACTGAACTGATTTCCAAATTATGAAAACTGACCTAGTAATAATTTTTACATTATTTTTACACAGTGTATTAAATCATACTGAAAATTCAATTTCTCTGTCAATTCAAAAATTTACAGAGAAAATGAAACCCTGGGTCCTTCCTACAGAGGAAAACACCACCACCTCTGATACACAGCTCAGCATCAGCCCCTCGCTCAGCGAGTGAGCCTGCTCTCGGATGCGGTTCTCTTCCCCGTTTCAAGGAAGTTTGCTTATTCCGCATTTTCCTCCTATTGTTTGCGTTCTCCATCCCAAAAGGCGGTATTTATATTCGGATTCACCCCGCCGCCGAACCCTTTACGGCTGAGAGGGAGGGAAGGCCCGCAGCTGGGGGGTGGGGGGGCAGGAAGAGCCATTCCATTAAGTTTTGTTGTTGTCGCCGCCGGCCCGGCCCTCCCCCGGCCCAGCCCGTCAGTCACCCGCCGCGCTACCAACTTCAGCCTACACTTTGCTCCCCCGCTCCCTGGTTGAACCGTGACTCCTCACGACGGGGGC
>VXBO01014513.1:293859-323291 GCA_013400135.1 Rhinoptilus africanus
AAGGGGACGGCGGTGGCGAGCGGCTGCCGCGCACTGCGCGCCCCGGCCCCGGCCAGCGCCCGGCCGCCGCCGGGAAACGAGGCCCAGCTTCAGAAAGTATTGAATGTGTGCGTGTGCCGGTCGTTTAAAAGAGCTGATTTCAACCAAGCAGGATTACGTATTCTTACAGACAGAATATGAGCAGAAAACACGCCTGGAAGTAAAAAATAAAACAAAACCAAACCACCACTAGTTTCCTTCCAAGCACCAAGGTAATGTTTGTTAAATGAAGTCTTTCTCCTGTGAAGCGAGCCATACATCCAAGACACGCAGTAACCCCTCTTCCAGTATTCTACAACACAAAGTCACCTTAATGCCACTAAGCAAACTGAGCAAAACAAGGTTTATGTGGATGCAGAAACACTATTTGTATGTTTTAGAAACCTATAGATCATACACAGAGTAGACCAAATATGTCAAACTTGTCTGTAAAGCAAGAAAAACACATAAAATGCTCTAGAAAGACATATGTAAGAAATATTAAAAAAACAGGTGTTCAGCCTGTAAAACAGTTCTTAAAGGACTCAGGGAAAAAAACCAATAAGCAAGAACTATATGTTGACTTCAGTGGGATAGTTCACAACTGAAAGTCTAGCATGTGCCCAGGAATTTGCTGACTTTGTGGGTTTAGTTTCTTTTCATACTCTATAAAATACTTTCATCAAGCGCAACAAGACCATTACCAATATTTGCAGTGTTGTGCAAGATACCTTCATGAAAGCATTAAAAAAAAAAAAAAAGGCAAACTCTAGTGTATTCTCTTGGAGATCCTCTAACAGGTAGAGTCACAACAGCTGACGAAGAACTGAGAAATGCCCTGACAGGCACGGAAGGTGTGTGCTGCCTTAGAGAAGGAAGCAGAACAGAGGCAAACCCGGCTGGCCGGTTTATTGCACTATTTGGTAAGTTACTTGAGCTAAACAAATACTTGAACTTAAACCCAGCCTCAATAAAGACACACTTCAAATACCTCTTTTTAGTTCATTGGTTTATTTACTTTTCTGGAAGAAACACTGATGAACTGAGGTCAGGTACTATAACTGACCATGAAAAAATAAGGAAAGTAGAAAAAACAGAAAAGGTCACTATTGTAGTTTGCATTTGCTTTCAACAGCAAAGTGCAGAATGAGATGGCTACACCATTGAGTTTGAAGCCGCTGCTGAAACAATGATCAGTTTGCACGAGGGCAAACACGCTACTTCTGTAACACTCTAAACCAATATATCGTCTTTCAGAACTTACACAAATCCCAAGCTGTATCCCAGAATGAGGCCTGCATTGGAAAACATCTTGGAATTGTTTTTTTAGCCATGCTAAGGTGCGGGTTTAGTGGCTTCTTACAGGAAAATAAGAAGTTCTCATGTCTCCTTCCAGAAACGGTCCGTGGTCTCCCAGCTTTAGAACAACATCTTGCTCCCTCTGGTCAGTCAGATCCCGTTCACATCCTCCTCCTTCCCCTTTCACAGCACATCACTTTCCAACCTTTGCTATTTTCATTGCTTTCTTGCTAGCCCACAGCTCTTTGCTGTGATAATCTATACAGCCCCTAACACAATACAGTCCCCCCCCGCCTCTGTTCTCCTGCCGAACTTGCCCCTACTCCCTATAAAACCTTTAAATAAAAAGCTGCCCAACTTTTGTGTCAAAGCACTACCATATTCCCCGACTCAACCTGCAGAACTGACATACTTGTTTGTTCAAAGAGGGGATCACATGGTTGTCTGCACTTTTTCACTTGGACTAATAAGAGCACAAACCCTCTCTATTCCATGCACCAGTGACTGGCAAGAAATGATTCCTCCCGTTTTCCACAAGGCTGCTGTTCAGCTGGTGCGCCTCTGTGCTACGCCCTGACCATGGAAATAGCGGAACTAGTTGAAGGATCTTGCTACAGAGATCATACCAAAAAGCAGCTAAGCAGGCTGAAACAGCAACTCAGTATTTTCCTTTTTTAATTTCTTCTGACAGGGAAGCAAGTATAAATGCTCTTGTCAAAAACAGATGAGAGCGCCTGAATTAATTTTACATAAATTTAGCTGTTACAGGACAGAAGAAAACTTAAGGACTACTTAAATGAAAACAGTACTCAAAAATCTTGGCAACATTCATTACAGTGAGAATTTAAACATAGCTGACTTGATTCTCTTAGTTATGTAAGAAAACGCATACAACGTCTGCCCAGTATATTCAACTATCTGTCGACTATTTTATCTACCCTTTCTCTTGACATACAATAATTAATCCTATAATAGTGAGGTCCCTCCAGCATTAGAGGGATTTTTCACACCATGTAGTCCCCACGTATATAACAAGACCACATGTCATTATGAATGATACAACTGCCAAACTGGTTTAGAAATTATCTACCATCAGCACCATGTGTATCTGGGAAGGCAGGATGCCCAGAGATCATCAACACATCTCTCAAATGAATTTCCAATCTTCACATGCCTGATGAGGTGCATTCCTACACAATCCTAAGTAAAACATTCACAGTCTCAACATGGTGATATCTCTTAAAATGATAAAACTCCAAACTAGTTAATATTTATAATTTTTGTATTGTTACCTTTACTATCAAATATAAATAGCATATGTAATAAAATGAATATCAAATGACAGCAAATGTAAAATTGTATATACTTTTCACACTGACGAAAACCATCCCTGAGGCAAAAAATCTAAATATAACTAAACAGGGCAGTAGCAAAAGCAGTTCTATTTTAAATAGAAGTATGAGTGAGGTTCTACAGTGGTCTTAATGCCCTTCTGCGTAGCAAAAATTAAGACAGCAAAGCACCTGTAAAAGCATATCTAATTGCTTAATGCTCATTTCAAATTCATTAGCAATTAACATGTGCCACTTAAGATATCAGCACATTAAAAATTTCCTGTGAAGATAAAGTCAATTTTTCTTGTAACACGTAAGCAAGAAAGCCTTAGTGATCAGTAACCAAACACCTTCAAGATGTCTATTAGTCTGTTCAGCTTTTGGGCAACTACCCATCACAAGCTGTGGCATATTCTCGAACCTGCAAAGGCTGCTCCACCTTGGTAAAGATGCCCCATGTTTATTTCAGAGACTTACTCATTACTTTGAACCTCTCCACAACAGAACACACAACTCTGCAGATCCTTTGAAGGGCTCGGGTGGTGAATTCAGTAAGGCCTTTTTGCATCCTTTATTTGCAGTGAAGTTTTTCTCCTCTAGATTTGACACTAGTGAAAGGGAAAGAGGTTAAATTTCCTACTTCAAATTAAACAGTGACAGTGGTAAACAGTTATTCAGAATAGGTCCTTTAGGACACTATCTAGAGCAAGAGGACTATGTAATGTCTTCAGTGTCTCCTATCTTCCTTGCTGTGCTATGGCCAGGATGAAAACCACCACCAGGTGCGGTGAAAAGGCCCATGGCTCACTTCAGCAAAGTGATTCGAAGAGAATCAGACTCAGGTCCCATCAGAGGTCCATCTGGGAACATTGAGGGAACACTAATCAAGCCTAGCAAAACCACAAAACAATTAACTGAACATAAATCAAGGTATCTCCATCAAGAGAGTAAGAGGTAGACATTATCCCTAGACAGATGAGACTGAACTCCGTCAGTGAGAACAAAGTGTAGAAACCAGTGACTGAGGCCACAAACTTCTGCTCCAAATGCCAGATTGAAAACCTTTTTGTTTGGTCTAGTAAAACCTTCTTGTCAACGAGCATTTTTCTTAGCAGTGAGGTTGAGATGACAGAGAAAAGCCGAAAACGTGTGCTGCAACTGTTCCAGGTATCCTGTAACTACGGGTTCTTACCTTACAGCAGGAGGAGTGGAGGGAACCTCATCAATAGACTTTATATTAGAGTCTTGGCACCTGGACAGCCGTATTTTTTGGTCCAAAAAGAGAAGAAATGAAGTACGTGTAGAGCTACCAACCATATAGATTGTATAATCTGCCATATTACTAGAAATGAGCAGGCAGACCTGTTTCTGAACTTCAGGTTCAGGATTCTCACTAAAGTAAGTTTATGAGAAAATGGTCTCTGCATATCCTTGCATCTCTGAAAGGATACCCAGAGAACAAAAAACAAACGTGCCAAGATGTGGCACAGGTTGAAGGACAGAAAAGTAAATAGAATGAGAAAAATGGTATGTTAAGCTAAGGGTGACAGACAACTGAGGTCCCGTTTGAAGAACAACACAGCTAGAGTAGATGTTCCAACTCATGGCAGATGACTGTGAAGGAAACTGGGGGAATAGTGAACCGTTTGACCTTCCATGATTCAACACGAGAAAGAGTGAATGATAGTTCTCTGGCCCTCTTCAATAATGTCAAATTATAAACATTTCTTGTCTCCAGTGTCTATGGAACACAATCACCCACAGCATGAATTTGATACTATTCTGAAATAAAAATGTTTAATAATTTTACATTTTTGAAACTGATTTACACATAATCCTGAGAAAATAGTTATTTAAGATTAGCAATAAACAAATACATAAGAACAATTAACTACACATTTAATTATAATTTATTTGTTTAAAAATATAAAAGTAATTCATTGCTTCAAAAATAGACTTTTGACCCCCTTTTAAGTAATAAGATTTAGCAATGGGCTTAAAAATACTACACTGTTACAGACTTTTACAAGTTAGATAGCATATCTGTAACTACTGTTAATGTATTTGTATTAGCTGTGCTAGATAATAAAACTTTTGGTCTTTATAAAATTTAAACAATTTGAGCTACAAGCTAGCTAGGAACCATCAGGCAAAAAAATCCTGGAATTTTATTTTTTTAAAATGGAGTACTGAAAGCTTATTTGCTTTTGTATTTCATCTTAATTTACTGCACAAAAATGTCATCAGAGACCTGGGTTAAACACTTCTTTAGAAAGCCAGCCAAAAGGTGGTAACAGGCTACTAATAAGAACATATCTTTGTACGCAATCAAGTTCATCACAACTCACCCCTCAACAATCATTTTACGTTTCTTAGAAATGCCTGGGGAAGTACATGGGCCTTCTACCCTCCTTTGATGATTAACATACCAAAGATTTTAAAGATCAGAAGGGAGGCAAGTTCCTCAGTAGAAAACCCATCATAGGAAAAAACGCCCCATCTCTAGTACATGGTAGGATTCAAGCAGCTGGGCCACCCAAGGGAGGTCACTGACAGGACACAAATGCTGCAGCTGGCCCACAGCTGTCATAGGGATGATATGAAGGTTCATTATGGTATGGTAAGTAACGCAGCAGCAGGAGGGTAACAAATTTCAGTTATGATCTTTACTGTCCTTTTAATGTCAAGGTTTTATAAATAAGAATTAAAAAAAATTAATTCTTCTATAATTAAAATGCCAATTTCTACCAGTGCAGGGAGCGCTTCATTGCTTGTAGCCAGATATCCATAGCAGGTTTGTATTCCTCCGAGTTCTTCTGGGGCTCAAAAACTGATTCTATTCGCCTTAGCTTCTTTAGTTGCTCTTTGTCAGTCCAAAATCCTATAAACAGAAAGTTCATTCTCAAGCTCAACTGCAAATATGTTATTTTTGAGTTGCTTTAATTTATTTCCAAGAGATTCAGAGCAGAAACACAGTAAGAAATCATGACAGCTTTTCTTTACTCAACCAACGACTTTCTCAGAGGGAAGCATATTTTTAACATTGTGAAACTCCTTTCCAATAGCATCCACTTGTTTGGAATCCTGACAACAGCACATCTGCTTAACTGGGATGGTGTCCAAGGAACAGCTCTGGTGCGCTGAAGTTCCCTTTGGTTTCATCCTCACTGTGCTTTAGGCTGCAGGTCCCTCTCAAAGAAGAAGGGCCACAGAAACAAAGACTTCACTCTAGTTGCTTTCCTACCATCTTAAAAATTGCATAAATGGCAAAAAACAGCTGGCATTACGTATTCAGATTAATCTATGTTATTGAATCGTTGTCTGTCAAGGGCTGCAGCTTTCTTACAGTTTTAATTGATTAATAAATCTTACCTGAGCCTACAGTTTTTATCTTCCAGTTCTGTTATTTACATATCAAAGTGATTTAATTAAGTTAACGGAAATATATTTTGTAGGTGTGTATTAAACAAAACCATTGACAGTTTGCAGTTTTAGGTCTGGTTAATTATACACAACAATTCCGTTAGTAATTTATTTTATACTTCCATTGTGTTTATTTCTGTGAAAACCTTAAAGACTAAAGACTCGGTTCCGAGATGACAGGATACAGCTTCGGTAGGAATGACACAGCTGCTTCCTTGTCACGTGCGCCATCCCCACCAAGCACCGCGCTCTGAGCAGCGCAAAAGTGGGAAGGGACGCAGCGTCAAGGACAAGAAAGAGCGAGACAGCAAGCCTGGGTTCACCTTTTCCTTCTCCAGTAGAAGTGTACTGGTGTGCAGTACACTCCTAAATGTAAATGAACCTTATGAACACATACGCAGATACTTTCCACATTAAACACACTGTTGCTATTCATTTATATAAAACTAAACAAGCATATAACTGCTCAGCAAGTTGGGACGTTGTGTTAGAAATACAAATAAAGTCCTTGATTTGGTTCATGCATGATGTTATTTGTTTCTTTGGTCCATCAAATACAAGTACATGGTACAAAGCACTATACAGAGAGACATAAACACTACCTACCTTGGATTCCTACAAAAATGGCTAAAGTTTGGGGAGCTTTTACAATTACTTGAAGTTATGCACTGGCTTTTTCTGATTTTTTTCCTTATTTACAAACATCCATTATGAAGGGAAAACCAAAACTCCTTTAAATGTATACATACCTGAAGCAAGGCCTGCTAAAAAAGCTGCACCAAGACTAGACATGTCTGCATTTGAAGGTTTTTCTATTTTCTTATTAATTAAATCTGAAGTCATCTGCATGACAAAGCTATTATTACTGACACCTCCATCAGCTCTATAGGGAGAAGGGAAGAAAAAATAAATAAAAAAAAGCGTTTAGTTCAAATGCTTATTGCTAAAATTTCAGAAAACAACTTCTGGGGTTTCACACCTATGTAAAAATCTTCCTATCACTCATGCACAAATGGATTTTCATTTTATGGGCAAATTTAGAGGCCAGCACAAGGTGCCTAGAAAAAAAATAAATGCCTATAAACTGGAGGAGGGAATGGTAGACAGACAGGGACACAGGACAGAAGTTATCAGAAGCTTTGAAAGCTCTATCTTCTAAGACTATATATCACCCTGCTTGAAATGTTAGGGTTTATAACAGAACCTTCATATAGTTATCACAACGTGACAATAGTCAAAACCATTACATTAAGCAAACCCTTTCAAGTGTTCTCAGATCCAGAAAAGTACTTTTTTTCATTACCCACAACACTACTTAATCTTTTGTATTAGTCAGTTAAAATACCTTCACAGTTGCTTCTTTTTATGAGGAAGATGAGAACGAGGCTTCCGTCTATCTATTTACCTAATTGCATGGAGAAATCTAGAACTTACCAATGCTGATCTTTAATTATCTCAGAGTGATTACTAGTGGTGCAAAGTAATCACTCTTGCAAACAAAAAAACAGAACAAAAGGCAATCTTTGAGCTGTAACAGATTGGTTCGTTATGCTGTTGGACTCCAATACCACCAGGTATGGAGCTGTAGTTCTACCCAATGTGGTGCAGTAAAGACATCTACTGCTTATTACTATAGAAGGTGTTGGATAAGAACACTTAATGGTTGCTTAGAAATCTTCTGTGATAATCTTCTGTGATCATCTCCTGTGATTTTTGCATAAGTGTTTTGGCTGCTTCTGACAGTAACATCAGGAGACACTGCCTGACCAGTGATGCTATAGGGTTTTGCTTGTTTGTACATACAGTTAAGCAAGGTTACCACCTCTACACTACAGCATAAACACCTTTAATTGGTAAAATCACTTTCTTAATGGCAGTGACATACATTTTCCTTTTTCTGCAAAATTAATACAACCATTTGATTCAAGTTACAAGGGGAAAAAAAGAAAGAAAATTTCCAAATACTCAAGTTTTACATTTAGCTAAATTTTGCTGCTAGACATTGTGAAGATTCAATGTGTACAGTACAGCTTCTAGGTCAAAGCTCCTACATGCCATTTGACTGGGGATGTGCTATTTCACAGAACAAGTAAGAAGGTGACATTCCAGGACTCCAGGGACCACCAGGATCATCCTTGTAAAGGCTGCTGCAGACCACTACAACACAGGACACAAGGGCTAGACCTGAGGGTTCCTGCTCTGTGCTTTCCTTGATGTTCAGACAAGCAAAGAGTAGTAATAGGAATGTAGAGGACTAATGAAAACAATGATTTTGTAGGAGCGAGAGACGAGGAAGAAAGGAGGGATATAGGGCAATAAATAATTAAATAAATAAATAAAAAGGGAATGAACATACTTATGGGCTAAAAACAACAACTAAAAAATCAAAGGTAACGGAGAGATACTAAAGAAGTGCAGACAGAAGGATGGGAAAACAGCTCACAACCCTACTGAAAAATCCGTTAAGCATATCTCATTATCTTTTAATGCTTAATCCACAAGCTGAATTGCTACTAATCAGAGGTAACTATTACAGTCACTATATGAAACGGTAATTTTATATTAATAAAACAGAACATGATCACACAATTTAAAGTTGAAATTACAGTGTAAATGGGATCAGAATTCTAATGTTCCCCAGGCAGTACTTTGACACTTCCCATTTTTCATTTTGACCGAAATTTCATCAAATTTTGGATGTGATTTTCTATGTAAAAAGGCTTCATAAGGAATCAAAAATTTCAATACTTTTAATGTTTTCCTCCTCATTAAACACCCAAGCCTGTCTTGTTCCTTCACCTTTGGCTTACTCTTTCCCAGTACATGATGGCAGACAGACACTTTAGCTTCCCCCACTTTGTACTTTCACTTTTCTTCCACTACTCAAAACTCCGATTTCTCAAATGTCTACATGCCTGACAGTCTACTTCTTCCTTCATGCAGATATCAAGAAAAAAAGCCACAAGAGGGACAGGAGCTCTCTCCCCTCCCTTCTTGACTGTGGTATCACGGTGACCCCTGGCTGCCAGAAGGTGAAATTTTGGAAAGCTTACTCAGCCTGACAGGGCTTGAGGCTCTACGACAACCGGTGCATCCAAATGGAGTACCTACCAAAATGTAAAGCCTAAGTTTTCAAGCAACTCATAATTCAGATATATTTTTCCAGGACGTTGTGAAAAGCATATTCTAGGGATCACTGTTAACTCGCAAATTTGATTTGCTTCTTCAGAGACTGAAGCAAAACCAAGGTCTTAACAATTGAATTGCAAAAATATTCTTCCTCTTTCCCTCACAAATAGATCCAGTTTTAACTGATGTCTTAAAAAAATATGCAGTCTCCAACAGACTCGGCACAAATTTCAGTATGAAAGAATGATAATAAAGCACAGAATGACCTCTGTAGAAGGCATTGCTGTATATACTCTAGTGCTACCTGAAAATATGAATTTGCCTTTTTAAAAAGGAAAAAATAATTAGATCAATTCATTACTTACCTATTGATAATCACCAATGCTAATGGTTTAATAACTGACCATTTCCATGAGTAGTCTCTACTGCCACTTTTAAAGTTACATTTAACATTTGACTCGGTAGTCACCCACTTCTTAGCAGAATTTTTACAGCAAGATCAAATGCATAACAAAGTTCACACCTATTTAAATCAAACTCCCATGTATCAAATTTAAGAGTTACATGAAACTTACCGAATAGTTTGAAGAGGAAGGCGTACCTTCTTCACAATGATATCATAAAGCTGTTTGTTTCTTTAAAAAAATATTTAGTTGAATTAGGCATTATATATTCCATAAAGTGTTTCCAGTATCTACATAGTCAGAAAATAAAATACAAGGCAAAAAATGCCTCAGTTGTGTCAGAACTGCTGCAATAGCTAACAAGTTTCCAAAATGCATAAATAAATTAGAAAAAAAAAAGGACTGAAACTAGTCTTTGTTACACATCATTACAAAGGCACAAGTATGGCTAAATGACAGCCTATTCTATAGCAAGTCACTGTAGGAAGTACATTTATTCCCACCTGAGACTGATGATAGGTTTCTACAGACAAGATGCAATTATTGATGTAACAAGTGGTTTAAAGCAAGGAAAGGAGGCTGACAGAGGGTTAATCCAAGTTTATTCAGCTGTCCTTTAAAGACAACCTCTGAAGGCTGTAAGCTTGACTTGTTCTGAAACCATTTCATTTAATGGGAGAAAATCTAAACACAGAGATCTCTGTCCTTTTCCAGTTATGTATTTGAACGAGATGAGATTCTCAATAACCCTGTTTTCAAGAGACCCATGCTTCAGTTCAGGAATTACTGTATCTAACGTGTGCCCCAAGCAGAGCTGGTGACTAGATGGATGGAATCATACCAGTGTTCCCTAACTGGCCATAGTGCAGCGTGAGCCAGGTTCAAACCATATTCAACTTGAGCTCAAGGCACGCTGGGCAGGTTTGCAAGGTGGAACCAACCTGTTCCACAGTCAGCTACTGATGTGATATAGCGACTAGCAGTAGTACCTCCAACCTTGACAGTTAGATCTGGAAGTTGTTATTCCTTCACACCTTTAAAGATATTTAAGGTGCCTATTACTATGTTTTATAAAACACCAAAAATTCAAACTTTAGCCAAAGAGCTAACAGAAAACTTCCAGCTTCAGGAATACTTTAAACACAGCTGAAGTGGGCTATAGCTTCTGACAAAACACTGTCAGGAGAGTGAGGACAAAGTTTAAACAGCAAACATTTTTAGAACATGCAGAAAACAAAGTAATTTAAGAATCCATATATGGTTACTTAATAACAAAAACTCTAAACAAATAAATATACAAAGGTTTATTTGTAAAGTGTTAAAGAATGCGACTAAAACTCCTTTTCAATGTAACAGTGATGGTAACAATGTATTTTACAAACAGCACAAGTCCATATATGCATTTAACACTGCTAGTCAAAATAAAAGCAAACATAAGAAAAGAGAAGCAAGATAATTAAGTAAGCAGTACCTGAAAGCTACAGATTCCAATATAGCTCGTACAAGGTGGTTTCTGGTAGTGGAAGGTTTGAGCCCCATGAAAGAGGCACATAAATATGGGTCATTCACAGAAATCTGCAGAAAAGATTTCACCATGAATGCAGTGAATTGTATTTGTAGGCTTCTGAGAAGAGTCAAATAGTAAGGAAAAAAATAACTTACGACAATTACAGGCAGCATAGTGAAAGAAGAAAATTGAAAACAATACGTAAGATGTATATAGTGTTATTTTAGCTAACTCAGTGAACAGTTTAAATAGCTTCTTTCAACAGGAAAAAGGATTAAGTGATTTCTTCCAAATCTGAAATATTAAATAACACTTATCTGTATGACTTCTCTTTAAAATACATATAGTATACATTTCAAGTGTCTAGGAGCAGCTGTTCTCTAGCAAGATTTCATGAACACGCTTTTTAAACACCCCTGAACCCATGAAAAAAAGATTGACTTTTAAAAGTAACACATTGAAAAAGATGGTAATATTTTTTATTATTTTACACTACAGCCTGTTCTCTGAGACACTGATAAACAGAGTCCAACTGAAATTCAAATCGTCACTAAGCTGTCTATTTTTTTTTTTGTAGGAAAACCAGAGGATTAATTGACGAATCTCCTCTCCACTCCTCTGATGAACTTTATCACAAAATACTAGTTTGCTGGTCCATACCTGGTTTGTGATAATGTTAAATCTTATTTTCAGTGTAGACAGTCATTTTTAAATTAAAACAATCCTTCCCAGTTGTACTGTGCTAAATATCAATTATGACAACACTTATCTGTAGTTTGAATTTCATGCTTATAAAATATATACACATATATTTATAAAGTAAATTAAGAAAACACTAACATGTTTAAAGAAATAATACATATGGATAGGTATGTACAGCCAAAAGGAAAACTGTAATTTTGCAAAAATTCCTAAATAGAAGATACTTTTGCATTACAGTAAAAAAAAAATATATTCTTTTTTTTCCATATACAGGTACTCTTTCCATTCTAAGAATGGAACTACTTGTCCAGCCCAGTAGCATGATAAAGATGTAGGCTTCCAAGTTTACAGATCTTCATATACAAGATAATGAACTAAAAAGCACAGACTCATGTTCTACATAAGGGTGAGTATCTTGAAAGAATTAATCATTGCAAAAAAGAAAAAAGTAGCAGTGCATATATATGCACACATCCCAGTGAAGAGTCTTAAGTTTTTGCTGTTACTACTAACCATGGCAAATTAAGCCTGGAAACCCATGTTTCTAGCAAAATTACTAAGAGGAAAAATGACTAATGCACTTATTCACTCAATTTCAACCACACTTTCACAACAACGCTCCTCTCAGTGTGCTTCATCACAGTGGCAGAATCCAGTAAGAAAGAAACTTCTTATTGCCTCAATATAGACAGGTAGAGAAACATTTTACTCTGTGTAGGAAATGAACATACCAGCTTCATAAGAACCCTCCCTAACCACTACCATTGTGAGGTACAAGAAACACTATGAAACAATGAATTTGTGTTAGCATCTAGCCAGTGAAGCTAAGCAGAGACATTACAGTCCCTGAACTGTTCAACTCTGTTCACATCCCTTTGCGTATCATTTAGTCCACTCAGCTTGTAAATTGATACAGCTTCTGTTACTGTGAGTTTACTAGCTAAGCACCTTCCACTGAAATAAGCAAGGCTTTTGAAAAGGCAAAAAATAAATCCACATTTTTGAATACTATTAGTGGTAACTAGACGTCACAGTTAAAGAGAAATCCATTCCATTTTCTAAGTACAGCTTCTCAATTCAGACTGCGAATATTAGAATTAGGAAAAAAGAGACTGAATCAATGTTTACCAAGAAGCTAGCTGGGGTTCTTTCTGGAGACAGTGTCAAGAAAGCAAGGGGGACACAAACCCACAAAGCAAAACAAAAACCAAGCAACCAAAAAAGAGGTTTTACCAACACCTCTAGAACTTGAATATTAATAGAATTAAAGGTTCAAAAAAATTTCAGACTAACATTTGTATATTTCAGGATTCCTGTCTGCAAATATTGAAATTTGGCAAGGCTCAACATTTACTTATTCACAGCACAATTACACACAGTGAATGCTAAATGGAAGCATCTCAGCACAATCAAGCTTTATACCCCTAAAAATAATTATTAGGTCAGCAGTTTGAGAGAAGGTAGCTGGGCTACTTGCAGAAGAAATTTTTCTTTGCCTTGTTCCATTAACATGCATGCCTTACACAAGGGTAAGGTTAAAAATGTTAAATTTCTTTAGAAAAAACACTAGTCCTGGGAATGACCAAACCAAGTATAGTAGATCAATGAAGACCAAAATAAAACGCACTTTTGGACCAACACAGAGATGGGCTGTCAAAAACATTCCAAGTAGCTGTAGAAATGTACGTACTCAAACTAACAAATTACTATCTAAGACTTCTAAGAGAAAAGAGAAGGTGGTGATTTTTGAGGAAAAAATAAGAAAAAGAAGAGAAAGAATATTATTTCACCTCAATGGCTTTTATTTGTTTGGGTAACACAATAACTTTTGAGCACTTGACAGCTTCAAACAGATGTCTATGCATCAAAGAACCAACTGAGGGCAGACACTCAACACCCATAGCACAGCAACAGTTTTCCCTGCATCTTGGCTGGTCCATCCATCCAATTCAGTTTATAACGCTAATATTCCAACTGACAACTTGGAGACCAGGGCTACACCACAGAGTTTCTCCTGGACAGCAATATTGATTAGAAAAAGAAAGTTTTGTGAAGACATGGATATTTTTATACTGACAAATGACATGCTACTGAAAGCATGCTTTAGTCAGATTCTCTCATATTGCTTAGGAAAGCAGCATAACTAGATGAAAAAGTTTTGGGGCTCTGCACAGTCCCTAAGCTAGCAACGGCTACAGTAGCAATTCATTCTGTATGAAGGTTTGACTAAGAGCTCTGACTTGCAGCTCTGTCATATTTTGAGGTGACAAATTATAAACTATTATTACCAACTGTCAAACCCATACTGGAAGCAACTGCTCCATAGCTGAATAGGCAGTATGTCAGCTCCCCAGCTATCACAGTTTGTCATTTAATGTGATGTATTAACAGGGATTCCCATCAATTCCAATCCAGACTAATAAGATAGACTGAGCTGCAGTATCAATATCACCCTTGTTGGTGCCTCTGCACAGGGACAGTAACTCACGTCTGTAACGAAACTCAAGAGGGATCATGAATCAGAGGTGGAAAGGACGGACTGTGAGGATACACAAGGCTCTAGTGTAAAATGGAAAGCAAGTAGAAAGAACACAGAGCTGCTGTCCCAGAGGGGATCAAGTAATTGCAGGAGGTTCCTCAAATAGAGAGGAAGGTAAAAGCAAACTACGGGGAAATGCAAGGGACTAAAGTGGAGAACAAATGCCAGGAACTCCTTACTGTACACTGTGCTCAGCAACGAGGCACAAATCCTATTTTGAAGGGAAAAAGCTAATTCAAATTAAAATCTGCATATCAAAGAAGTGTCTAAATACTACTGTCTATGCTTTTCCTAACACCAGGACTTGCAGTCTTGTTCATATTTAAGTATGGTTAAGTACTCTGATGAATTGCAACCTACATCTTGAAAAGAAGCAGAATAAAATGAATTATTTTAGAACAGTGCTTTGCACGTGGCAGAAAAGCTATGGGATAAGTTTCTGCCTCTGCAGGCACTGCCTGAGACACTGTGGGCAAGCCATTTAGTTTATCTGTCTCCCAGGTCTCCATCTGCAAAATGGAAGTAATTTTCCTATTTGGCAGGGGTTTTCTCATGGTGGGGAGTGTAGTGTTTAAGCATTCTCAGGTGACAGTGATCTTCATATCTTGTGAGGGACAGAGAATAAGAACCTGAGTAGTACAGAATAAATACTGTGATGAGATGAACATTACTATATTTAAACACGTAAAATTTTAATTTTTAACTGTGATATTAAAAAATATATTCTCAGTTACATTAATAACAGTAATTTTACCTGAAAACCTGGAACAAAACAAACGCCTTGAGAATCAACAATACTCCGTGCCATTTTTTCTGTTTCATCAACATTGGTGAAAAGACCTGTAAAGATGCGTAAGTCATACGCTTTTATTATTTACTTAAATTTCTTCATATATTACTAAGAGACAAAAATCTAGAGTTAGACTATTTCCTTTTGTAATGATCTCAGAATACTTATTCCAGGGGAAACATTCATTTCTACTGTATTTCATGTCCATCAGTCACGCTAAAAAAAAAAAAACCTATTCAGATGCAGACTAAATTTAACAGATAAGAGAGGATCCCTTTATGCTATAGCCTTTTAATCTTCACATCACTTAAGAAGTCATTTGCTTTCCAAATAGACAAAAACGGGAATGGAGCTAACAATGGCACCCTAAGTATGCAAAAAACCTAGCTTTGCAAAGTATAAAAAAAATATATGCTTTTTCCTCCCAAAGACGT
This sequence comes from Rhinoptilus africanus, assembly GCA_013400135.1. NCBI lineage: Eukaryota > Metazoa > Chordata > Aves > Charadriiformes > Glareolidae > Rhinoptilus > Rhinoptilus africanus. Next base: position 309,439 of record VXBO01014513.1, read on the forward strand.
TATTGTCAGCCCAAGCACAAAATTACTAGAGTTGTGGAATTCTGTGGTGAGCTCACTTCAGGAAAACATTTCTCAGATAACCCAAAGTTTGATACACTAATTCCTTTGTACTAAATTTCTAAGTAAACCAAGTAAATAGTTTATTAGAATAGCCTGAATTGTTGTCCTATAAACAATCAGTGGTTTTGAACATCAACTATTAAAGAGCTAGTATTTTTCTTAGTCTTTTATTAACCTGGAACACAAGTCTTTTCATTACGTAATAGTCACAGCCAAAAGGCACATTACTTCTATGTGAAACAACATGCACAACACCTTTACGTTTAAAAATAGAGTTCTTCACGTATTTTCATATAACTCAAGCCTGTTATTAACTCTGAGATGCAAAGCTAGAGATATTTCAAAAGCATTACAGCGACTGTTTGTGTAACACTGCTTTTACAATCACGCTACCTAGACTTAATTGGTAGTCTGTGCTTCTGTGCTTCTCCTCAACTGAAAATTCAGTCCAAATACCCTAAAGAGCACACATCTAACTTTAGACGGGTCTCCTTTACAGCTTTTCTATCCAAGTCTGGATACCACGTTAAAAAACAAAAAACAAAAGAAGGCATCAGAAAGTTAGTCATGCTCAAGGAGAAAGAAAGCAAGGAGTGAAATGTTTCAGGAAAATAAAAGCCTACATAGGTAGGAGGGTGTGAGAGGCAGATTCTGACAAGATGATTGTGCAAATCAAACTCCCTGCAGTAAACATGCTTAGCAGAGAATCTACTAATGAGACTGTGCATTTTCCACTGTGCAAAACATGTGGGCTAGTTTCTTCAATTACGGGTAATAAGACCAAGCCAAATAACTTAACTGAAACCCCATAAACCAGTATCGTATGTAGTAATATATTTTACCCTCTATAAAATTAAAGAACTACTTACTTATATCCTGAGCCCATCTTATGGCAGTGCCAATGTCTGACATACAGCCTTCAGTTAAATAAACAACTTCTTCCCCAATCTTCCAACCAATCAGTGGATACAGACCTCAATTATATTCCATGAAACAAAACAAAATATGTAGTTACATTAAATGTTTCCAGAAAAACATATACAAGCACCTCGCACAATAAACATACACCCATCCACCCAAAAAAGGTAGTTTTTATTCAATTCCTTTGCAGAATTAAAGCTAAAAAATCATCACTGACAGAGGTTAAACTTTGATTAAAAATTTAGTAATGGAATTACAAGAAATTCGAACAACAGCTTGTTAAACCAAAGTTAACATAAAAAAGTCACTATCAAATTACAAAAATAAAACCCCTCTAGGGTAAAGAGAAGAGCTATCTGCACCTTTTTTTTAATAAGAGATTGTATACCCTTAAAAATTTGTCAAAGTTTACCTATTTGTTTTCAATCTATCTAATTTTCACCAATGGTGTTAAAAAGTCAGAATTTACTTCCCCAAAACAAAATATGAAGTCTGGGATTTCAGATGGGAAGCACAAACACTAAAACAAACATTCACACACAAAAAAAAGCCAACACAAACTTAAAACATAGATCATATTTACAGAACAGGATGAAATTGATATACTTTTTTATTGCTTTTTCAATATGCAATGCTTCCTCACATAAAAGGCAACAAAGTAACCAAGTTTCACAATTTGCCCATCCTTGTCCCCAACAAAGGCTACTGCCAGTTAACTACAGCATTTTACCTGTATGTTTGCCTAATACAAACAACAAAAGAAACATCCAAACTCATTAAATCTATTTGGTGACATACTTTCTCTGTAACTACAAAAGATTAGCACTTCCACGGTTTACATTATGGGATCTGCAGGAAGTTTTGGCTTTGCAGTGACTCAAAAAAAAAAAAAATTCAATGACTGAATTTTTTTTTCCTTATCTCTCAGAAGAAGGGCAAAAATACATAGAGCAAACACTGTTAGTTTATTTGAAAACACAGTGCATCTTTCAAAGAGCTGTCTGCTTGAAGATACTATTACATTAGAAATAAACAGCCAATAATGAGGATAAACCTGACGATTTGCTCTCCCCTTTGCTCCCCCTCCCACGGATATGCTGAAACCTTAACAAAGAAAAGAGAGACATACTACCTAAAACTGTCAGTGTGAACACAAAGACCTTCTTGTTTGATATCTCTATTAGCAAGGACATAGCACAAAAGTCCTGCAGAATACTGCTTTTAATGCTGAAGCAAAAAGACTTCATTATCTAGATGAACAGTAGATGTTCTCTAGCACCGCAGCTCGACAAATGGTTTTCGAGGTCACTCGATAAGAACCTAAGTGTTCAGTGGCCAGTGCAATAAAAACTTCACCCAATCCAAGTACCGTAACTGTGGGAGTGAAGAAAGCGCCCAGACCTTACGGGACGCTGCTCAAGACTCAGGGATCATGGGTAATGCAACAAAGGTAAATAAGTCCCAAAAACTATAGGACCAGAAAAGCACCAGAAGGATCTAGAGATTCTCTCTAGCTTCTCAAGGTGACTTTGCTGATATATCAGTGTCTCTCACAGAATCATCTCCAGTTTTCTTGTGTCCAAAAAAGTGGCATAGTAGTACTAGTGCAACTGTAGAAACTTGGTTAGTGCTGGAGGCACTCTGGTGCTTACAAGGGAAAACAATTAGCAGCACCTATTTAGTCTAAAGTTTATATTTGTCTCCTGAAAGGGAAAGGTGATATATATATCTCCATATCCTTGGTGCAAGCCTCCCCTTACAATCCTTATTTTCTACCAAAGGTGAAGCTGCAAAGCAAGCACGACTGAACAATTCATTGAGCCAAAAGTCCTAGAGAAAGACAGTTAATTAGAGACAGAGAAGTCCATCAGGTGGCCTTCCTAAAGATGTTCACATCAGAAACTCTAGTTCTAGAAACCTACCTCTAAGGAACAGATCAACATGACACTTGGCATGACCACAGTTCTTATGAACTCCCAGACTGTCAGGGAGGTAGAATTAAAATCTATACAACATGTTTTCAACACTGAATTGTGAGAGGTGCTGTTCTCAAAGGAACTCTTTTTTTTTTTTTTTAAACTATCACATGTAGCAACTAAATGTAGATCAGAAACTAGAACAGCAGCTAATGAACAGCTTGCACATGGATGCTGTAGGGATTCATCCTTCAGTCTTAAATACATATGTCAACTTTAAAGATTGAACACAAAACATTTCAGGCCCAGGGCACTGAGAAATCTAGACAGCTAAATTACCCTACTAACCATACCACACATCAGCCAAAGAACATAGGGAAAATAATTTTAACATCAATAACAGCCTGAAGCATTAAAAGTTTCACAGCACTGCCTTAAAGATTTCAACTCCTATCGGATCACAACAGCCATATATTTTCTTTAAAGAAAAAAAAAGGAAAAACCTTACAGCGTGTTTTTACTATTACATTTCCACAGTCTACATACATCTGATTTCTTCAGTAAAAGTATCATCATAATGATGTCATTAATTAGCCTAAAAAGCATGTGCATTCATAGGGAATTCAATGTCCATGCTACTGAGTTCTGACACGTCCTGTATTTGCCAAGGCCCTTCCAGACTTCAGTCTCTTCAGCACACTGCTGTCCTCCCTCCTCAGCCCCACCCCTCCCATTTTAAACTGTAGGCTTCCCAAAATTAGTAACTCTTTAAAAATATGACAGAGAGAGACGGTGCAGGCAAACTTACTTCAGTATCGTCTGTTGCTCTCTTGACAAATATTCATCTACGACAAATTAACAAGCTTGACAGACCAAACATTCATAACAGTTTTAAACACTAAAAACACATTGGGGAGCCCATTTCTAGTATTTTAGAAGAAAACTAATAATTGCTAATCCTGCATTATCTCACTGCAGGTGCTTCAAAGCATAATGGCTCAAGAGGAAGAATTTAGAGTAATCCACTGGAATATTTTGATATGAGAAGCCAGAAGACCAATCCCCTTTTTCTCCATCCCTGCACTGTATTATACTGCTAGTAAGAAGAACAGGTAAAAAAAAAAAAAAAAGAGGGGGGATGCAGGGATGCAGGTAGCAGACACAATTACTAGTGACGTTACTTAGATTCTCTTCTTGAGAAGCATCTTTCAGGATAACAAAGATCTACGTTTCTAATGAAAAATTTCCAGTCTTCTGTTCTGAAAACACTTTCAAGTTGTTTTTTCTACAGCTAAAGACAGAAGGAAAAGCAAAGCCCTGTTTTATACCTTTTTGTATCTCATCATTAACAGCTGTCACGTAACTTGAAATACTCTAAACCAAAATTTCACTGTCTTACCTCTCCATGATGCAAAGAGATGCTCTCCAGTATTCACATTCCAGAAACCACCCGTTCCCATGGTCAGTTTAACATCTCCTGGGTGAAAGCAGCACTCCCCAAACATGGCTGACTGCTGGTCAGCCACCTGCCGTAGGTACCAACACAAACAACATGACAAGTTAGCTACCAGCTACCAACCTACAGTGCTGCTGGACTTCAAAATATTGTAAATGCTTCAGAGTTCTGAATACAAATAACCATTCAGAAAGGAACTGAGCATTAAGAGAGGACTCATACAATTTCTTAAGTATTTTCAGGCCATTCCAACAGTCAGATTTATCACTACAATCAAATTACACCAGGTTTGGACATAATGTGAAGGTCTGTAGTAGTGCTTGCAACACTGGAAAATGTGTTACGGAAACAAAAGAAATTCTTTATGTTTTGGTATTTGACAAGGATAAATGGGGCACTCGCAATCCCAGGGAGCAGAACAGAGTCACTTGGCTTGAATTCCGCTTCCCCCAGACACCAAGTTGAAGTTTTGGATTTTTCTCTGCTACACCTCCTGTACCAAATTATTCCATGCTCAGTTTTTCAACAACGATGAATGGTTCTTAAATGCATTTACTTAATGCTCGTGCCTTGGTGAAACAGTAAATCTACAGATAAACTGAGTCTAAAATTCTTTAAAAATAATAGGAGAAATTCATGTTAGCTAGATGACATTTTTCCATGTAGCCCAATTCAAGCAGATTTTTCTACAAGTCACCACTTTACAAAAATAATGTTTTTTTTCTTATCCAAATCCTAACTACTGAGGCGAGAACACGTTATTCTCCATTTATGTTCACTGAAAAAAGAAATAAAAGTTACCACAAGTGGATCTGTTAACAAGTACTCTCATGTTTGTGTAGAGTCTTACTGAATTCAAGCCAGGATAGAAGCCATTGCACAACTTTATATAGAAAAACTGATTTTAAAGCCAGAGAGAGACGTTACCAGAGCTTAGAGCAGAACCCAGCTCTGTTAAGCTCTACGTTCACTGCTTAATCATTTTGCCATCCAACCTTACTGGACTTCAGCCTTTAGAAATCCCTTCCTGTTCCTTTCTCCTCTTTTCCCCACTAAGGTTGCAAACTGGGTTTTTGGACAAAAATTCAACAACGAATTCTAATGCAGTTAAGTCGTAGAGAAGAAAGAGAGAATACCTACTAAACAAGCAAGTATTAAATCCAAGCTAGTTAAAAAGAACATAGAAATGAAAAGAAATACACAGATTTAAGTATGAAAACGTTTTCACTCACCACTGCCATTATTGGAATAGGTACTCCAAATATTTCAGGGTCAGCTGATCCAAAGTTGAAGCTTAAAACAAATACGGAGAAACATCACGACACTAAATTGACCTTTTTGTTAAAATGAAATCTAAATATATAAGGCTTGGGTCTGCATCACATATGAAAGGTAATGCTACTGATTATTTTAAAGAAAGCATTACAGCTATCACTTCAAGAAATACTGGTAATAAAAATAAAGTTTTGGATGTAGTGTTAAAAAATAGGCCTGCAGATAAAACAAAATATTTTTTTAATGTATATTTACTTATTACTTTGCCTGTACAGATTATGAAATATTTTTCTAAAGGCAATTGATTTAACAGGTATCATATTCTTTTAAATATGCCTTCATAGTTACCTTGTGTCTTTCACTGGAGGATAAATAGACATTGGAATGGAAAGTAAATTACACAAAGTGGGATTCCAACATTTCTGAAATGATATGAGAAAAGTAAAAATGTCAGCAGCTCTCTCAGAAGCACAATAAATAGCAACAACATTTTTTCGGAACAGCACATACGGTAAAGGGTTCAAAAACGCCTGTAGCACTGGCATTTGAGTAATCTGTAGCATACACAGAACCTATAATAACAAAAAGAGAACAAAGAAAGATTTTAGATATCCAAATATTTAAGAGCAATTTTAAACATACTTTTTCTTTAAAAATCACAGTGACTCCCATGAAATACAAACTGAATGTCTATAAGCAAAGTCATAATAATACAATGAATACACAAACTTCACCTGCCACTCCCTATAATGTGCAAACATTAATGACCCTATTTTACCCTCATGACCCTCACGAAACCAGGTAGAGGAGAGCGGGTTCCTTTCACAACCTGTACCATACTGCACTGACTGCCATCACTGTCATGATCTATCCAGCTGTGCAGGCATTAGTCCTCTGGGCAGAAACTTGCAATTCTTCCACATTTGTCACAATTCTTTGTTCTTTTTCTTTCACGGGTACTTTTTTTTTTTTCCAATCAAGGCCACTTAGTTTTGGTAGTCCTCTTTAAATTTTAAATGCTTAAAAGGTTGATTATATATTATTTCCCTTTCTGACTACCCCTCCACATAGGCCCAAAGAATAATTCAGAAGGTGGGGTTTTTTTTAAACAGTAAATATATTACAACACTCATCAATTACAAAAAAAAGAGCACAAATTGTCAAAGAAGTATTTGCGTTCTAGGATATATCAGTGACAGTCATGAACATCATTACTTCCACTACAGTACATTTTATGAATATTTAAGAGGAACTGTAACATTCACCTTTAGTCAATCTATACAGTAACCACGTGTCAACTGTTCCAAAGCAGCAGTTATTTTTTCTGGCAGCTTCTTCAGCCTGGGAACAAAAACACGTACCAAAAAAAAAAAGTATTTACAGCTGGTTACAATAAAAAGGAACATAGTACACGATTCCTTTTCTCATTTTCTTTGTGATAAATGACACCGTCCCCAGAAAATAAGCCTCTGATTGCAAATACTTCCTCCAAAAAGGGTGTGATGGCTACATAACTAACATTATCCTACATTTTGTGCTCCTAACAGGGAATAAACAGTTTCTTACAGCTCCTGCTAAGGAAAGGAAAGCATTTAATCTTCTACTCAGGTGGCATCAGAGCCTTAAGAAGGGAAACTTCATAGTCATAATTCTAACAGCGGGGAAAAAAGAAAAGGTCCTGCATACTGCACTTAAATAAAAAAATTAACAGAAACAGAAGAAATAAGTGTATTTTAAAAATACATGCTTGAGAACAATAAAGGCAGAGCCATTGTTTTTTGATTTAGGTCATCTGTAAAGAGTTCAAAATGTTATTTTCTTTGGGATTTGAGTCCCCTTTAAAACAGTAAATTCATGTTCCATCTAATTCCTACTAACTGATACTGTGTACAACTACAGAATTCAGAGAAAGAACATAGAAACTAATTAACTCAAAACATGACTGAACACATAATTCTCTGATTAAGAGCCATGATGTTTTTAGCTTCTTAGTTTGATAGTCACATATTTTAGATATCAGCGGCTGACAAAACGTGGGAGAACGTTCATCTTGCACTGAAAACTCCGCAGCTGTATTAACCTTCAATTCCATAATCTTCCAAATTCACACCTCACATTTAACAGGTGCAACTAAGATATGCCAGTTAAAAATTATACTTGACCTTCTGAATAGTTAGTTTTGTGGCAGAAAATACTAGACAAAACTCAAAAGATTTCAGGGTTTCTTTACACATGGTAGAAATGGATGATAACCATTTTCTTCAAAAATAATTTGAAAATTATCATAGAAAAAAGATGACTACAGTTGTAAATACAATAGGAAGAAAGAAGGAAAATGGTAAGGATTAGAGCAAAGAATACAGCAACAAATAGCCCAGTGCTCATGCATTAGATTGTTCCAGCACAACTTATTTTACCATCTATTTTCCAATTTACACTACAACAAAATGCAAAATAAAACACAGTGTTTGTTTTTTTAGTATGATATTATCTGTGAAACTGTCAACACTAGAATAATGCAGAGTAGAAAGATACGAGTGCTGGTTGAAAATAAATAGAACTGTCATGCAAAACTGGAGTGCATACAACTTTAAAACAAAGTACAATTACTAACTGTGTAATTATATGAAGTGAAATAAGGTGATTTGATTATGTTACTCATGCATGAAGAAAAGTTTTTACTACTACACATTTGCAGAATCAGAGAAAAAAGTTGTATAGACATGAGTAGATATTAAGGTAGACAGGCTTTGAACATAAATACAGACAAAAGTCTTTTGTTCTGGCTTCTAAGGAAAAGAACAAGCAAGACAAAACTGAAGTGGTTACAACCAACCTAAGTCACTAGCCATTGTTAGGATTTAAAGCTATTGTTTTCCCTTTCCAGCTTACCTCATGTATGTTTTTAAAAACCCATGACAACTTCATAGAAGTTTGTTGTGTTGAAAAAGTAAGAAAACTTGGTGCCAAATATCGATCATTCCCAGTCAAGAAATGAAGCACTGTAAAAATAACATGGATTACCTGTTTCAAAAGAAAACAGTTACTTCATTTTTAATCTCTCCCTTTAAAGGTTTCCAATCAATTATCTTTAAAGGATGACAACAGAGATGAAAGACATGAGATTAGATTCAGAAAGCCAAATTTCTGTTAGAGAATCCTTACACAGGATTTCAACAGATAGCTGTGCTATTTGTTGTGGCAAGGCTAAGAGCAGCTGCACTGAGCAAGTCCGTTTTCCTGACTTCTGCCGGCACACTGATAGGGACTGCCCTGCATTAGGTCATCTATGGGAGCACAAGGCATGATGTGTTGACACTTACATACTTTCACTGAAAGTTCTCCTACAGTAGACAGGCTCAATCACATTCTACTAGACTAAACTAGACTACTAGAAAAACTTCAGTTTTTCCACTTAAGAGTAAATCTTTTCTAAAGTTATAAAGCACAAACCATAAGCAGCATAAAATGTACCTTCTATAGATAATCTGAGCAAAGAGTATATTAAAAAAAACAACACACCAACAAACAAAACCCCCAAACTGCTGCCAACCAAGAACTAGCTATCCAGTAATTATGCTCTAGCAGTGTTAACGTGCAATATTTAACACAACAAAGAGACTAAAAAGTAAGAACATGAGTGCTAGACCTACAGATATCTTTCCCCATAATTAATTACCTTTAGGCTCTTAGTACAGCATTTTTTCTTGGTACTATCTTCCATGCTTATCTTGCTCATTTAAATGTTTTTAGGCTGCAGTACATCGTATTACCATGTTAACAGGAAGTTTACAGTATTGCATATATTGCACTTACTCTTCATAAAAATGAAACAGTTTTAGTACGTCCAAGCAGTATCTAGCTTAGCACAATTTTACCTTCAGCAGAAGGGACTTATTCCAGGAATTCACAAGTTCAGCACTTCTTAAGTCTTGCCAACTTATGAAATTATGAAAAGGTTTCCCTGTCCTCCTGAAAGACAGTATTTGAACACCGCCATTTAAAATGACAGAACATACACTGCCCAAAAAATTCAACATCATTCAGCATTTCCAATCAGGACACTGGTCAATTCCTAAAGCAAGTGCATGTCCTCTGGTAGATTTGAGGAATCAGCAATAGGCATGTGGACATTTTGAGTATGAGACTTCTTACCAGAATTAAAAAATATGTATGTATTCATCTCTTCCAAAGTACTAAGAACAGACATACACTTAAAACTGTTCTAAACTGCTGTAAGGTGTGGCTGTGCAAACACAAGAGAACATGAGTAACTGACATTTGTTGCTTTCAGGTCATGACTTGACATTTCTACATTTCCACATTCTTCCATGCAGTCTATGAATACAAATTCATTTTAACTACACACAATATACGTACTTGTGCCATGTAATGAAAGTTGCTCTCTGTGTTGAGATGCCAAGACCAGCAATTTGCCTCATGTGAAGTCCCGCAGCTAAAAATCAAAACCAAACAATACCAAAAAAACCCATTTATTAGAGGAAACAAAAAAGACACAACTTTTGCAAAATAAAACCTATGGAATACTTAGGAAATTAATAATTTAAGAGAATATAGATCTCTACAGACTGGACAAGTAAGTGGCTAGAGCAGTGAAATATTTACAGAACTTTGAGTTCTGTATTTTACAAAAACATTTGTGGCACACTGAGTCTTTGCACCTCCTGAAAGGCCTGTTGATACTTTACTTCAACAATCTCACAGATCAGCAGGCGGGTTACATATGCCTATATAATGAATTAAAATGTGCATTTCACATGGAAGAATATGAATGAAAGCACAAAAAGTATCTTTATAAAATTACGGAAAGAAATTCCCCAAAGAAACAAAACTAGACTGATTCTATAGGCAGTAAAGAGATTAATGTCACTATGCCATGATCTTTTACATGACTATGATGATGACATATCTCACCTAAAAAATTATATTCCTTAAGCAATCTTTCAAAATTCATAAGACCAAATTTGCTTAAACCACGTATCACTGAATGCAAAGTACCAAGTACCCCAGGTACCGCCATGCATGCTTCCAGAAGCGAAATTATGTGAAAAAAACCCATACATTAAGAAATTCCACTTAAATGACAGCCTACTTACTTTGTCCAAAGTACTGCTACTTTGAAGGGTTCTCCATCCCACTACTTGACCAAACCACAGGTTAAGTAGGTCCTGCTCATGCATATTCTTATGTTAACTTTAATGCACAAAGTTACTCATTTGCATAGGCATATACTGCAGGCTCTACAACCGACAGCCTCTGAGTGACAATTACAGAAGGGGTTTCCTAAAGAAAGGGCACGTCTTGCTCTGTTGACCTCTCCACGTGCTTCTGCACCTTCCCTTGCACTAGTCTTTGCATTCATACAGGCAGTGGTATCAAGGCCCTCAATCAGCAGAAAATTAAATCGGTACTTTCGCAATGCTACCTGCTCCAACCGCCTGCACCAGTGCTGCTGGTAGCGGGAGTGTATGGGAGGAGGAGCTGGGAGGGGGTGGCTTGAGAACAGCAGTATGTATTTTTCAGTAGCAGCTGAGTCTAAACTGAAGGCAAAGCCCCACCAGTATGACTGCAGCTCACTACAGACTAGTGGCATGCATTACTCCTCCCCATCTGCACAATCTGTGAGCTCCCACCACTTTTCCTGTGTCAGCTCTTAACCCCTACATGAGTTAAGCTAACTTCCATTAAAGAGAAAAAACAGAACGTAAACATAGATACTTTTCAGCTAAGCTGTCTCCTGGAAGGCTTGAACCAGTACCAGAGGGAGAGCTGGGACCATGCAGCCAGATGCAGGTTCTGCCTTTAGGTAGTAACAAACTACATCAGCTCATCTACTTGTGCACAAACTCATATGCCGTAGCTCCACAAGCCCTGTAAACTGATGTGCTCCTATGCCTTCTTTCTGCTTTCAGCAAGTCATTCCTGCCCCTGGTACCACACCCTCTCTTGCGCTAGCACAAATATTAGTGAAGCTCTGCTGGCACAACCAACTGCATAGGGACTCGAATCAGGAGACTGCTCTGGACTTGAAACAACTCAGTAAAAAGGAGGGTGGGACTGCTGCTTTTGACAGCAGCATGGGCCTGTGCTCACTTACGTTACAGAACCACTTAAAAATGACTTGCCAACAGCACACACAGCTTGGCCACAAGAAAAGCTTCCCCTTTTAAAACTAGCTGAAAAATTTTGCTTCCTGATTTGCCTCACAGAATGGGAGTGGAAGAAACTAGTTAAGTCTTTAGGGGTTGAGCTGCCATCGCTATTCTTGTGACAGGACAGTTGTGGTTGCTGAGAAAACAGACCAAGAGACCAAAATAATCATCTGCAGTTTACACCTGGTAACAGTTACTTTCCGCTTCCCCTAGGCTGAGACAAAAGCAGTTTTGCCTTGAGCCAGGCGCGGAGGCAGAGCAACACTTGGAGACCAAAATGCAAGAGGAGCTGAACAGGAGGAACTGAACGAAAGAGTATGACACAGATACACATGACAAGGAGGCTGGGGCACTGCGAGAAAGCAATATGGGGGCAGTTGGCAGGTCCATGGCATCAGTGTGGCACAGAAGGTGATCCATGTTGGATCACAGAACACTAGAGCTGGTATAATGGGAAAGCTGTGGGTGTTGTAGAGAGTAAGCATGTGGATAGAGCAGCATCCAGAAAAGGGGAAAAAAAACATCAGAAGTTTGGCAGAAAAGGGAGTTGTGTTTTAGTGCATGGAGTACACAAGGAAATTTTAGGCTAAAGTATGAGTAGAAAAGAACTATAATACAGAAATCAGATGGTAAGAACTGTTTGTAGTTTGAATGGGGAAAGTTGGAAGATCAGGTTGTAATCAAGCAAGCGCAGCTATGCAGCATCCTAACTTGATTCTCCCATAGACTTACATCCACACACAACACAAAGGGGCAGCAGAATAGTGGGGAAAAAGAGGAGGAAACAAGCCTACTCTGTTTGTACACAGAGGCATCTGGAGGAAGGAAGACATACGCTGGGGAAGGATACACACACAAAGCCGGAGCAACAAGGAGCTATCACCAACATGTAAATTGAGTGCGAACACTGCTTCTGGTTCTACTTCAATCCTCATCTCGCCCCACAGAAAAGAAGTATTTCCATAATGATCAAATAGGCCTTAAAGTATGCTGTAAACCTGTGCTCAGTTATTAATTTTCAACACTTATTTTTAAAGAAATAAAAATAAGCTTATCAAATTAATGAACTTGACTAATTTTGATGAATAACCAATTACCTTCTCAAACTTTATAAGCCATTACCTTGTACAGCCTCTTTTATTACACCAACAAACTGACTCCATAGCACTTCAGGATCTAATTCAACCCAGCCAGGACGAGGATAAAGTGATTCCACCTGTTAATGGAAGATACACAGCATCATTATGATCCCCAGTTCACAGAAACCTGCATTCTTGTGAAATTTTGTGCAAGTAAGTTCGGGTTTTCTTTTTTTGTTGTTATTCTTGATTTTCTGAATCTACTGCAACAGAAGAAACAACAGTATTTGTCACTTTTAAAATATGGTTGAAAGCGTGTGTGTGATCTCTAGACGGCTTCCTCAGTTCAGAGAGAATAAAGAAGCCCAAACCCCAAGGAACGGGGGAACCCGTAAGTCCCTTTTGGGGCTCCAAACTGGAATCCAGATTTCTCAGGGAGTTTTTCATCTCCACTGCTAAACTCAGAGGGCGATGCCTCTGAGCAGCTCACCGTCAGCGCGGCACAGCAACCCGGGGAGCATCCGCCAGCCGGGCGCCCGGTGAAGGGTCACCTCCACTGGGGAGAACATCCCCCACCATCTCCGAAAACCCACCAGGTGTCTTACAGTGCCGCTCACCGCAATCTTTTCATTGCGACAGCTAGCAATAAAAAAGTTAATTCTGGAGATCGTCTTTATCCTAAAAATCAAGAGCCGTGCAAACAAAAACCAGCCTGAAACTCACGTTGTACAGCTAATGCCTTTTTTTTTTCCAAACATAGCGCATAATGGGAGGAGTGTAAAAGCAAGCCCTACTCAAGCCTCCGCTATGCTCTAAATAACAAAAGCCGTTTTGTGCGGAGGGATTAGCCACGGAGCGACTTAAGCCAAGGTAACAGAGGCCGGCGGGCGGCAGCAAACGCCGGGAGGCGAGCGGGGAGCGCACTGGCGGTGCCCCCGCGGGGCTGGGGGACTCGTTCACCCCGGCCGGTCGG
>VXBO01014513.1:323316-339376 GCA_013400135.1 Rhinoptilus africanus
GCGACGCCTCCCCCCGCCGGCCCGGCCCGGCCCGGCTGAGGGGGCCCGGCGCAGCGGGAAAAGCCCAGGTAAGCCCCGGCCCCGAGACCCGGGGGGGAGCGCGGGCACGGCCGGCCCCGGCTCGACAGCGCCCTGAGGCGAACGCCGCCTCAGGCTGCCCGCNCCTGCGGCCTCACGGAGGAGGAAGAGGGGGGGCGGGTTTCCCGGCAGCGACGGCGCCTTCCGAGGGCCCTGGGCACCGGGACCCCACACACGGGGCAAAACCACCACCACCAAACCTGTCTACTCTGTGCAGTTTCTATATTACTTTAGCAAATGCTCCTAAAAGGCTTTTAAACACCAAAATGTTAAAGCGTTTCTAAAAGACAGAATCGGAATGTTCCTCACGGCGCCGGTGCTGCCCCACCCCGCCCGAAGGCCCTTCTCCATCCAGCCGCACCGGCCGTACCCCGCAGGAGTCAAGGAGGAGCGCGGGTCTGGGAACAACCAACACTGAGTGTGGTTTGCTCAAAGCTTGTCAGGGGAAACGTCCCTTCATGAACCCCATGCAGCGTATATTGAGGCAACAAATGAATCAGGTCCTTTCAGTGCTCTCAGACTTGATCCCAAACATCCCCATTACTTGCCTTACTTACTCACTGTTGTACGCGCACATGGCTCGCAACAGCACTGCTGACAGAGGCTGCTGAATATACCGAATATCTTGAATCCCGGTGATGAAAAGAGGTCTGAGTGGAGGTACAAGGGAGAAGAAGGCATAATGCCAATAAAATCAAAGCTGTAATCAAACTCTCCCCTAGTTGAAAGTCTAGGATTTGACGCTGAAAGCAGCAAGTGTCAGCAAACAAATTATAGGTAATTATAAGAAATCTTTATCTGTAGCAATTCTCTTGTGCCATACTTTTTTTTCAGAGAGGGAACCATGATTAAAATCACTGTTGGAACAGAGTTAGTGACAGCAATGCCCCCGTATCGCCCTTAGATGGGGCGGTGTTTTTTAAACAGGAGCGACCAGAAGCACTCTCAGTTAAGCAGTAAGATTCAGGATGCTCAGCCCCGAACTATTAGTAGAATCTCATTTTAACCCCAATTTAATCAGATTTTGTCAATTACTTTTAACTCCTCATTTAATTAAAGCAGGAAAAGCCAAAAATACATAGACTTCTGTTGGCTCCTCTTGCAAAAAACTGCACTATGAACAACAAAAGGATATTATGTGGGATAACTGTATGATGTTATTGGATCTTTAAACCAGGCATACTAAGGAGAGTGAAAGCCACATAAGGAGAAGTGCCCCCCTCACCTGGGCAGCCACAGAGGTCACTGGGACAAAGGTCTGGATGGCTGCGCTCCAAAGGCATGTGAAAGAGAAAGCCAAGGAACCGCTGCTTTACCCCTCCTCCAAAGGAACGACTCATTAAAAAGTCATCATCTCTTTGACTTTTATATTCTCTTTGACTGCAACTTGAAAAGTTATAATCTCTTGACATGCAGCTAATCCATGTATGTCAGAGAAAGGTCTGAAGTACTTGATATCTGATTCAGACTATTTTTCTTCAAACTAATTCAATTATTCTGTTAGTTTCAGTAAATAATAATTATTTAGAACTCCTGAAGGAAGCTCCCAAAATAAGCCTCTACATGCGTAACTAGTGTAAAGGGCAAAAACTTCTCCAAACATTCACAAACTAAGAAGCCTTAGGTAAAACTGGGAAAATGCATCTAGACATCCTTCATCTTTTTTACAGTATCAATACAAGTGGGGCCCATCTCAATGCAAGATGAAACAAAACTTCCAAAAGAAAATGGAGGTGCAGGTTACTTTTTTCTTTTAGAAGCTCTTAATGTAATAAATACATATCCCTCTTATTCACTCTATTGCACAGAAGTCACCAATTTCTTTGTGCAAATCTTCAACTCTGTTTAAAATGTTGATAAGACCTTAGATGCATCTTGAAAAGGAACACCAAATATACATTGGAAAAAGATAACGTGAACCAACTTGCATAGTTGCAGTCCATACATTAATCTCAGTTATACAGCAAGTATTTAAATTACTCAATTGACGAGAGGCTTATGAAATACCAATTTTATATTATAGTTCTGTTTGCAATGTGATAAAAACAATGCAAAGGAGGCAAGAGGTTTTCAGACATGCATAGCTTGTCCATACATGAGTTACCTGGCATTAGTTTATGATATTTTGTCATAAGTAATATAATTCCCACACATGCACCCTTGACTACCCGAAACCTCTGTCATCCTCAGAGAAAAATCTTACCACCAACATGCGTAAAAATCCCAAGTTCATTTTAGCAAAGACCAGAAACACTCAATTAAAAGTGAAGATGTACCGACACCCTCCAAAGGCTGATAACCAGCCTGTGAAACCTCTGCTACCACCCTCGTCTTCCCGTTGGAGTGGGAGCCTGCAGGTGCCATTTCCACCGCTCAGGAGGCAGAGAATTCACACACCTCGGGTCACATACCCATTAACGCAGCAGCCACGTCCCATACTTCTGCATCTTCTCTGCTGAAATCCTGTTTCTTTTGTCTCTGGAAAGCGTGACTAGCCTTATCTTTTCCTGGAATATCAAACCAAAGGAAGGAGTGGAGGCACTCCAGGGACTTGACCAATGGTGCAGCAAAGGAAAGGAGTTATTATGAAGTAAAACCAACCAAATGGCAGAACATCAGGGCAAGAAGATCATCCATCACTGGCAGCAATGGCAAAACCCGCATCACGAGTAGTTTATATTGAATATTTGCAAGCAATGTCACCACATTTCAGTCAACAGTAAGTACACTTTCGAGGATGACAAGCAAGAGGGGTTTGTCCCAGTTATCCAGGTTAAAACAGGCCTTGAGAGATAAGGGGTGCTACAGACCCAGCAGACCTCATAACTAGAAAGAAAACATTATCTTGACATTTTCTAGGACCAGATTATTAATTAAAATTTCCAATGTATTAAATAAAATGTATTTGGAATAGGTAACGTTTTCTTTTAAATAAAAGTATTCTCAGGTGCATTTCTGTTGTGCAACAGATACATAGGAGCCTCTTCGCTCAGCCCAGGCTTCCAATAAGGATCAAACTTGCCACTGGCACTGCTAACAGGATTCCAGCTACTGGAATCTAGGACAGCAAGACACAAAACTTGGAATGCATGTTTTCTTCTTTAACTTCCCTTCCTTAGCTGTATTTTGCCAAGATGCATCTACCCTTCTACTGCCTCATCAAACTCTAATTTCCCATTTTACCCACTTCCTTAGCTCTACCATTTTAACAAGTTTTAACATTATGAAAGCATTGACCTCAGGGTCCTTCATCAGTTTGCATTTAAATAAGGAAGAGCCCACTAATTACTATTGCTCCATTGGTTGGTGCAGCCCACACACACCATTCATTAAGCCTTGTCTGAAAACTTAAGATGGCCCAAAATGAAAGCAATAACCTTTTGACAAATTTTGCTGCAACAACTGACCATATGACCATTCTCAGCAGTTCCTCCTGTACTCCTGCCAGAATTTACCACTCTCCTTGAAGTCAACAGACAGAACCACATACAATGACATGAGTTAATCTAGCATTTTAGCTCCGGAGGTGATTTGAGGCTTAGGCAGCAATGGGACATTTCTTAAGCAGTGCCACGCTTGCTAAATCATCCCGCCCTCACACTGCGAACTGTTGTACCAACACAGCTGTTCTTGCAGCTCCACAGCGAACTATCAGGCTGAAAAATAACACAGGGGAAAGAGTTTCAATTAGATTAAGTCCTTGATATGGTTCATAACGTGGTGATAATGTTTGGCACGATCCAGTGGGAACAAGTAATAGGAAACTGGTTAAGCCAGCATTTTCACTAAAGAATTGCACATCAAAACTGTGCCCACACACGTGGGGTTTCGCATCGTACCTGAGGCACAAGCAGTCCTTCCCTTCTGCCAGCTCTGTGACAGAGGTAACCTTTGACAGAGAATGAGCTGGACTTCAGGACAACCACGTTTTAAGCCAAGAATTTACCAAAACAAGTGAAGTGAAAACTGGCGTGCTTATTCTGTTAATGTTTCGTTATTTGCCCATGCTTTTAACCCATCCTACATAATAACTACATTCAGAGATGTACAATGTGTATAAATATGTCCATCATCCTCTGGATGTCTCTGAAGGAATTATGATGTGAATTAAAAATGACAAAACTATGAACAGCTTTGAGAAAATAGACTGAGTCCCATATCCATATATATATGTGTGTGTGTGTACATACACGTGATGAATGGTCATTTGTACATAGAAAATCTAGGGCTGAACAGCTCTTTAAAAGAACACTGATTTTAAAGTCTGGAAATTCATAGAAAAAAAATCTTTAAAAAAAAGAGAGGAAAATGGCCATCAACGAAGCTTAAGTAGAAGAACAAGAGAAAGGATATGCTAGAGGCTAAAGATACGAAAAAGCATTCAAGAACCATTGTTTCAGTAAGACCTAGCCACTTAAAAAAAAAGGAATTAAAAAAGCAAAGGGAAGGAAAAGAAAAAAAAATTAAACAGAAAAATCTAGAAGAATGAACCATCTCAATATAGGATCAGTAAACTCAGAGGTTCCAGCAGCCTATACTGCTCATCGTTACCCTGTTAAGCTTCAATGACTGACAAAGCATTTCAGCTGTTTCAAAAAAATACGTACCAGAAGAAACATCAAGAGCTACTAGTAGATGTCACATTCTATTCCAATTTAGCGCTAAATCTAAAACATGCATAGGTTACGCTGAAATAGATCACCACCCTGTACCCTCAACACGCTGAAGGTTGACGACTTCGATTTTTATTGCCATTGTTACTGGCACAGAAATTACATTTTGGCTTTTCATTGACAGCCTTTGTCTTGCCATTACTCAAAATACAGGACTGAGGGCAACTATCAGCTTTCATAAAAGAACACTGATGCAGTCATGCTTACTGACCAAGTATTACCAAAAAAAGTAGTAAACAAATGAAAAATGCTTTCTCTCTCCTTTCAAATAACAGGAATCAGGTTTACTGTTTGCACTTGATGGCACTGCGACTCCTTCTGTTGTCTTTGATTTGCATTGGTCTTTCAAAGCAGACACGAAACAGGAAATTTGTAAACTACAGAAAAAGAAGAGTAAACACCCTCTTAAAAATTGGAAGCAATAAGGAATTATTGTTGGAACTACACATTCTTTTGTTAATAAAACAACAGCTACTTACCTCACGATATCCGATTCTCCGAAATACATATCAGTTACAGTCTCAACATTCATGGGTCCTCATGCACCTGAATTTGGATTCTTTTGGCCAAGAGTGTGTATTCAGACTGCCCTTATGCCCTTGGTGTCACTGTGTCCCCTTTCCAGAGACAGAAAGAGAAGAACATAACTGTCTCTCAGTAGTAAGGAAGGCTGATTATGGAATACATACGGAGATCACATCTCAAATAAAAAGAATGAAAAAAAAAATTCCCTTACTGTAAATAAACATTCCTTCTTTGAGATTCCTCACTCTCAGGGGTCACCCATATAGGAGTTCAGATGAACTAAACTAAATTCAACAAGAGACACTTATTTTTTGAATAGAAGTGTCCACACAAGATATATTATGCACAAACTGGCAAATTTTAAAATGTTATCCCTTTACTTGATTTGTTTTAATTTTCTTTAGTGCTATATATTGAGATGGGAAAAGTAATACGTCAGAACTTGCCATGCAGGATAACTGCAGTACTTAAAAGCCCACTGACTTAATAATTTGAAGACAGATTAAGAAATGCAAGATTATATCTTGGTATCTTCATGTTGAGTAATATGACCTGAATATATATACCAACCAGACTGCTGTTCTATACAGAATATTGTTGCACAAAGGTGCAGCAGCTGGTCATGTCAAGAGTGTACTCCATTCTTTATACTAGTTGCTTTAAACAAGCTAATTCACACCATAATCTATAAGAAGGGAAATAACACCTCTCTACATGAAAAGCTGGTGCTGCAGATGGCAAAAGACAGATCCTAACAAAGGTCGTCACAACCAGAGATACTAAGAATTAACCGGCACGACTCCAGCGTTCACTATGCTTTAAAAGGGAAAACAAGCAGAGTTTGAACATAATCTTATAGATAACTGGTCAAAGAGAACAGGACTCTGCACGTGTTATATACACGCAATACAAAGGTGAAAAAGTTTATTTACCTGCCTTAAAATAAGGGTAAAATATAGTAACATTAATTTGGCAATTTTGAATTTAAAAAACCCTGATATTATTGGGGATCAGGAAATCTAATTATGAAGTGTAACTTGCCACTTGTCTCTTGAAGAAATTCAAACACATTACACTGGGTTTAGTGCAGATTTTCATTATGCTTCCCTCAGAAGCCTTGTTACAAATGAGGTAAATATTCTTTACTGTGGCAAAAACCTCAGCACAATGTTTTGCAGAAAAAGGCTTCCCATTAGGGTGTCAGGTATTTCCAGGTACCCATGGCTCCTATTTTTCATCTGTTTCTACACCTTGTTAAGAACAAACCACTAGGACAGAATTTGCTGGGAAATAATCTTACTGACTTTTCTATAACTTTTTTAATTTTTTCTTTTAATCTAATGGGCGACAGAGGCCAAAAAAATTTTGGAAGATGAGTATCTAGTTACCAACATCCTTTTTAACAAGCTTCCTATCTTGAACTGAGCAGTAGTTGAAAGCCATCAAGAAACAGCTCAGAGGTGGGCAGTTGCTGCTTCTGAGAATCACAGAAACTGGGCTTCACAAGATTTAATTTCTATCTTAAAATTTTAGTTTGGAGCATACAGAAGTTCCCATACAGTATTTGAAAATAAAACTGTGAAAATAAGTAATGTTTCTTGTTTCAATATTTAATCCAAGCAGACACAGACACAATTTATAAAATTATTCTATTGCATTAAAGTTTTATATAGCATTTAACTTTTATGAATGTTTTTACTTCAGTGTATCATATATTCATATTTTAAAATATCTTTGCACAGTCCTTTGTGCAACTACATGCTAAAAATCTGCAAATGCACACTTAACACTAAACAGCACAAAAAATACATTCTGTATCCATTCATATGCAAATTTAAAACATTTCACTTGGCAGATAAACAATGAAAAGTTATTTTAAAAAAATCAGAAACTACAAAAACGCGCACATAAAAGTCTTCCCTTTTGGATTTTTAGTAAAATACTGCTCTGTATAAGATCTAATGAAAAACTCCAGTGCTTACAAAATACTTTTTATCTATGAGAAAAACAAATGCTTAAATTTATATCTGTATGAATCAAACATAATCACTTTGTTAAAATAGAAAACCCAAAATCATAGGGGACATGACATAGGTCAATGCAGATGTTACATCTACCGGGACATGGAAAACTGCAATTAATTGGGCACCGGGCAGTCAGTATCATAGAATATATAAACTAAAAACCAGGGACTAATACAATATGCAGCAGCTACAGAATTAAGTGTTTAACCAACTATATATACTAAATATAGTGATTCTACTTGAAGGGGGAGAGAAGTCTATATCTGAAGTAATTAATAATAAAAATTGCTATGTTTACTGGTGTTAAGAATACAGCGTCCTTCATAACTTTGTTTCTGAAGAACCTGCATAAATTGGCTATCCAGATATGTCGAAGTTCTGTAATTTTAAGGAAATTTGGAATTCCAACAGAAACTGCAATATGTTTATCAATCAACTGCTTAGTCTTTTATGATGACACCTGCGGTAAAGTTTAAAGGAGACTAGAACCTGGGAGATCAGGAGATGCAAGAATCTAACGTAGCCTCATTTCCATCACAAGAATTTCTAGACAGATCTTTTCTCTGATGATCAGATAATTCACAGAGTATATGGGAGACTAACATCTGTGTCTCACAACTAAATTTCACATAAACATTTCTAAAATACTGGCGTGTCAGCATCGCATCAGTCTCACATTGGTAATGACAATAAATCACCAAAACATACAACTTTCCTTTCACGCAATATGGCTTCAAACTCTCTTGAGACCAGATGGATATAAAAAGAACAACAAAATCAAGGTATTTTAAGACAATATAAAATATTCTACAAGGTTTGTGACACTAAGTAAAACAAAACGAAATTTCTTAACCTGGTCTTTACCGCTGTGATCCTTTTTATAGGGCTTGCTGCTATTCTACAAATACTGCTGAGGCAACAACTGTTTCAGAGAAATCAATATTAAAAAAATCCTATAACATGGTAACAATGTGAAACACGGTACTAGACCAAGAAATGGAGGTAAAGAACAAGGTAGGGGAACTGAAAGAAAGACTACAGACTTGCAGATCCAGCAGAGGCAACAAAATGAATCACTCAAGTATGCTTTGTTTCTAAGCTTCCTGCACCTTAGAAAAAAAGTATTTTTTCTGGAACAGATTAGAAAGAAGAAGAAAAATTAAGTTTAATCAACATCAGTAAACAGCATCAACTGAGCTTCGAATTTTCTCTTAGAGTGAACATTTCTATTAAGAATAGAACACATGGGTTAAAAACAGTACAGGGACCTTGGAGACTTCTTTTTTTTCCCCTATATGAACTAATAATGACGGAGTTACTTCTTTTACAACATAGCTCCCTTCAAAAATGAAAGTCAACTTCTTGTCTGAAATGGACTCTAATTAAACATTACTTTGACAGACATACTACGCAAAAGAACATCTTTAAACTCTGCCCATTTTTATAATTTGAAAAAAATCAGGATATCCCTAGCATTTTAGGGGGATATGCAGATCTGCAGTAGATATCTGTTACTTTATCATCAGAAAACAATGAAATGGATAATGCTGCTAGATTAAAAAATTAAACATACTTTACCAAAGAGGTCTCTACTTCGCAAGTATATTTTTTTATTCAATACATCCTATAAATTGGTCTCCTGGAACAGATTCTGCATCGGCAACCACTTTTTGCCACTCTAGTACTAGAGATACAAGAATACCCACATTTTCAAAGTTGTAAAGTTGTTGCCCTCTGGTATAAATCCTAGCAGTTCATAGTTAGGGCAAATTTGGCAGTTCCACTGTAGTTAGATTTTAGTCACACTGATTCAACTCAGAATGACCTGGAGAGCCAATATGAAAGCTGCATTTAAATAATTTTTCCTTTCTGTCTTATTACACTATTTAAAAATAAGCTAGAATACAAAATTTCATACTAACCAATGTTTGATGCCCAACTTATTACCGCACCATATCCCTCCCAAAAAGCACAGCAATTCTGAATTAAGGCTGCCACTGTTATTGCTGCTTACACCCGGTATAGTCTGTAAGCCACTGTTCAGAAACCTAGGCACAATGGATGGCATGGCAACCTTAACTCAGTATTTCCTGGCTTTTGCTAATTTAAGTCAAAATAATTAAGTTTTAACATAATTTTTATAGTCTTTGTAACAACTTGAAAATCATAGCATGTATTTTGTTCTATATTATACTTAAAGTGGCTGGTCTTTTTAATAGCGCTTTCTGATTTTTTTAAATGATAGAACATTAAAGTGGGGGAAGAGTTAAAGATAAAATACACCCAGCTACCGTATTTATTCTGAAGATTTTGGTGCGCCAAAATTGACAGCCAGCTTTCTTGGCTTTCGCTTGCTGGAAGTGTTTGGTGTTGATTTGTTATGAGGAGCACTTGGAGTAGTCACATTGTCTTGAAATGCAACAGTGGATTGAGCAGCTTGAGGAGATTTTAAAGGAGCTGTAGAACTATCTTGCTGAATGCGGTCAGAAGACACTGGCTGTTCATGCTTTAGTGGTGCAGCTTGAGGGGAACTCTGAAACTCCTTGAGCTCAAAGTTCTTCTTGCTAGCAGCCCTTTTTTTAGTTACCTTTAAATTAAATAAATATTATTTAACAGAATGCATTCTCAAAAAACTGCAAATATTCCACTTTCAGAAAACATGCATATAATTTTTTACAATAATTTTCTAACACTAAATAGAGCTTCACAGTGGGGGTGTTGTTGCATTCATCATGTAGACGGTTTTTTAACAAAAATAGAATATTAAGACAAACCTGCCAATCTTACCTGTAGAGGTATAAACTGGTTGTGAGAACCAACTGGTATAGTTCCTGCCAGAGACACATTTCCTGGATAGGAGCCAGGATAATAATGTTTAGGCACTGGAGTTCCCCAGGAAACCGGACCAAACATGTGAGATGGAGGCATTATATTAGCTGTGAAAATAAGTAACTTTTAGCTCTCCTTCCTCAAAAAAAGGATACCAACTCCCCAAGACTTCAAAAGCATCCCAGCTACATTTGTCTGCATGCTGCTTCCAATTAAGCCTCATATTCTTCATACTTACTTGAAAATAGGTAAGTATTTATTTAGTATCAAAAAAATCCCAAACAAACCATTTTGCTTTTACAGAACTACACGTAGACGACAGCACAGTTAAGAGCACTAAGTCACAGCATCTGCATTTCAGAGCACACATAACTTAGGATCTTCAGGTCCTTAGCTGAATCAACTGTATTAGTAGAAGGCTGTGAGTTTAGGCTATCCTTTTGGAACAAGTCAATAATACAGAAACCCTGGGGAAAAGAGATGTAGCAGCTGCTGTAAGGGTTATTAGGATGCTACAATGGTGCTGACTCATTAATTGCTAGCTGTGAATGTGAGCTTTAGTAGAATACAAAATAGATGGGAACCAGAAACACCAGGTTTTTCAGGAACTTTTGGGGGGTCACTCACCAGGCTAATGTTTGGCAGCATACAACAGGATTGTGATGCAGTACTTCAGTAAAACTTGGTAACAGGCAAATAAAAACGCTAATGCATGGATAATCATTAACTATACAGGGGGAAAAAAATCCATGCAGAAAATCAAGAAAGATTTCTTACAAATTCTGGACTGGGACTACCAGCTTTGAACTAATTACTATTGTTTTGAAGGAAAAAAACACCTCAAAAACCATCTAAGACTGAATGGACAAATACAATCTTGAGGGAAAGAAATAACTGGGACATATGCAATTCTTTGCAGTGAATTAATTTGCATATTGATGAGAAGAGGTTAACGAACTGTTTTCAAAGCAGTTCAGACACACAACTACATAAATGAAGACCAAAAATGGAGCTTTCTGGAAGACATTCGATTCCATATAAAGAACTATTACAATTGCAGGATATCATTACAATATTTGAAATGTGTACTAGCCAAATACTTACCAGGGGGTTGTGCAAATACTGGAGGAATAGATCCAGGTGGTACAGGAACTCCCAGAGGCTGATAATTTGGAAACACTGATGGAGGTGGAGGCAAAGGGAAGTTTATTCCTATAGAACTCTATGATGAAGGAAACGGAGGATTACAAACAGATGCAATGCAATAGAGAGAAAGATTTTGAAAGATTCTTTGCATCCTCACCAAACGCTGTAAAGCAAAAAGTGCAGCTTTCTCCTTTGCTTCAGCTTCAGAATGACACTGTGGTCCATGAACCAACAAACCATTTGATAATTTTATGTGACAAACTGTCATGGTCTAGAAAAATGAGAAAAGATTTTTGAAGGCATTTGTATTGCAGACAAACTATGAGACAAAACCAGAAGACTGGTTTATTTGTTTTGAAAAGAGGCAAGAAAAGGAGCTTGGGTTGATTTTTAGATGGATTTCAGTGCTCAGCCCAAGTGTTTAATATAGGACAGTTGAAACAAAATCTAGAACTTTAACTTTTGCAGAAAAAGCTTTTTACCTGTGGTGTTTTTAGGAAAGAGAAATCTGGTTGTGACATTCCAACAAGAGAACAAATACGAGAAAGTTCAGAAACAGTAGACAGTGCAGGCTGTGGGCAAGGAAAAGGGTGACCTCCAGTTTCCAGTGCTGGTGTGTTCTGAGGGCCTCCAGCGCTATTAGGCTTGTTCATATAAGCAGCTGATGGGAAAAAAAAAAAAAAAGCTGTATCACAAACATTTCCTGCACTGAAAGGAAAGCAACTTTGTTATTAGTAGAAAAAAAAAAAGCATATTTTTCCTGGTATTTTCACATCTGATTAACAAAAGCCAGGAGATGATATATAAAGAGATTTTTAGATCTGAGTAAAGAACTAGAACTGAAGATGGACATTTTATTACTAATCAGCAATTACTATCAGAAATTCATTACTATACTGTTAACTATGTTCTAAAATGTCCCTTCAAGGTGAAGCTCTGAACTATGAGCTGATGCCTAAACATACCCATTTTTTTTGTTTGTCTATATTGCAAGGCAGCTCCATGGCAATCCTGTCTACTAGAGGGAGCAGGAACATCATGAACTTGGGATTTCACTTCATTCTTTGTCTCCAGGTCAGAGCCATCTATCTTCAAAATCTCTTTGAGCATCTGCGTTCCTTTCTTTAAAAATAAAATAAACTGTTCAGGGACATGAAGACATTCAGATAACGCTACTTTCTTACTTGAAGACATTCAGATAACGCTACTTTCTTACTTAAAACTGAAAATCATAATCAGTAACGAAATCTGAAATTTTGTTTTCCTATCAGTTACATTTTATCAAAGCACAGATAACAGCATCTTAGCATAAACAAATGTGTTTGTTAATTTTCTTTGAGAATAGCTAATTAAAAGCTCATCAATATGTTTAAAAAGGCAGTATGAGGTTTCATGGAGTTTCTTTAAATAGAAGCA
This sequence comes from Rhinoptilus africanus, assembly GCA_013400135.1. Classification (NCBI taxonomy): domain Eukaryota; kingdom Metazoa; phylum Chordata; class Aves; order Charadriiformes; family Glareolidae; genus Rhinoptilus; species Rhinoptilus africanus. The sequence continues at coordinate 336,008 of VXBO01014513.1, forward strand.
TTGATGCTACGATAGCAGATGCTAAACTGCAATGTAATGATTTCTGCAGTATACAGACCATAGCAAATGACTGTGGCGACAGATGTTCTTCATTTGTAGCTCTTGCTTCCTTGGAATAAGCCTGCACTTCATTTTCTTTGGAAATTTTCAAAGAAGCTAGAAGGCTTTCAAGTTCATTGTCCTTCTTAATAGAAATTAAAAAAAAAAGGTACATTAACTTATATCACAAGCAGATGCAAGAGGCAGGGTATACTAGTTTGAGATTAATTTTATGCTTTTTCAGGATTTTTTTTTTCCTCTTAGCTTGGTCATATCACAGTCTTGTCTGCCCAGAGTCTGAACAGGTATCCAGAGACTCTCTTCATCAAGTTTTGCATGATAAAAAGATGCAAGTACTGACCAATAGAGAATTGATTTAAAGAATGATCAAGGTTATACAGGTTTGTCTTGTATCTGTTACAAACATTAATTTGCACAAAACTGACCAGGAATAATTGTAACAAAGTGGAGTGGAAACAGAAGTTATTCAAAAAGGACAAGACAATCAACTCTCTAGATCCTACCTTTCCACCTGTACAGGGACCATCAACTGCAGCCTTCTGAATTACGTGCACGTTGGGACTTTCATTCCTTTTCAAAAGTTTGACATTGTACTTATTCCCACCTGCAAAATTCTGAAATAACCTGCAGCATTTATTATTGAATACTAATACTCCATTACTCATTACAACACATCATATTAGAAATGCACCTGCAAATAGCTTTCACAAGTTAATATTCTTAGAGGATTTCAGCTTACTGAAAACCTAGCATTTGTGTTTCCCGTTACAGCATATCTTTTAGAGTCTGAGAGGAATAGGAAAATCATTTGGTATCATCATTATACATCTTACACACTTTCTCTCATTTTCCATCTATAAAATCTCTAGAGGGAAAAAGAACAACCACCAACCTCCAAAATAAAATTTACCCAGTAAAAGAATCAACTACGATGCCAGTTAAAGAAAAATGTGGAAAATGATGAATTAGATCACAGTAAAATGAAAAGAAAAGAATACATTTACTCAGTACAGAACAAATTACCTGTTTGTTTGATATTTTATTATGTGGCTGACTTTCACCTCTTGTAACTTTGGAATCTTCTTTAACTACAAAAAAATGCATTATTTTAAAATGCTCTTAAAAACCATAATAATGATCAGGACTCAAAAAAATTAGTAACTCCATAAAAGTAAGCAGAGTTGCATTAATTTAATGGTTGCATCAAATATTTATTTCATACTTTATAGGTCATTTGGTGTATGCTTTTTTGGTAGGATAAAACGAAATGAAGATATGCAATAACACATCTGATCTTATATTCTACAAATACGATACAAGCAAATTCTTAAAGCCAAGTTGTGGAGCTTTTTTGTTTTGGTTTTCAGATGGGTGGAAAATCAACATAATGCAGAACAGCTTGATTAAAAAGCTCAGGATTAAGTGTGGAATAACCTGATATGCACACAAGGAACATTATTTGACAGTAACAAGTGCAGTGTAGTATTTATATAACTACAATAAATTATTTTCTGTTGATAACTACAAAAAATTCAATAGGCATTTCAATAAAGATCAAATAAAGCAAGTAGTTCTCAATACCGTTTCTAATTACAATACTTACATTTTTTATATGGCTCCTGTTTTCTTTGCTGACCTTTAAAGCTGCTGTCATTGAATCCTGGCTTATAGGACTGATTGCCAGTTCCCAGCTTGATTTCCTGAGGTAGAACGGCACCCTAGGATTTCAAACATCAAAGCTTAACAAGGAAACTGTATCTCTACCATTTACATAGAAGTCCCTTAGGATTACCTCTTTCCAGTATATAATTAAGTGCCTTCATATTTTGAACCCAGGGATCTGTTTAAAGTTTATATACTAACCTTCTCATGCATGTTTTGCTGGATGTGGTGAGACTTCCCAGAACTCTGCAATGATTGCCATATGCTGCAGAATTCATCATCTTTCTTGCTCTGTGCCTGACAAAATAAGAAACAACACCCCCAACAACTTCAGCAGCTATAAACTCAACTTTTGAACAGCTGATCATAAACAAAGACATTCCAAAAATCCTAAGGTCCAAGTTTAACAGTCTTCAGCCGGCAGAAATTTTCATACTGACACTCGGTAGAACTTGCAGGTATCTAATTGATGACATAGGTTACTGTGGTGGGTTGTATTTACATAACAACTTTTCCTAATAATCACTATTAAACTGAAATGAGCTTAGCTTGTTTTGAGGTCGGTTTTGTTATTAACAGAAGTTTCGAATGTAGGAAAGATCACGGAGTATAATTAAACGCAGGTGATAATTCAAAATGGTTTAAAAAGCATGCTCTCATACTGGTAGCGTTCTTAAATTTTACTGTTAACACCTTATTTTGTAGGGCCTCATCAATCAGGCTCAATTGCTTCACAACATTACACGTACATTACCACAGAACTGAAGCCCAGCTATGTAAAAAACACTTTTGAAAACGTAGAATCCAAACTAGGATAACACAGGATATTATACTCATTCAAGTACTGGGACGAGTTCTGCTCCAGTCTGTATCCGGACTGAAACATCTGATGTACTAAAACAAAGTTATCTATTAATCATGCGAAGAGGACACCCACTCTAAATAGGAGTCAAAATGAATACCTGAGACACTTGGGCCCAATACTAAATGAATCAGAATACTCACTTTATTTTTCTGATTGCCACACAAAAATGATCCTTTCTGGGGTGAGTTAGAGTTGCCCTGATTTTCAGCCCTGAGATTGTAATGCTGTCTTCCATTCAGTTGCTAAATCATTACGAGGGAAAAAGAAATTAAAAAAAAAAAATCAGAAGTGTTTCATTGCCTCAAACTACTTCCCAAAAGAAATTTTTTCCTGTATAAACTTAGAAAACATCAGACAATTCTTCTCAAGCACACCTACAGCAACATGAAGTTACCATTAAGCTAATTTTCTTTAAAGAAGTAATTTATTAAAAAAATAAAGTTTAATTAAACCAATGAAAACCCCAATTCACCCATAATTTTTCCTCCTTTACTGTATTTTCAAAAAAAGTAAATCATAATCAAGAAGCAAAATTGACATGGAAATCATGTCTTCTCTTTCTGAGCACAGAAAAGCTTGGCCCACAGGAAGCATTACTNATTACATAGTTGTTTCATGTCATTTAATTATTGACATTTCAATATATCCCATTTAGCAACACTGCTGCCTCTATACCAAAAGATAATGATTCCAGTTTGAACAGCAGAGGCTGAAAACTGTATCCAATATTGAAATCTAGTCCCATTACACACACTGTTAATCCCACTGTGCTCCCCTTTGTC